>NW_019060002.1:726502-832107 GCF_000696155.1 Zootermopsis nevadensis | reverse complement strand
ATGTCTTCCACCAAGTTGGATGACGTAGTTCGTCTCGTCATCAGAAAGTTATCTAGATTATGTTTTCACCATCCTTTCTGGAGTAATCTCCCGTGGCATAACGTGTATACAAAATTTTATATAAATCGTTACTAATACGTACAGACGGATATCACAACTTGTAGGTGTTAGGAAGTGTTAGAATTTAAAGTTCAGGATGTTGTATTAATATCAAACGGCGTAATGTCCATACATTTCATAAATAACCATCAACCATTATCCGGTTATTGTATGCAGTTGGCATTCACCGGAAATGACCATCAGGCTGATTACGTTAGGGGCGATTTATCACCAATGCACAGAGGTTAATGGGGCATCATTGCCCCACCCTATGCGTGTCCACTAATAATTCTCTGAAATTAATAAGTGGGATTTTGGACTGGCCTCAAATAACGCAACGTTTGCAACAGAGTTAATTTTTTTTTCATCCCGCCATTCTTTGCTTATTAACTGTGTACCAACGGGTGTTAGTGGTGAAATAGTTCCTGCAGCTTAGTTTAGTGATGCCCACGTTCAGAGAATTATGGTTAATGCTTCCCCCTTGTTCCACCTCAGGTGTTTTTGTCTACTTAGAGCGGAACGAACATCTAAAGACCACTAACCGATTTGCAGGATTGTTGCCTGTGCTAACTGTGGGTAAAATTTCAGCCATAATGTCGAAATATTTATGCTGTTTCAGTGCACTCCTGCGTTTGCTATTACTAGGCTTAATATATTAATATGGTCTGTGTGATGTTAAAAAAGTTATACTTCTAAATAAAAAAAATATGGTCGTTACGTCCTACTTAGGATGTGTCAACGATTCTGAACGCAGAGTTGAGTTGAGTTGAGTTTATTTACATTCCATAGATCCTTCTTAGGACTCAACCAAAGGATGTAGAACATGTTCATACATACACTTCACAACTTTCAACACAAGTACAAGAACGTATTTCACATATCAATGTACATAAATTTCAGATTCTGCAATACAAGTATGATGTTGTTGCTATATTGCAACTACTATTTGGACCGATTTTTTAAAATGGGTTTGACGTTGTTGATCTTATGTTTCTAGCGTATATTTAGAAAGTACATTCCATGGTTGGCTAGCATGTTTTGTCCTTGTTCAAGTGTCAAGTTCCAAGTTTGTCCTTGGGAATCATGGGTAGATCACTGTGGGTTATCTATGGGTGGGCGAGTGCCAGTAGTAGCTGGTGCTTCAGTATTGCTCTGAGTTGTTTTATGAAAACTGTTTCTCGTGTAACATTGTTCAACGTTGTATTCTAATTCTTTTTATAGAATGACGGAGTTCAAATCGGTGATTGTACCCACCAGGCCTTTCGATGATCAAAAGCCGGGTACAAGTGGACTTAGGAAGAGAGTTACTGTTTTTCAGCAGCAAAATTACACAGAAAATTTTGTTCAAGCTATATTGAATTCACTAGGCGACGACTTGCAAGGTTCGGTGCTTGTTCTAGGAGGTGATGGTAGATACTATGTAAAGGATGCAGCAAAATTGATCATAAGAATATGTGCCGCTAATGGGGTTTGTAGCTTTATACTGTACAGTATTAATTTTATTGGGATATTTGTTGTCCTTGTTAGTTGTCACTTATTTTTCATGGAAACACGTGTTTAATTATCCAAAGTATGCATACCGTGAAACGAACTTGCACGCTTTGTTCAACTGATTATAAATGCATATATGTATGGAAGTTGCCTAATGTGATATTCTTTTAAGTGGGTGAACTTTTGGCTGTCTCTGTTATGTAGAATTGATATACAACTGTTGACGATGTAATTATGTATGTTTGTTCTGTAACTAGTATTTTTGGATATTTTGTGAATGTTATATATTCTCTGACTTTTTCTGTACTTTGCTATCTAGGATCTATAGCATGCATCCATATCTAATATATGTCTGTGTTTTTTGTTTAAACACTGTTTGGTTTCTTACCATGAACTACGTTCTAAATTTAGTAGTTACGATGATTGGATCTGTTTAGGTGGTGTTTAAAAAGCAATGTTTTGTAAAGCGTACACAGGTATGTAGATGTTCGTCCACATTGCTTACAGGTCCACTAATATAATTTGTTCAGTTTTATTGATTACCATGAACATTAAATAAAATGAAACTAACTTAATCTGTAACTGAATTAAGATTTGTCAGATCAGTATTAAAATATATTCAAATAAAAAGTTCTTGTTTTAACTTTGCTGCTATACATAAGTATTACAGGGAGCATTGTGGCTGTATCAGAGTGTTACCCAAGTTTTAAGAAGTGGTCACTGTTTTTAAAGATGTACCAAGGAAAGTGTTTCCCACCAAACCTGTGCTCGTGATTTCCTGATTTTAAGCAATATTTTTATCTTATTATAGCCTTATTGATGTAACTATCCTCACAATACTGGGAGAAAGTATCAAAGTAATTTTTGTAATTTAATTCCTCCCAATTTCTTACTTGACCCTTCTTAGATTAAGCTGATATGCTTAGAAATATATTTATCTATTTCTGCTCCTGAGCTTCCTTGTGAATTTTCAGAAGTTACGTAGAAATATATTTATCTATTTCTGCTCCAGAGCTTCCTTGTGAATTTGCAGAAGTTACATTATCTCCACATTCCTTGGTGCTGCTTTATTCTTCAGAGATTTCCATACCATCATGAACTAAAATTATTATAGCAGTGAAGTTGTGCCTTAAGGGTAACTCCACAGTTGCATTTCTAAACTTTAGTATTTGTTATAGAAATTATTAAATTGACTGACAGTGTCAAAATTCTCATTACAGTTGGTATGTCTCATGTATAATTGGGTCATTAAATGTATGAATTTTTTGAGTGTTTGTAATATGTTTTGGTGTTTCTGCAGGTTAAGAAATTAATTGTAGGCCAGCATGGAATTTTTTCAACCCCAGCAGTATCAAACCTGATAAGAAAAAGGAACACATCTGGAGGTATTATCTTGACTGCAAGTCACAATCCAGGAGGCCCCGATAAAGATTTTGGAATCAAATTCAATACAGATAATGGAGGTAAAGTATGGTGATACCACAGCTTTTCTGTTCTTGATATTTGCAGACAATTCAGTGTTGTTTTGAGCATTTAGGTTGTACGTCTTAATTTCTGTAGACAATCGTGAATTGTGAGTGTTCGGGAACAGAACAGTGAGGAGAATGTCTGAAGCAGGGTGCTGACAGGTGAACAGAGACATAATTTTTGAGGAGTTCACAATCTGTGCTCTCTCCGACTATTTGTAGGGTGAATACATCAGATAGAATAAGATGGGCAGGTTTTGTAGCAAGGGAAGCAAGCAGTGTTTAAAAAATTTGGAAAAATCCAAGAACAGATATTGGTAAGAGGATGATATTATTATGGTTCTTTTGGAAGTTTGGGAAAATAATTCCAGTTGAAGTTCTTTTATATAAGTAAAAGAATCAGTTGCATTGACTTGCTTCAAGTTTCATCCAATTCAGGCATAAATTTCTCAGATGCTAAAAATGTATGTTATGAATTTAAATTGTAGTTTTATCACTTTTTTCCCACTGTTTTTATCGTGATTGGTAAATACTCACACGCATATAAGTGATTAATGGAATTGATGTAAGTCGTGTGGCAACTTTTCTTTCCAATAAATCAAAGGGTTCTAGGAATGATAAATTTGTTTGGTACTTGTACAACTTGTTCTTGTTTTCTTAAAAATTCTTGACATTTGCAGTGTTAATAATACTGTCGTACTTTTCAGGACCAGCGCCAGATTATGTTACAGCAGAAATTTTTAATATCACCGTTGGTCTGGAGTCCTATAATATAGTTCCTGACCTTGAATGTGATATTGATACACAGGGTGTTTATACATACATTGTAAGTTTAAAGCAGATTAATCAGTTAAGTACGAGGGCATTTCAAAAAATAACAGCAAATTAAATATTTTGAGATATATAATTTAATTAGAAATACAAATGAAATGTCATTTTTCTACATAATCACCCTCGTTTTCAATACACTTCTCACACCGTTGCACCAACTTCTTTATTCCATCAGAAAAAAATGTTTTTGGTTGTGCCTTCAGCCAGGAACGCACCGCTTTGACCTTGTCGTCATTCCCGAATCTTCGTCCTCTCAAAGCATCCTTTGAGGGTTCAAACACATGATAATCAGAGGGAGCAAGATCAGGGCTGTATGGGGGATGCTGTAAGATCTGAAATTTCAATCTCTGAACGGTGTCAAAGAGTTGCAGCAGCCGCGTGAGGGCGTGCGTTATCACGGACGACCGGAGCGTCGGTCATCACGGATTGATGTTCACCCATTTTTAAACACATCTACCCACTCGAACACTCTTCTCTCGCCATTACAGGGATCTCCATACTGTTGCAGCATTCTTCTATGAATTTCACGAGGTTTCACACCTTCCGACCACAAAAATCTGATGATTGCTCGCTGCTCTACTGTGCAAACAGCTAAGGGCACCACCATTTTGTATATGCATCCCTTCCAATTAAGCACACCACGCCATCTAATGGGCCGTGTCAAAACCTTTTCTAAGAATGTATCTTCCCTGCGTGGGAGTTTGAAATGCCTGAGGTATTCGTTTCATGAAATATTGTCAATTTGCTGTTACTTTTTGAAACGCCCTCGTATATGTGAATACTGCACATTTTGTAACTCTGATTGCAAAGGAACTGAATATAATTTTGTTCCAACTGCAAAGGTTGTACAGATTGATATAATTCAGAAGTGCAATATGTAATCAGTATTTGTATAAACATGGTTCTTTCATAAAGTGTCTGCTTTTACTTGTTCACATGTGAATTTCTTTGTATTTGACAGTGCTCTTTAAACATTGCATTCTTTTACTAATTTCACAGGTTGACGGCAATGAATTTAATGTGGAAGTCGTAGATTCGGTGGCTGATTATGTCGGGCTCATGAAAGAAATATTTGATTTTGACAGTCTAAGAGAGCTCCTTAAAGGATCGGAGGGCCGGAAGCCATTCAAAATTCTCATTGATTCTATGAATGGTGGTAAGTTGCAGATGTGCCTTTACAGAAGAATATGTTAAGTTTAGAACTTTACAATGTGAAGTCTTTTAGCGGTTATTTTATATTTTGTCGGTGTTATCGGTCTGGAACCTACTGTGAATGATAAATGAAGTGACTCAGCTGAATGTGTGAGGTTAGGTAACAGGAATTTAAATATAAACAATGAATGTCATATAAGTTGTAACAGTTTTGTTTCTTGATTCTATAAATTGGAAAAGAGGCAAACGTCTTTGAACTTCCCATGGTTACGAAGGCGGCCAGTAGCATCCTTTATTATTTTCTCGTAAAAAAAAGTTGTGAAGGATCTGAATTCACTATTACTCTTATGTGTTGTGTGTTTCGGAGATTTTAGCATTCTGGTTCTTTTTTCTCAGAATACTTCACATATTTTATTCTAGAAACTGACTTAATTTTGGCATTGGAAATGTTCTGTACAGTTACCGGTCCTTACGTAAGGCAGATTTTCGTGAATGAACTCGGAGCAGATGAGAGTAGCATAGTGAATACGAAGCCTTTAGAAGATTTTGGAGGTCTTCATCCAGATCCTAATTTAACTTATGCTGTTCAGCTGGTTGACGCCATGAAAGAAGGAATTCATGATTTTGGTGCAGCATTTGATGGTGATGGGGTGAGTCATTTTTGGTTTCAATAAAATTGGACATTGCCCAACTTACGTATTTATTCAGAGTGTGACACTTGGGCAAATGTGTTTGTGCAGCAACTGGCACACTGGTGAGTTGCCACATGTTGGATCTCGGGACAACACGAATCAGCAGTTTGTGAGAGTGAGTTTGGTTAGTAAACTGCAGACTTATGAAAGGAATCCAGTGATATGATGAAAAATTACTATCCGAAACTACCAATATTTCAGTTCAGCAGTCCATAACACCTTTTCTCTTGGGATATAAAATTGGAATTCTTCCTTTGAAAGGCCCTAGCTGTTATAATGGTGACACTTTCTAATTTTGTGGTTCATAATGAATTGTTACATCTGAAAAGTACTGTATTTCAGGACCGAAACATGATTCTGGGGAAGAAAGCATTTTTTGTGACCCCTTCTGACTCGCTCGCTGTGCTGGGGGCCCATCTCCATCACATACCATATTTCAAAATAACAGGTATCAAGGGATTTGCCCGCAGCATGCCCACTGCTGGCGCAATTGATAGGTGAGTCTCTCTCTCTCTCTTTAAATTTATGTGAACGTTTAAATGAGAGTATAAGAACCTGGAAAGTCGTATATGTGAATACTGCACATTTTGTAACTCTGATTGCAAAGGAACTGAATATAATTTTGTTCCAACTGCAAAGGTTGTACAGATTGATATAATTCAGAAGTGCAATATGTAATCAGTATTTGTATAAACATGGTTCTTTCATAAAGTGTCTGCTTTTACTTGTTCACATGTGAATTTCTTTGTATTTGACAGTGCTCTTTAAACATTGCATTCTTTTACTAATTTCACAGGTTGACGGCAATGAATTTAATGTGGAAGTCGTAGATTCGGTGGCTGATTATGTCGGGCTCATGAAAGAAATATTTGATTTTGACAGTCTAAGAGAGCTCCTTAAAGGATCGGAGGGCCGGAAGCCATTCAAAATTCTCATTGATTCTATGAATGGTGGTAAGTTGCAGATGTGCCTTTACAGAAGAATATGTTAAGTTTAGAACTTTACAATGTGAAGTCTTTTAGCGGTTATTTTATATTTTGTCGGTGTTATCGGTCTGGAACCTACTGTGAATGATAAATGAAGTGACTCAGCTGAATGTGTGAGGTTAGGTAACAGGAATTTAAATATAAACAATGAATGTCATATAAGTTGTAACAGTTTTGTTTCTTGATTCTATAAATTGGAAAAGAGGCAAACGTCTTTGAACTTCCCATGGTTACGAAGGCGGCCAGTAGCATCCTTTATTATTTTCTCGTAAAAAAAAGTTGTGAAGGATCTGAATTCACTATTACTCTTATGTGTTGTGTGTTTCGGAGATTTTAGCATTCTGGTTCTTTTTTCTCAGAATACTTCACATATTTTATTCTAGAAACTGACTTAATTTTGGCATTGGAAATGTTCTGTACAGTTACCGGTCCTTACGTAAGGCAGATTTTCGTGAATGAACTCGGAGCAGATGAGAGTAGCATAGTGAATACGAAGCCTTTAGAAGATTTTGGAGGTCTTCATCCAGATCCTAATTTAACTTATGCTGTTCAGCTGGTTGACGCCATGAAAGAAGGAATTCATGATTTTGGTGCAGCATTTGATGGTGATGGGGTGAGTCATTTTTGGTTTCAATAAAATTGGACATTGCCCAACTTACGTATTTATTCAGAGTGTGACACTTGGGCAAATGTGTTTGTGCAGCAACTGGCACACTGGTGAGTTGCCACATGTTGGATCTCGGGACAACACGAATCAGCAGTTTGTGAGAGTGAGTTTGGTTAGTAAACTGCAGACTTATGAAAGGAATCCAGTGATATGATGAAAAATTACTATCCGAAACTACCAATATTTCAGTTCAGCAGTCCATAACACCTTTTCTCTCGGGATATAAAATTGAAATTCTTCCTTTGAAAGGCCCTAGCTGTCATAATGGTGACACTTTCTAATTTTGTGGTTCATAATGAATTGTTACATCTGAAAAGTACTGTATTTCAGGACCGAAACATGATTCTGGGGAAGAAAGCATTTTTTGTGACCCCTTCTGACTCGCTCGCTGTGCTGGGGGCCCATCTCCATCACATACCATATTTCAAAATAACAGGTATCAAGGGATTTGCCCGCAGCATGCCCACTGCTGGCGCAATTGATAGGTGAGTCTCTCTCTCTCTCTTTAAATTTATGTGAACGTTTAAATGAGAGTATAAGAACCTGGAAAGTTATCCAAAAAATATAGGTTTCTGCTCAACCCAATCTCTGTTTTAGACAGATTTCAATAGAATAAGTTCTATGTGATGTGTATTGAAATTCAACAGGTACTTAAGTGTGATAGCCTGTAGAATATTGGTAACTGAGTTCAAAATCTGAGTTTTTAGTAGTAGTGTGTTGATTTTGTTACTGTTGGGTTTCAGAGTTGCAAGTGCTACAGGTATTGACTTTTATGAGGTACCCACAGGATGGAAGTTCTTTGGTTCCTTAATGGATGCAGATCAGCTGTCACTTTGTGGGGAAGAGAGCTTTGGGTAAGCGGGTCGTTCGTACAGAATTTTGGAGATTATCTCGTTAATAACTGCAATGATAGTGTTGGCCGTATCCACATAAAATGACTTTTAAGTTTAGTAAATACACTGTAAAACAAGAAATGTTTCTGGTGAAAGCACTCTTTGAGGCATAATTTGCATAAAACACTAAATTTCCTCAAAATCACTTGGTGTAGGTGCTAGATGTACTGATACTTATACCAATGCCTGAGTTCCTGAAATTTCATGTGAAAGATTTGCAGAGTAGGAAGGTCAAAAATGTTCTGCTTGTATTTATAATGACACAGCACAGGATCCGATCATATCCGTGAGAAGGATGGAATATGGGCTGCCCTGGCGTGGCTGCAGGTTATTGCCTGTGAGAAGAAAGGTGTAGAGGAACTTTTGGTTTCTCATTGGAAGAAGTTTGGCAGAAACTTCTTTACAAGGTCAGTTTCATTTCTGTCGTGTCATTTGTGATTAATATTCTTTTTAAGATAAGTGAAATGTTGTATAGTGTTAAGGGTAGGTTACAAGGGTAGATGTACAGTCGCGAGAGAGGCAGCACGCGCAATGGCAACGGAGATGGCTGGCCGCTTGCCTGCTTACTTCCCGCCCACCCTGTATATGTAAAATATTACTTTGTGGTCTGAGTAGGATTTCTTCAGAAATTATTTTTTTTGGGACATACTATGAGTGAGTATATTTTTACACCAGATACCCCACCGAGGCAATAAATGTACTCAGAATTCATATTGAAATGGTTAAGGAATGTAGAATTGTGTTTTTAATCTGTTTCTGAAACACATGAACATCTGGATTATTTTACTAGAATACTGAGATTCCCTGGAGGTAGAATGTACATATAAAGCAAGGATCGATGGGTGTTGGCAGTCTGATTTTTTCTTTCTTTCCAGGTATGATTATGAAAATTGCCCTGCAGATAACTGTGCCTATATGTTGCACAAACTTGAACAGATAGTGACATCACCTGTTTATATTGGAACACAAATCATTCATAGAAATAAAAGCTATGTTGTGAAACAGGCAGACAACTTTTGTTATGAAGATCCAATAGATGGCAGCTTAACACCAAAACAGGTACATTCCACAATTTCATCTATTGTACACCAGTTCTTGAAAGTTGGTATGATAAAATGTTTATGTACAAAAATGTAATTGACACAATTGTCAGTTAAAAGAATAAATTATTTTCACTTTTCTACTGCTTGGTGTCCAGAGCACACATTTTGAACCCGATGTGCATGAAATGTGACCCTAGGTGTAACACATATTTGCAACTGGTGCTACCAAGAAAAGTAAAGGGATATTTTTGGAAAATAAATAACATGATAATCACATGAATCATGAACTACATCAGTAGAAAAATACACTATTTGAAACAGATTGAAGATTTTTAAGTTGTTGAAAACACGATGCAAATTTTAATGGAAAGTTGTAAGTACCAGATGTTTAGCTGTATATTGTGGGTGAGACCTATTGGAGTTGTCTGATCATGACTGTTGCACCAAACGTCATGGTCAAGTTGGTTGGAACTCCTGCTTCTTATTTTGGAGGTCCCAGGTTCAAATATTGGCCCAGAGACAAGCTATCCTGACTGAGGTTTTTCATGGTTTTCCTCAGTCCTTTAAGTACCTTCAATTATACCATGACTGCTTCCTTCCACATCCTTTCTGATTCATAATTCACAATCATCCTCTCATTCAACCGTCTATATTCTGAGCAACTGAAAAAGCGTCGTTAAATAAACTATAAATAAATGATCTTTGCTTCTTCATTTGCTGCTCTGCATCGTGAATTAGAATTCTTGGTGTTCTATTGCAGGGTATCAGATTGCTGTTTGAGGATGGCTCTCGTATCATTGTCAGGTTGAGTGGTACTGGAAGTTCAGGGGCGACAGTCAGGATATATGTAGACAGTTATGAGAAGGATGAAAGACTGATTCTGAAGGATGCCCAGGTTTGTCATTACACATTCATGTGGGTTGTTTGATAAATTTTAGTATGTATTTCAGAATATGCATAATTTTCATTGGACCGTATGTTATGTATGGTTTACTTTTGCCCATCTTTTGTCAGCAGATCATCTTGAACTTAATTCTGTTTCTGGGACATTCTGGTTTAACAGTACTTGGAACCTAAATGTGCTGGTCAATAGTAGCTTATTCTCTTTTAGTGTGATATATATTTCTAAAAGTGTGACATAGGCCATGCCATGTCTCGGGTGATTACTTTCTAGCGTCTCACTTTGGAGGGCTGGATTGATGCCATGGGCAGTGTGTGATTTGTGGTGGACACCTTGGCAGCGAGACAGGTTTTTCTTCAAGTTCTTCAGTTTCCCCCCCATCATTGTCTTTGTATCGCTGCACCATAGTCACTCATGTAGTGGGTCCTTTGGTAGTTGCAGTTCCACAGAGATGTAAGTCTCTCCCCTTTGCAACATTAACAGTGTAACACTACTTCACAGGTTGTGCTTGCTCCTCTCATACACATTGCGTTGGATGTGACAGAAATTAAGATTCATACTGGCAGAGATACTCCTACGGTCATCACGTAAGGAGAGGTAGGTTATATTATCTTCCCCAAAGAGAATGTCATGTATGTAGAAAATGTGTAATTTTTGTGGAAGTTGACACTGTGGCTCTTACGCACGATAGGTCAGTTTTCTGTTTTGATGGAATAGCTGATAAGAGTAGTAACTGGAAGAGGGCTTTAGCCTGATGGTTGATGAGACGAGAGGCGTATGTGTGTGCCATGTCATTTATTATGACAGTTTCAACATGCACTGCATCCAGTTAATTTCTGAAGTGGTTGACAAGACTAATTATGACAGTTTCAACATGCACTGCATTCGGTTAATTTCTGAAGTGGTTGACAAGGCTGTACCATAATGTTAACTTAACAGTACTTTTAGCCATCATGTGAGTACAGAATGTTTTGGTAACAATCTTATTTACAAAAATGAGAGAAATAGCAGTCAGTGTTCACTAGAACATGCATTTTAGATTCAAAATTGTAGACAATTATGTTCTTCATATGCAGGTTTGACAATATTAACATACATATTTTCTTGTTTTGCAGCTTGTAATTTGAAGCATTGCTGGGATCCTTAGTCAGATTATGTTAGACAGTAAATATTTCCTTAAAATTGTAAATTTAAGTTGTTTAAAATTATGAATCACTTTCTTTTTGTTATTGTAACTGGCTTTGAACTATATATTGCATAACCAGTACATTTTTTTGTAATGAAATGGCTGAAATTCATACTCTGGTAAATATATGGAAGTCTAGATATTTGAAAGTAATATTATGAAGATCTGTTGAAGTATAAATTTGTAGTTAAGTACTCTCATTTAGAGATATTTCGTGATATTTACTTCATAGCAAGAATGTGTTGTTAGAATTGCGTGAGGATACTGAATGTAGTAATAATGTGTTTACTGTTGTCCCATTCTATTAAAGGAAGTGGAGGTTGTCATTTCCGATTCACATTAAAAACCCTTTGTAATGCTTTGCCTAACCTCATGGTGGTCCTTATGCCTCTCGTTAGAACACTGTCTCATATGTGGAAGTGACCCATTTGGAAATTAATAGATTGGCAAAATAAGACTTTAATCACAGAGAAATTGAAAAGATTTTAATGAAACAAAGAATGTTAATCTAGTCCTCAAAGTGTATAGAATTGTCAAATGCTAGAATACTCGTTTCTTTGTGACCTATGTACATTGTAGTATGAAATGTTCTGTCGATTTAAATTATGCATGCTTCCTACCTGAAGTGTTGTAGAATATACTGCTTTGGGAAATTACCTCCACAGTTTTAGCTGGTCAGTAGAAATCAACATCGATGCTGATAGATGCAGTATCAATCAAGATCAGTCATGTAAGAGGCAGATACCGCATACTTCAATAGATTTAGTTGTAGTGAGACATTAATTTTCTGTAAATGTACTGTAAATATTTGTATAGATTTCAGAAGCTCACTTCCTGCTTTCTTTGTCAGCATTGTAACACTGTTGTGCGTTGTAGTGTTTCTGTTGACTAACTTGGGCTAAGGTACTTTTAGTAATATTTATTTTAAGATTTTTTTTATAGATTTTGAGGTAGGATATAGAAAGTTTATTGACAGTAATAATGTTGTGGAATATGCTTGATGTTTATTTCTATTGGAGAAATTTATTTTTGATAAGAAATGAAAATCCAGTTTGGGTCACATATTTGCTGTGTGATGGCTTTCATCTCAAAAGTAGGAATTATTGTATCAAGTCATAGAAGTATATAGTGATCATAATCTTGGACTGTACAGAATTTGATACATCATTTTGAGTTTCTTGGTTAAATTTAGCAGAAGGCATTGGCAAGCCAGTTGTGTCTCACCTTTTATTTAAGAGACTAAGAATTTTTTTGTCAGTCAGGAGACACTTTTTGCTTGAATGTATTACCAAAAAGATACCCCCTTTCAGTATTCACTGGGTGAAAATATGTTTTTGAATTTGTGGAACACTTGAGTGAATATTTTATCTTTGATTTAAATAAATATTTTGCAAAATTAACATTTAAGCCAACAGTGAACTTCTTGGGTTTTGTTACATTGAATGTTTTCATTGGGAGTTCACTTTCTCGAGACTAATGTGAATAAAAAAGTGAAAATAAGATTGATATCATGCATATAGCAAATTTCAAGCTCAAGTGTTCTGTAGTGTGTTAGTTGAATTTGTACTTCAAGTGAATGGGATCCTGTAAAAATGGACTTATTTTTATGGGGGGCACCTGCTCATGAGCATGTTATTTATTCTTGATTCAATAGAATGTTCATGCTTGTCATTGTAATTTCTAATGCACTATATTATTACCCAGTCTGGATTTTCTTTAAAAACCAAGAGAAGATGTTAGAAATGCTAAGTTCTTGTGTCAGGTTTTAAGTGTGTATTTTCTGATTGTTTGGTGTAATGATTTTGAATAAGACTTCAAAATTGTATTATACAATAGTTCATTATTTGATGTCCGTATTAGAAAACTGTGTTATGATTCTAATTCATTGCAATTGCTGTAGGACCATTGGTAAAAACTTTCATAGTTTGAAAATAATAATACAGATTATTAAGTAATAATCTTTACACACTTCATATTCCTGTGTTTGTTGCCTGTGTAAATTAAGGCCTAAATTGTTGCATAGATTGCAAAGGATGAAGTTAATTTTGTGGAGAGGAGTCAGAATAATTTACTTGCTGGTTGACGCTTTAAACAACTTGTAAACTGTTGATATAATACCAAGTATGAGTATTTGCTAGGAAGTCGCATCTCACCGAGAAATAACATCGCCTTTGAAATAGAATACATTTAATAAAATTACTTACTATTTGTGGTTTGGGATTGAAAATGTTATTCCTGTAGCAGATAAGGCATTTCTAGCATCATTTCTTGATTTCACCGCTTGTGACAGACTGATCAGAGAGTTTAAAAATTGAGCACGATGTTGAATTAAGCTGCAATCAAGGGATTGTTCCATAGATGGTTGGCTTTTGTGCCCATAAGAATAACACAATCGTAGTCTCCTGGTATGACACATCTCCCGATGTACAGACATTCTGTAGTGAGATCGTGATTGTATTATTTTCATGAATTTTTGAAAATGTGTCTACTGCAATGTGTCATTTCAGAGTATGCGTATTTACAAAGAAAAAAAGTTTTCCTACAAGTATTCATAATTAAGGTGTTCACAATATTAAATATACAATTCACATGAAAATTTATTATTTGAACAATTGGAAGGATCATTTTTAGTAATGTAGAGATCAGAACAGGTCAAAAGGCCTAAACCTTTCAGTTTATGATGATAAAACATTCAAGAAATTGGTACATAAAGTTGGCTGAGATAGTTTCATTCTTAAACTAGAGAGGTTGGGCCCAGTTCCAGGTTTTATAGTGCATGAATCATTTTGATGCTTACTGTAAAATGTGTCTTGTATTTGGTTCCTGTGCTAACCATATAAACAATTTTGCCTCTTGTACAAGGTCAGGACAGTACACTTACCCAATCTCGTTAGGTAGTTGTGAAATAATAAGCTACCAAATGCTACAGCTGAGAGGTCTGCTGGTTTTGTATTCAGGTCCTGGGACCAAATCTTGGCTTAATAACTATCTTGACCAAGTTTTTCAGGGTTTTCCACAGCCCCTCATTGCAGATGCTGGGATAGTACCTTAAATTCCTTCTGTATCTTTCCCAATTCATTATCCTATCATTGAACACTATATAGTCTGAGTTGCTGACAGTGTTGTTAAATATGCTGTAAATAAATAAGCTGTCATGTAAACATACATTTCAATGAATGTGAAAGAGCATAGCTGTAGCTTACCTCTTGATTTGCCAGAAACAATATATGAATGCACACTATTTTAGAGGCCACTGGAACATGCCCCTGATCAGCTTAACACTCAAATTGAATGCTTATTAATATCTCTGCCTGTCATTACAGTCTGTTATCATGAGGTGCAGCTTGTTTGAAATACATATATATAATATAATACACATATATTTTTCAGTCTAAAGAGTAACACTAAATATAAATAAATTGTCTATTGGAGAGGGATGCATGAATGCAGATGAAAGTGTACAGTTGATAAGTACTGCAAAGAAGTATTTGTTGGTTGATTAGAAGGAAACCTTCTTTCAAGCCTTTGACTGTCATAATTATTTTGTTGTTCTTTTAGTTGTTTTTTTTATACCAAATTTTACTTTCAGGTTGAAGCTTGAAAACTGCTGAAAATTTAGATTAATATATTGAAAATATTCTGAATGAAGAGTTTACTAAATTTAATAATCTGCTACATGAAATTCAATACTAGAAATATTTTAACTCTTCTTTTGACTCATAATTTGGAGTCATTAGTAATATAGATTCAGGTATTGAAACATGAAAAACTCAAAATACTCTTCTCTAATCATTTTTCATGAACATTATGGTTTTCCTAGCATTTGGCTCAAATAAACATTACCTTTAGTCATTGGATTCCAAGAATTGATTCCTTCCAAGAAACAAAAAATGAATTATATACAGTGCATTAATTTAAAAGTCTAGCGCAAATGTGAGGGTGAATTGTTCACATGATAATAATTTGCTTGATGTGAACATGGGTCTACAAAAGCCTCCTTTCTGAATTATAGTTCTGTTTTTCCTTTCCAGAATTTCTAACATGGCACGATGCTTTTATTGCTACCTCTCTGCAGTCGTATTTTATAGGAAGTGCTCCAAATGATTTTCTGAAAGTTGCTGTTTAGATGCTGTGGGCATACTTTCTTTTAATATCCAATAAAATACACATTTTTGCCATATCTTGGAATGAATACGCATTCTTTTTTATTAAACACACTGCACAAATTTGTTTGATTTTTAACACTGATATGGTTACATATTTTCTGGTATTGTCATTGGATAAAAAGTTAAATTTATAGACTTGAGATGCAGAATTTGGATTTGAACAGATATGCCACTGGCAGTTTTGGTGTAACATGAAACGTTTATCTGACTCTTTGTCATTGTGTGTCGTCTTCCTGTTTTGCCTCTGATGCACAGTGACGCCCCAACTGCAGATTGAAAGAGAAAACAAAATAAAACTCTGGAAGGAAAGAAGGGTTGTAATCAGAAAGGAGTCTTTTCTAGATCCTGTTATGTTTTGGATTTTTGCGCTTTGCAGACTTGTAGATAGATGAAGATGCATCTACAAATCGTACACTACACCAAAACCCAGAACAGCATTGTCATCCTCATCAATTTGAAAATCTAAAATTGCTTAAACTGTGAACTTTTTTATTGCTTTAGTATGTAGAACTCACCCATATGTTTGTGCCAGACATTTGAATTATGCCTTGTGTATTAAAAATGTTGCATTGCTTTACAAAGATACAAACAATATTCAGGAATATAGTGCAATTCAGATTGTTAGAACAATTAAGATTATTATTAGTTATACATACGTGCATGGCCATGATTGTCAAAACTGTGTTCCAATCTAAAACACGATTGATAAGAGAGAAAAGTACCATTTGTGATTCATATTAAAACTTGGATAAGTACATGCAGGCAGCACTGTTTGTTCAGCTTCTGTTGTGGTACTTTTAGAAACTACCTTTACACAAATTCACACACATGGATAACACCTTAAAGTAGGTAACAACTACTTCTTACTCATCATATATAACATTTATGTAATTTTTATTCAGGTCTATATGTTCTGTCCATTTGACAAAAGGATGATTAAATAATGCTATCTGTCTGAATCAAGCATACAACATCCTTTTGAAAGTGTAAGATGAGGAATGATCATAGCCTTCTGATTACGAGCAGGTAGTAACATGGTAAAGTCTGAACAACTGATACAATATAAAGTGATCTATCCCTTTGAATATGTTGGTTTTGATTGCAGAATTTAAGTAAATTGAATGCACATTTTAAGTTTGTTTTATTTTATCAACTAAAAATTAATTGTGGCATCTTTGGCATTACTGACATTAAATTATTGTCATTAGACACTTTTATTCAGTGCTTGAAAGTCTTGACAGCTCTTATTTCATGTAGCTATTAAGTAACATAATAAAGACAGACTTTTTCGTGTTTTTTGGATACAGATTTGACAATCTGTGCAGCTGCACACAGAACAACTTACCTCAGCAGTTATTTGTTGGCAGTGTTGAATGAGAGAGACATTATGTGTGAGTAAAGAGGTGATGTGATTTGGATTGCAGAAAAATAGTTTTTCTACTTTATTTTTGAATTTGAGAAAGAAGTATGAGGTACCTTGTACAGGAAAATGTCACTGCCAATTTTTACAGAATGATGTAAAAAACTAATAATATAAAAAAATAAAACAGAGAATTCTATTTTTCATTAATGTTGTTAATTGAAAATATGTTTTGTTGTTGGACCATAGGTAAGTTTGTTTATAAGTTACTAGTTTGTCGTATTTCAGATCTATGAAAATGTTCTTATGTATTACCTCGTCCACATTCATTGAATACATCAGTTACAGTTAAGTCATAAAATTTCTTAAGCATAACCCTTCCAGTTTTAGTAGTCATTACCTGGAAGAAGGTGCTGATATGTGAATTAAAGTATAGAATATTATTTTTTCTGCCATTTTGAACTAAGAATATTAACACTTTCCTTTTTACTCCTATTTTGACAGTTTTTGGATGTTCATTGTAGACTTACAACATGCAGATTGAGAACTGTAAATAATACATTTATCAGTTACGCTTTTTAAATAAAGTTTTGTGTTAAAAACAATGAGTGTGAAAAGAATTTGTAGTGTTAATAAAAACAAAATCCTAAGCAGCAGTTTTAACATCATTGTCATGTTCTGTTGTGAGTATGTAATTGTGAAACTATGCACAGAACTCTGTTGGTGATGAACTAACTACCTGTGTATAAGGCAGTGTGATTTCATTTGTCTGGGGTTTCCTTCATTATAGGTGAACTACAGTAAAGGCAGAATTCTTAACTTAAAAGATAAATTGGTTAATTAACATGTTGTTAAATGAAATGTGCATGTAAACATTCTCATGTGTTCATGTTGTAAGTAAATATAAATTAACAAGAGTCATTAGTTAAGTAATTGATAAACTTTTAGGAATAAGATTTATTTTTCTTACCTGTGGTCCAATTTAGAATTTGAAAGAAAATGTAAAGATAAAAAGACCATGTTTGATGGTGACCTAAGAAGCAAAATATTTTTCTGTATCGTGCTTTAAGTTTGCTGTAGATCAAACCAAAGTCTGTATGACTAAATATAAGTTATTAAGAACTTCTGCAGAATGTACTGATATTTGAAGAATATAATAGGAACAGTGAAAATCTCACAAAAGATTGATTTTGTGATTCACAGCACCCATGTTATTAGAGGAATGTGTACTTTGGAAGGGCACTGAAACATGCAAAGCTCTTAATTGAGGCAAATATTACGCTTAATTTGTTCTGCCCAAAGGAAGAAGTCACCTGGGGAAACGTGATGTATATAGGAAGGTATATGTAGTCTGTAAATTGGACAATAATATTAAAATGGTTTTAAGAGGGTGGATTGGAATTATGTGGCTCAGGTTTTGGACCAGTGGCAAGCTCTTGTGAACATGGTAATGAACCTTTTTATTCCATAAATTTGGGGAAGTCTTTGACTAGCTGAGCATACTGTAGACTTTCGAAGGACTTCCCCATGGAGTTGGTTATTCTGGTAGGCTGCCTTAACAAACTTGGTGTCATCTCTCAATTTTAGGCTTGAGGTTGACGTAATAACACTTTCTGTTAGTACCACAATTATTTGTGGAAAATGGAGGTTTCTAAATTTTATTCTATTTTGTTATTTAATAAACATTATTTTTGTTGTGGAATTCATAATATGAATTAAATTAAAAATTATATACCAAACCCTAAGGAGCAGGTAATACTAAATTTGATCTTACAAAAATAAGTTGTGAGGTTTTGAAGTGGCTAAAAATAGCATCCAATGTTATGCTGCTGTTGGAACAGTGGTGAACCTTAGGATCCCATAATCGTTTATAGAGGAGTTCAGTATGTGTTGGCATTATAGGCAATTTCTTCTTCAAAAATGATGGAAAGATATTTAAATTAATTTTTAAGTGTTTTATTGCATATTACACATTTGTTTGATATGCATTAAGATGTATTTTATATATGTGAAAAATTGGAATAGACAAAGCGATATATAGTTCCAGAACTGCTAATAATATGCTAGGAATAACATTTAAGTTTACATTAGTAGTTTGTTTGCATTAATCTAGCCATGCATCCTACAGCATGAATTCTTGACTTAACAAATGGAAGGAAATGCTTTGTTCTGTTATAGATCACCATCAAATATGGACAAATTTCTGAAAGCAAAACAGCATACAAAGCAACCAAAAAAAAGCTTGTAATTTCATCACTAAGAATTACAAGAGTCTTATTCAACTTTGAGTAAAGTTCACAGTGGTGAAACTTATCAAAAGTGAAATTTGTGGCATGTAATTCTTGGATGAAAGATTTGTAAATAATTGCAAAGAAAGACTATGGGGACCTGATAGAAACAATTTTTTTTTCTGCTCGAACTTAATGGCGATGCAGTTTGCATCGTTTTTGTCCTTTTGTTTATTTTTTCTAAGTTTCCGAGCAATGGGAAGAAAAATTATATATGCGACCAGCCTTCGACTGCCTGATTGTATGATATATAGATGGAAAGATCCTATTATTAACTGTATTGTAATAATGTAATATACTGTGATTGTATGTGTAAATTATTCCTTCTCTCCAACTTGTTCTTAAGTCTTGTTTCAGTGTACTTGTAATCATGTTTCTTGCTCTTGGGCATTGATAGCTTTTGTTGGTACTGTCATCCTTTTTCCGAGTTTTCAGCTGCTAGAACGAAAGACATTTTCTAAACATCTATGATTGACCTTCATTTTTAAACGTTTCTTCCTGTAGTATATCACTAATTAAATTTAGTATAGCTTTTGTGTGGTAAAATATAAGTTCTGCCTTGACTTATTTTCTTTGCTCTTGATCCCTTTCTCTTTCCACAATTGTGGAGGAAGCATTTTCTAGATGTTCAAAAAATGTTGGATGCCAAATCTCATTTGCATGCAGTTGAAAGCACAAAAATGAGGACTACTCCAAGGAACTACAGATAATGCAGCCATGCACATATCACTGTATCGGAGTTCACAGATGATGTGTGATTTAAAAAGTTATAAAAAGTAAATTGAGATGTTCATTACTGTTTATTCATAAAACATTAGGATAACATCTTCCTGCACAGCAGAAAGAGTGGACTGCTAAGCCACCCTTGTAATTCATACTTGGTGCTACATGTTGGATTATATTCCCACATTGACTTGTTAACAGAACTTAGGGGTTACATTTCACGAGGGTTTCTAAACTGAGGTATATCACAACTGTAATTACTTGCAATACATTTATGGCATCTCTGTTCTCCTGACAAAATTATTTGCAAATGAATGTGAATGTGTGTGGCTGCATTAAAATAGAAACTGTGTGTACATATGGTTGTTACTTTGTAAGTATATGAAACTGATCGATTTTCTGTCCGTGAAAGAGATGTGGGCAAACGGAAGTAATACTTCCGGATCTGTGTTTTAGTTCCAGCAAGAATTTGTGTCTTGCACAATATATTTTGGAAAATTACAAATTTTTATGGGAAATAATTGTTACATTCATTTTAGCACCTGTTGGGTGCTGTATATTATCTATTCCTAAATTTGAATTGCATAATTAAGGAATCTAGTTTTCTGTATGTAGTTTTTGTATTAAGTTATCTTGTGCAGTCATTTGCCTTATTCTTGAATATGAATGTGTATAGGAATATTGCCTATAAATTAAATGAAGAAGATTGTATGTATTGTGGGTTTTGCATCAGTAGAGAGTTCATGTATGACCACAATGCTTTTATCATTACCATACACTGTTGGAATATTTGCATTATTTTTTGTATTTTATAGCCTAGGATTGCTTTAACAATTTAACGTTATTGCTTGATCGTTTCTTACAAAATTAGCCAGTTTGAGAAAAAAATTTAAAACTTGTGATAAAGGTTTTTATGGTGGTATAAATTTGCATTGTGGTCTGGTTTTCAAAACTGTCTAGTCATGTAGATATGATTTTTTTTTTATAGGAACCCAACTGGCTGGCTACATGATATAACCTTCTTCTTCTATGGCACGATAACCTATAAAATCACAATCTGAGTTCATAACACATGATTTGGACTTTGTTTGTTCAGTCTGTGGGCAATATTAATATTTTATTTGTAGTGCTTGTATGGACATGTATTAGATATCGCATTGTTATATGATGTTGCTTATATATATGGACACATATATACATGCTTTAGTTAATTTTATTTTAAAAAATAATTGAATTTACAGTGTACTGTTTCAGCCATTTCATTAAAAAGAGTATCAATATCAGAGTCCCAAAATACATTAAAGAATTATTTTAAAGTGTGATGTGAGAATTGTAAATTACTTCAGACAAATCAACAAACTGTTATTTCTTATAGATAATAATTACATGCATGTGTATGTATCTATTATGTGTAGAAGGGGCCACATTATTGCACTAAACTACAAAGCATATAACCTGCCTACTGTAGACAGTATATTAGTTTGTAAAGGCTGTACAAATGATTGTGTTGTAACAGAACGCTATCTTGCAATGAAAAATTACAACATTTAGGCTAGAAAATGAAGTAAAGGGCAATAATGTTTATGGTGGTATGCCATTGGACGTGAAATTAATGAAGAACCATTCTCCGTCCACCATAGATTACATTAAATAAATTTAAAGAAATTACAGTGTCATGATATGTGTGACTTTCAAATAGGACTGCCTCAAGTGTAGTGTGATCTTGTATGTTGAGTTGCTACTCTAGCATGTTGGGATTGCCTTCTGATTGACTGCTATTCGTGCATACATGCTTGTGTGAAAACCTCATCAGTATATAGCATGTATGTTCTGAAATACACCAAGATTTGTACTGGATTTTACACTGGCTTCCACAACTATAATATATGCATCTGTATGATGACCCATTGGTATTAGTTATTTTATAGAGCATTGAATGCCTCCGATATCATTTAGAAGATTCCTGTTACAAGAGAAATTTGTGGTAATGCCATGTAGAAAACAATACTATGCAGTGGGACTTCCAGTGTTTCCAGGAATATAATTGAAGTGCCATGTTGTGAATGTTTAACTTGTGTTATTATTGTGTCTTTACACAATATATTTTTACTCAATCAAAAAAACTAATGAAGTAATTAAACATATAGCCTAAACAACCTTCCATTCAAGATGATTTGTGCTTCTAACGGCCACCAACATTGTAATGATACGAGAAGGTTAATGAAGACCTGAACATGGGTTTCTAAACCTGACATGTGATTTGGGGTATTAATTACTAAGACATGAAAAAATCTGTTGTGTGAAGACATAATTTCATCATGGAGTATTGTAATCGAAAAGTGTCTAAATCCAGATATATAATGTACAATATTCAGGTCTAAATATAACTTGAAATCTTTTTGATGTTCTTATAACTCAGTTTTTTAATAATATAACTTAATCAGCATATGCATACAATAATATTCAGTATTGCATGTCATCAAAAAAAAATTAAGTAAATTGTTTGTTGGTGTTGTAATTTTAGTGATGTCATAAGCAGATTAAAATTTATAATTAATGTAGCATTCAGCATATTCTGTAGACTACAAACTAGGTGACAGAGAATGGTTGTGCAGTGTAAGAACTGTAAGTTGTAATTGTTCATGTTAGTAAAGATTCATCTGATAACAAAGTATGTGGAACTTAACAGCTTGTGAATTACTATTTGCTGATCAGCAGATTATAGCAGTCATAGATTCAGGTAATGAAGTAGGTGCTCATCCAAATGTAATAACAAGAGAGGAAACTTGTATTTTGCTCGTTAAAGTTTAGCATGATGTAGAGACAAAGAAAATGGGCATTGCTAAGGAATTCCTTCCTATTTGAACACACACACACAGAACATTGACCCTAACTTCAAGGATGGAATATATATGGAGTGCATGTCATTATTATATATATAACTTCGCAGGTACAAATTGTTTTATTCTTCCGGTTGTTGGTATATGTCAGATATGAGAGTTTTGAGCACAATAATCAAATTATTAACAATATTGCCAGCATTATCTTAATATTCATTAAATTAGAAAAAAGATACTATTTTGTATACTACAGGAGTACATTTCCTAAAGTATGTTCTTCTTTCAAAGCATGGAAGTAAAATTTGAGAGATCTGAAATATCAATAATTTGGAATAACAGGACAATAGCAACCTGATATTTATTGCAGTGCTGTAAATACATAGTAGGAATATGCTGTTAAATGGGCAATTGTTAGTGATGAGGTAACAAAAAAAAAGAACATATCATTTTTCAATATTGGTGTACTGGTATAATGAATTTGTTTGTGGATGTGTTTGCCAATATGGCCTATGGGGTTCTCAGTGTCCTAATTATGCTATCTTCCCCCGTCATGTTTTGGACAGTTTGTCATTTTGTGGGATTGTGCAGTCATCTGTAATTAATGTTTTAACTATTCAGTAGATATTGTTCTCACTGTTAGTTTGTACAATAAAAGAGAAATGGGATATGGTTTAAAAACTTTGATGAATCATTTGGCTTGTTAATCTCAGCCTACTTTAATGTTTTCTCAAATGGTTATTGTTTGAAGCATTAATGCATACTGTATATTATAATAAAATTACCAATCTTTCTCAAACAGATGGTAACATTTCAGATCCTAAACCAGTAGATTTATGATGATTTGAGTTTAAACAGTTCCATCCTATCATGAATATAATCCTTTTGTGATAAAGAATACTGGGGAAAGCAAATATGAAAGGGCTAGAAAATTGAATACAGTACCTTGTTGTTGTTGTTGTTTCTGTGATAGGGTGAGACTATATCTTTGTGGAACTGGGCTTGTAATGTGCATCCCTCAAATTATATGAGTGAACACTGAGCAACAGTGGAATGATACTGATGGTAAATCCAAAGGACACAGAGAGAAACCTGTCCCAGTTCCTCTCTTCTTTTTTCTTTCCCCCCCCCCCAACCACAAAGAGAAAAGAAGACAGAAAGGTGGTGGATGATACTAAATCAATGAATATAAAAATTATTTCATTCAGAAGAATTGTAACATCATAAATAGACATAATACTGGACATAACTTTTATCACCTGTGAGTTGTGGTTTCATGTGATCCATCTTGCCAGGTGCCACCCAAGTATACCACTAATGTTCACGCCATAGTTATTTAGTTTGTGGTTTAACTACAAATTCCAGTACAATAAAGGTTAAAGTAAGAAGGGTGAGAAAGAATGGGGAATTAAAGTATTCCTTAAATGTTACATTCAGTTTATTTTGTTGACTTTTATACATGGAGAACATTCAGTTAATTACAATGTTGATACATTCCACATGAACACCATGTTTACCAACAATAACTGCACATTCTTCCACACACAAACTCCCCTAGATACCAACTGAACCTGCTGTTGCAGTCATGAATCAACCATAACTACAAATGCTGTAACTGGGAATAGCTGCAGTGTCACTAGTTTGATGCATCATTATACTGCACCTGGTTCTGATTATAATATGGTCAGTCTTTACACCTTCTTACCAAAGTTTGCTAGTGTTTGTATGGTATACAGAGTGTCCAGTAATTTTGTCAATACTTCAGGAGCTTTGTCTTGAAGTCATTCCCAGTCAGAAATGTCATGTGAACACAGGTTCATTTCTCAACTATAACTGAGCTATGGATTTTTAAATTAAAGATAATTTGAACCTTATACAGAACACTTGGGTCATTCCTTCATCTTGCAGCATCAAAAATTTGGTTATGTAGTTGTTCTACTGTTTACTTTGTTGTCATACACTGTTTTTCATGTAATCCCATACATGGAATTCAGCAGTATACCCATTTATGCATTATAGTTTAATGGAAGAAAGATAGAATCACAGATGTTACTGACTTTGATAATACAGCATCAGGGTAGAATACTACTACAACTGTACCAAAGAGCTTGGTGAATTACGCAAATTCAGTTAGACGATCACTTTTCAGAGATCTACAATGAAATACCTGGGAGAAACATACAAAGTTGGAAAATCTGGACTAATGAAAACATGTAATCTGTCACCCTCTGCTATTACATACAAGCAGGCTAAGCCACATGTAGTTACCTTTAAATTTGTGTCTTAGTTGAATTAGAGCAACCACATCTAACTTAATGTACATTTAATCTAAAGGCTAACCCACTATAGCTCCCATGTCTTCAGTTATAAAACAAATTAATAAAAAAATTGAAATAACTTTGACCACATTGTAAAATTCTGTATACACATTACAAAAATCATCATATGGACAGGGTAAAAGCTGATTTACATTCATTCAGTATTTTGATTATCTGCAGTGTTATGAACATTAAATTTTATTCATAAACCTCTAAGGAATATACTACCTGGGAAACCTTCCCAAAGATTGGAGGATAATATTAAAATGAACCTCAAAGAAATAGGCTATGAGCCACAAGATAAGGTTTAGTGATAAGATCCTATGAGTCTAGTATTAAAGTGTGTGAGAATTTAACAAGACAAGCAAGCATAAACTTTCTTGCTGCCCTACACCACAGATTTACTTACAGTGAACTTACAAGGATCACACTGTACATTATGTGCACCTTTATCATGACAAACAATATGTACCAACTTCAAATTGTCAGTTGTAAAAAGAAGTCTATAAAAGTAATTTGTATTTATGGCAGTGTTGTTATTTGAAGCCAGTTTTGCTGCTTCCAGAAAAGCTGGCACAATGCTCCGTGACCTCTCCACTACATGATCAAAATTCCATGTTGAGAACACAATTCTGGATTCCCTGCTTGCATATGGATTAATCATATGGTGATTGGTCACAACTCCCTTATATCGACAACGAGGCAAATCCCAGCGACCTTTGCATTGAAAAGTACCTGCACTATCACATAGTCTGTCTGACACAGCACTACGATCAAAATAATCACGAAAATATTTGTTTGCTTTCAGCCTAAGGTTCATTTCCTGAAGAGCCTCTGTCAGTTTCTTCTGACATATCTGATCATTCTGGTAGGCTTCAGACTTCTTAAGATCATCTTGAGTTTTGTACATGTAACCTCTTATCCTGTCCTGTGATCTTCTAGCCATGAATTCTTCTTTGGTGGCTGATCTAGACTCTGTGCCTTCAAACCAGTCTGGATCATCTGCCTTCTTGCTCAGTTGCACATTTTGTATGTGAGAGGCTTTATTAAGTAACTTTGCAAGGTTCATAACCTTTTCTTTCACATTTTGAGTGAAGAATTTCTGAACTTCTTTACCAGCTCTAAGATAGTCTAAATTCACAGCCTGAAGTGCATTGTATAGAATGTCAGCTCCAGTGAAAGCACTTTCACCAGGTTTAAGTAGCAGGAATACAGTCTGTGATGGCAAAGTCTGAAAATAATCCTCATCATTCACGAAGGTTCCATCCAGCAGTTGTACTCGGACATTCTTTTTAATACATAACTTCTGAGATCCCTTAACTTTTAGTTCATCCAATGTCTGGCATGCGACACCAACTGTACGATTGCGGTTTGCATCTGAAACCTTGCAGCCTTTCATATTCACTTGTTTACTCTGTGTACCTCAAAGTGCCTTACATGCAACACAACCTGACACATTATACTTAATAGATTATATTTCATTTAAGGTCTTAGCTACAATTATTTCATGGGAATTGATAAAATTTCTCATTCTATTCATTTAATGTAAATAAACTTAAAACGAATATTGATATTAAAATTAAAATGTACAGATCATTTACAGATTTGATTCACAAAAATAAATGTAGCATAATGAATAAAATAAATCGATTTTGAAATTAAATGTATACATAGAGGTTCAAACTTTCACTGTATTGCTCAGACCCAGCACTTTTCTAGACATTCTTAAAATGATAAAAAAAAAACTGAATTCTCTGCAAAAATAATACTATAATTCAATACCTCAATGTGTTAAATTGTTTATCTTAGGTTTTGAGTAATTCAGTTTCTAAGACCTGAGTACTGCTCATGAATACATACAGAGTTCTTAATGTTTTCAACTTTCATTCTTGTATATCTTATCATTTGTTGTGATATCTCTTGTGCTGATAATTTACTACAGCATTTATTTAGCATTCAATAAGTGAGGACATACTAGAGAAACATCAGGTTAAATGGTCTCTTTAATATAACATGAAGGATCCAATGAACTGAAGTCAATTTTACCCACTGCTTATTCACAAACTAGGCACATTAGAAATTAGGAAAAGGCCTGCACTTCTGTCATCAGCTGAAGATGCAGGCTGCGATTGGAACCTGCAGCTCCTACTTTAGAACATATCAAATTCATATTTTTAAATGTTATAATAATACTCTACAGAATATTACACGCCATAATTAAATACAAGACACTGTGGCAACTTAACACCTGGGATTTGTTGAGCCCTGGATATGATTGTTACACCTTTAAAACAGTATTAGCACCTTAACCCACTTCACAAAAGATTTCTTTGATCAGACGGTATGACCTTATCAAGGAGTGCAATTTTCACACTTTTTACAAAGTCAACTTTGTAATGTAATAGGAACCTGTCTGTCTTCAATGCACCAAAAAGAACTGTGTTTAGTTTTCAGCGCACATAACACATTTGACAAAAATGGTGTATTATTCATGCTTTGAGAAAGAACATATTTTATAGCATAAAGTTTGTTTTAAAAAGGTGCCAAATTTTCAATTTTTCATAATCTGCTTAAGAAAACACTTTTGATAACATAAGTGTGATTTTTACCCGATTTGATAACGAGGTAATTCAACCCTCCAAACATGATTGTATAATTATTCAACGAATCACAATGTTTCAGCTTCCTGTTTAATGGGTGTAAGGGGAACTAATGGGCCAAAGAACAGCCGTTGGAGGGAGGCAGGAAAAGCCATACGCCACACATTATGCATCACAATAGTGCAAATAATAGCTCCTCAAACCTTCCTATACCTACTCACACACATTTAACATACTACTCCGATATCTTCCACGTAAAATGTATGACAAAAGAGATGGGATTGCGTTATTTCCGATAACGATGATCTTCGAATGGCATGGCAGAGAGCCTATTCTGTTTCGGTGCTTCTAATATCAAATCACTAGAGACAGTGAGCAGTATTTTAAGTGAAGTTGAAGCTTTTAAATGGAAAAATTGTAACCATATTTTGGCCCATATGTTAGGTTCTTTTTGGATCCATAAGAAGTCATAGTTTAGAACCCCCTCGCCCCTGATTATTACAGCGTTTTTCGTCTCGCACAAGGTCTAACCTTTATTAAAGATACCCTGGTTAATTAATGCATGCCGGATTTTTGAGAAATCTTGGAAATTCACTTATTCTAACATCTCCACCTACATAGTAATATAAAATAGCAAGACAGTAAACGTATACTAGGTAAATAAGTTCGTACTAAAATTGAAATTGACACCCAAACACAATACGAGACACCAAAAGCTATCTATTTATGCTATGTCGGAAAGGTTAGACTATTTTAAAGTCTCACCGCCTTGACTTATTTCGGTAGTTATCTCTGGCCATTTATTTAAATTAGATTAAAATAATATTCGGTTTTACTATTAATGTAACCGCAAGTACACATATTGTCGTTTCCGTCGCTTCATGACCGAAGTTTCCAAACCATCAAACTAAAAGTACGAGTGTCAGCTATTAGCCATTTTCACTGGAAGGTCAGATTTGACAAATCATATACTGACAAGAGTTTGAGGTAGTTGCCAATGAACTCTGTATGAATAGGAAATAAATTGTATTAGTTATTGTGTATGCATTATGCTTCTCCTAGAGGGACTTCAAACAAATATGAACCACTGAAATAGGACTTCAGGCATAGATAACCAGGTTGTTACGACGACAGGAATGAAGGGCGTATTGGTCATGCCATTAGCACCTTTGAAACATTGGTAACCATTACTGTTACAAGAAAGTGAGAGAATTTTTCAGAAACGGATCTTTGTGTTGGTTACCTGATATCGATTACTATAACCTATAATAGTGAAACAACAAATTAAGGTCCCCCCATCAAGTTGACTTTAAAAAAAATCATTGGATGTTGCTGAATGGTTTCCGGGTTAGGGGGGTTGTTTTGTAGGTAAATCTGCATGAAACTTTACTTCCAAATAATACTACAGTAAGTTTACGTAAGATACATGTTATATACGATTACGTTTTTAACTTGGCTTCAGACAAATTACAACAATGTAAAGGCTTAACGAAATAGTAATGTTGACCAAGAGATTAGAAAATTTACACTGGGAACAATTTGCTTGAAATTTGGCGTAAAGCCGCATGGTGTGCTAGATTTCACACCTAATGCTGTGAAATTAAAGTTTGTTATTTGCTATATATATTGGTGAAAAGAGTGAATGCCAAAGAATATTATATATCAATGTGAAACAGATTAACAGTTATAAACAGCAGAAACGAGAACGTGGATTTTGTATAAGTTTGTTACATAACCTAATATTACAATGATCTGTGGCTACTCCAACCCCTGCAGTAGTGCATTCGTCAAACTGTCCAGTTTCGTGAAAGAAGGTGTCCAGTGGACAGTTAATGAAAATTGGATAAGTATAATTTGTCACACACCAGCTTTACTTTAATTGCTTGGTTTCTAATGTCAAATTCGCAAGGACAGAGTAATCTTTGTTCCAAAAATCTATTCTTTACGGGATCTAGGGAATGCAAAAATAAGGGTTTACACATTCTCTAATCTTGGTTCTGGTTTCTTCATACGACACAATTTTTTAGCTTGTCTTACTTTTATTTTAATCTACTAATCTGTGTTACAGTTTTGCAATGATATTTTTGTATAATGTCAGCAAAACAAATGACATTGGTGATGAGAGAAAATGTGTTACACAAGGACAGAAATATAATGCAAGAGGATTCTGCTTCAGTGACATTGTTGGCCTTTGTCAACCTTCTCCATCCCTCTCAGCCATATTAATAGAAAGTTTGCCGAGCACAATGTCAATGCTGTTTTTCAGTTTCTTTTGGCCTCTCAAGGATGATCTAGCTCAAAAATTATCTGTACAGTACAATAAAATACAATACTTTAAGTCTAAAGTCTTTTACAGGTGGTGCAATGGCTGTATATATTATGTTTCTTCTGTTATTAACTGCGTTTGTGATTGTTGGATATGGACATGATCCAAATCAAGAGAGAAAGGCAATTAAAAAAACACTTCATACAGTCAAACTTCCTCCATGCCAAGCCTGCAGGGTGTTTGTGGATTCCTTCAAGAAGGTAAGCTTGGCAGTCGAATGTGGAATTGAAAGGAATTAACAAGAGGATTTATGATTGACTGAAGATATTTGTGTGTTTAGGAAATGGAGAGAACAGCCCGTGGGAAGTTTGAAGGTGGTGATGCAGCGTGGGAGGAAGAACGTCTTGGTAGCTACTCTCGTAGTGAAGTGCGTCTTGTAGAGATTCAAGAAAAACTCTGTGCCGATGTGGAAAGGGGCAAGGACCAAGTGAGCTTAATAATTGGGATAGTATTCTAAAGCTTGATACTAAGATTTATATCTATAAGGAAATATTGAGGGAAATATTTGAAGTACAGTAATGTTAAATTTTTTAAGGTGCAAATTTATAAATTCTTGATTGAGATTTTTTATCATTGAAATACTCTTTCGTCTCTGATGATGTACAATAATTTGTACTTTCTGTTACTTTCCTCAACATCCACTTTTATAGGTAGAGTGGATAAATCATTTGAATACCATTTCTCTGTGTAAGGAAATAAAAAGAGCTTGATGGTCTCAGGTTTAATGTTGACCATCTTGTAAACTGACTGGAATTTATTATGTCTGGACAGTTTGTTGACTGCAATTTGTCTGAAATAATTCTATTAATTTGTTACTTATTCTCCACGTCCTTTAAGAGGACACTACATAAAGTTTAGGTGCTTGTGGTAAATAACCCATATAATGTGGAAATTTATTGAGAAAAAGAAGAAGTGTTGCTGATGAAACATTTAGGAGAAGCCTTTATTATGTATTAATATATATTGTATGATGTAAACATGTTTCAGCAGATGTTATTGTAACATTAAGCATACCTATCAAAAGAAAAATTCTTGAGTAAGGTTTTATACTGTTTCAGTGTCATTCTTTGTCTGAAGAAACAGAACAGTATATTGATGAATGGTGGTTTCAAAGACAAGATGAAGATATGTATAAATACCTCTGCATTGACACGTTAAAGTACTGTTGTCCAGATAATCACTATGGTGCTGACTGCAAACCATGTCCCGGTTTCCCAAACAATGTGTGCAACAAGAGTGGCAAATGTAAGGTAGGCTTTTGACCATAGCACTACTGTTGTGTTACATATACTAGCTTTATATGTGCTGAACGTCAGCAAAGATGGCGGCCTCCAGGATGGTTGCACTATTTAGTTTGGTAGAAGTTTACTGATTTTTCAGAGGTGCTTGGAGCCATCATCATCAGGGCAATGTGTAAACTTCTATCAGACTAATCAGTGCAACAACCCTGGAGATGTCCATCTTCATACTCGCCACTGTGAGAACCTGAAATCTCACATACATCAATCAGTATACTAATGCTTCATACAACTAGACAACACTTTTTCATCAGCATACCTGCTGTTGAGCAATATAGTACATGGTTTTTATTTCGAAAGCTGATTGAACTTTATGGTCTGAAACTCAAACTTTGGCTTTGCCAGAACATTTTTATTATAACCAGTTGTGAAAATGGCATTGCTCATACAGATATAAACCAGAGTGGAACAAATTTCACAATAAAGTGATTACCATTTCTGATTTGTATTTGGGAGGTTCTTGGTTTAAATTGTGAACCAGAGAACAGATGTCCTGATTGAGGTTTCTGATTTGTCTCAGACACTTCGGAGAAATGCTGGAATGGTACCTTGAAGTAGTTTTGTGACCACTTCCTTGCACATCTATTCCAGTTCATCATCCATGATTATTTTGTCATTTAATACTGTGTAATCAGTGTAATTGAAAAAGTGTTGTTGACAAGCATTAGATGGTGTCCTACAATTCTTTGGACATGTATTTGCATGATGCGTTCTTTGCAGGTTTGCTTTTTTCATTGATTTCAATAATTTATTCCCAGATATTTGTCTACTGCTGACATTCCTCATTGCTATACAATTTACTGAGAGTCTTAGCTTATTTTTATCTCAGTATGCCTGAATTAATTACAAGTTAAAATACTTTTAATTTAAAAGCAAAATTTTCTTTAATAAAATCTGGCAATATAAAACTGAACCTATCACCTCTTGCTGTATGGACAGATTATTTACCAGTGATCTTGTCAGTTTCTGTCCTTATCAAAACATGCATCTGGGTGAGGCTGGACCTATGCAAATAGATAAGCAACAAAGACCCAAATAGTATAAAAGATGTGTTGACATATTTCATGTCAAAAGGCTGAATACATTTAATTTTAAGTATTTTAGCCATGTCTACAGTTCCTTGTTATGCTTGATTTTTCCATTGTGTACGTATCCAAATATAATTCTTTTTCCTTGTTTGGATGCAAGTATTTTCTAATGCATTTATGTCCTTAACTGTTCTTTATGAAAATAGTCCACCGAATGCTTTCAAAGCTAAAAGAACTCCAGGAGAGATTGCCATTGCTGTTATTAATGTAAACGTATTTATTTGTCAAGGGCGCAGGAACAAGAAAGGGAAATGGTAAATGCAGTTGTGACCCAGGATATGAAGGAGAGTTCTGCGATTCTTGTGCTTCCACATATTACGAGTCATATCGAGACGAGGAGAAACTGCTCTGTTCTCCTTGTCATGCTTCTTGTCAAGGAATCTGCTCTCAGGCTGGGCCTAAAGGTTTGTAGTGTTTAACCATTTCTGTTTGTCCACGTTCCTGTAATTTTGAAAAGGGAATGAAAACTAATCTGTGAGATATCTTATCAGAAACTACCTTAACCACTTTTGTTACTATCTAGATTTAACTCATGGTGAAATTTTTCCTCAGAATGTTTTCTATTATTCAAAATTAATTCACAGCAGTTGGTGGTTTGCAGTTTTGAATTACTATCCCAATGTCTTTACTTTCTGGCAATAATTTGCACTTCTTGCTAGGTATAACCAGTGTTTGGTGGTTTTCTGACAAATACCAGCTCCTGTAGATTTCTTTTCTACTTCACTGTCTTTATTCTAATATCTCCATACCTTTATTCAGTGGGTTTTTGCAAGTACTTCTGATACATATTGTGTGTCATTGCCATATTATTTTCAAAGTATTGTTATTATTTTGTGATTATTTTAACACAAGTAACTCTGTCGGTTATGATGGTGAAATGGAAGACATTTGTATTGAGCCTGACAGTGATACTTCTTTGTCAGGTGTTTAAGCTGCAGACTCAGATTCAGACAGCTCTATTGACATACAATCTTGAAAAGTGGGTGGAAACTTCATGTCTACCACACAGCAGAAAACATCTAATCAAAGCCTCACATAACTCACTATACATGTAGTGTTACAACAGAATATTGGAACTATGCATAGAATACATGTAAAATTTAATTATTTGTTCTGAGACTTTATGGATGTCGTACTTTAAAGAAAGCACCCGTGTACCTCAACTGAAGTTACACCCATACCTTCAAATCCATAGCCTTTGTGTTTATTTTGACATGTTGCAGGATGTTCTGTGTGCAGTTCTGGCTGGTTTATGGATGCAGAGAAGGGATGTCTGGATGTAAATGAGTGCTTCATAACTCCAAGCATCTGCAAGACGAATGAATTCTGTGTGAACAACGATGGTTCATATACTTGTTTAGGTAAAGTTTGCTGCTATGATTTTTTATACTTTAATGCATAATACTTAAAACTAGAGTATATTCCAGACACTCTTCAGTTGTATGTTGATGGCACAGTTCTTTGACATTATGCTTGTGAAATAGAAATCTTATCTGCCTGTATAGAATTATGACCATATGGCAGTATCAAAAGTTTTTCTTTTTTTGCAGCGTGTGACAGGGCTTGTGAAAGCTGTCAAAGTGATGGTCCAGACATGTGTGACAAATGTGCTGAGGGGTACACGCTGAAGGATAATGTGTGTGTGGGTGCGTATATGTGTCAAAGTACCTGTTTTCAGAGTCAGAATACTGTGTAGATAAGAAATAACAGGCCAAAATTAATGCTTGTATTACAGACTTCCACATTTTAATGAACCGTGTATTATAAAATGCTTCTGTTCACAGTCTAATTATTTAGGTTAAATGCTTGTGGTAACTTCAAAACCAAAGTACATTTTTTAGACTGGACTGAGGATTTAAGTAGATTTCTTCAGTTCTTCCATATAAATGCTGGTTTGAGTGGTACCTTCTAGTAGGCCACTCCCATCTCCTGCATAATTCTTTAAAATTTCTTGTACATAATCTTACACATCATTTGGTACTACATAATCCGACATTTGAAACAGTGCCAAAAATTATTTAATAATTATGTATAGGTCAGTCATTTATCTAACCCTATTGCTGCAGCATTCTGCTGTAGTTGAGCGTTTGTACATTGCCATATACTGTGTAAGTTGAATTTGGTCCCTATAAAAGAATAATCTTCTCTGTCTGCTAAAAAGGAAGTGAAGTTCAAGCTGCTTTGAAACTTTAAGTGCATGAAAGTACTTCAGTTATGCCTACAGTACTTTGTTCTTCAACAAACTTTTAATGTAACTATCCATTCCACATATCCGGTCTCTCTAGGTCGGGATGTTTGTTATTGTAAAGGGGAGAGACTATGTCTTTTTCTTTTACCTCTGAATTTTTGCATTGGCAATAAAATGTCTCCATGTTAAAATTAATATATAAGTAATTTTTTGTCCTTAAGCTCCTGTAAATTATTCATTAATTTGATAATAATTTTTTTGTTGCAGATGAACTTCAGCATGGTCGTGATTTTCGTGTCAATATGACACGTTATCTTACTTATGCAGGCTTGTGCATTGCCACTTGTATAATTTTCCAGAAAAACACTTTAGTGGCAAGCCTTATAGGTTTATGTGTAGGCCTGTACATTTCAATATCTGAATATTTCCTTAGCTCTTCGGAAAAGAGTTCTGACTTGAATTCTGCATTAGATATAGGCAAGTTATTCAATTCGTAGTGCAGATTTGTAGCTGATGTATAATTTATGAAAAAACTTTCCCTCATCTTTTTTGTTTCTCTTTTATAAAGTGTGTAAACTACATGTGGGCGGGCCAACAACTTTAATTGCTTCTTGTTCTTCTTTTGTAATTAGTTTTGTTAGTGGAGGAATTAATTTGTTTTCCATTTACAACCCATTTTTCAGTCTTCCACAATTTGTGTGTTGCTCCATACTTCAGAAATCCATTGAACAGAGTTCAGTTCAGAGAACAGAAGACAGTTACCTTCATGCTTCACATTATGAGAATCTGAAATCTTACGTTTTATTACTTTGTTTACAATGGGTACAACAGTACCTATCCTTAAGTCATGTATCAGGTCCACATCCTTCCATCAAGTTTCCTTAAGATCAATTTTAATATCATCCTCCCATCTTCAGGTTTCCTGACCAAAATTTGTTATGCATTTGTTATTTGCATTTGTGGCTGAACATAATTTGTATTTCTGAGGGATTTTATTTAGAGCTTTGTTCTGATTGTTATGGAGAATCTTTATGTAGTAATTAAAGTAAATAAAAATATATAGAGAGCAAAGCAGAAGGTGTGGGCAGTTTGGGGTGGGGTGGGGGGGCTTTCTTAAAATATACCAGTTATTTATAGATTTATATTATGTAGGCATATTATTTTATTCCTTCTGTTTTAATGTAATTCTTTCCCTGGATGTTTTACTATTTACACGTGCCATAATTAAAGTGTGAGAACAGGTAAGACAAATGTGTGAACCAGTACACACATATTTGGAATTAATGAAACAGTTTGTGAGCAGCTTGATAGCAAACAGCACGTTCTCTTGACACCACACTAGAGACATGTCAGCTAGCATAGATTATTCTGAAAATGATTGCAAGTCGTAATACCGTCTGTGGCATATGCTGGTTCAGTAGTAGATTGTCAAGTGGAAATGGCCTGTTCCAACTGATTGGCAAGAGTGAACAAGTTATGGAAATCTGGAAGAATTGTATTATGCTGTAGAAGAAAACATTTATATCCAGATAATTAGGATTGTGATTTCTGTAGTGGCAGACAGCAGTCCATGAAGTAATCAATTGTAATAGTGTGAAATAAGTCTGTCTTGTGTTTTTAAACAATTAACCCACTGTGTAATCACCAGCTGCACCTCAGTATTTTATGACAAAAACACTGTAATTATTTTTGTCATCACATCCAGACCAGCTCTAGTGCCCACCCAGCCTCTTACTCAGTAGCTGACCACCCACGCACATTTAGTACTGAGGATAAGAATGTATGGAGCTGTACCTCCACTCCCCTGTATATCTCCATGGCTTAATTAAGCACTGGGACAACTCTACCTTTACCATTACTAATTTTACAAATATTTGAGGACCCATTTCAATGACATGTTGACTTCAGTGTTGTATACAGTAAATGTGTTATTCAGTTATAAATTATAGTGGAACAGACTTCATTGTTGGCAAATTTTGAAGGTTCTGAAATATGGCTATGATAGTGAATTTAATAATTCTGGGAATGTCTGTCTCTTGGATTTGGCAGGGGACAGATTAATGATGATAAAAAGGGTAACAATTGTACTTATTCTCTCTGTACATATTTATATTCAATGCTTGTATTTTATATTATCTACTTCATATTTATTTTTAATTTTGTAACAGGGAACCTGATAGTCTAAGAGTGAGGTCCATAGGTTTTAAATTGGCAGAATCAATTATAGTTGCAAATATGTGTGCCATGTTGAGATTCATAAATGTGAAGAATGCCATGCCTCCGCTGTTCATAATTTTCATTAAGCTGTAATCACCCTTTGAAAGCCATAATTTTCAGCATCTCCCTGTAATTAGACCAAGATTGTAAAGAGAAATAATGTAGCACAATTGGTGATTTGAGTGTGAAGTGAGAAATAATGGTATGGCTTATGTTGTATTACTCCATCTGTGATTCAGACCTTGGATGTCTTATAATATGGTTTAGGAGTGCTTGCCAATGCCAAGTATTTGGCTGTGATATCTGCAGAAAGTAACTAGTATTTAATTAGGCATTACAATAGTATATAGTTCTTAATATGTTTATGAACTAGAGTATTTTTTGGTTGTAGTGTGCAATAAAATGCAGAATATTTATATTAAATTTGTGACAGGCCTTAAACTGATTTTTGTTCATAAACGGAAAGTATTTTATTTCATCTAAGGATGCTTGAAATTTTGAGTGTCTGTTTTGCAAGTTATTATTGTTTGCTGCCCTGTATTCTGTATTATCAGTAAGCTGATCTGTAATGCTAAATGTTGTGGGCACACTAATATTTTAGATGAGGTATTTATAACCGTAGAAGAACTCAAGAATTTGTTATGTCTTGGACAAGAAATTACTTAAAAAATAGACAAGAAATTGTGTTTAAAATGTTTTTCATTCGTTTAGGATTGGACTTCTTAATTTTATGGTTCAGCTATTGTTTAACAGTAAGAAAGGTGTACTCTTTGGAGTACAACAAAATTCCTATGGTGTTTATGCTGCATCACAGGTGGTGAAATTTGCAAAGCAACCAGGGGGATAGTTAATGCAACAGTGGTATAAGACATCATTGTTGCAAGTGTGATAAGAGGTCATTGTAATATGATGAGACTAGACAGACAAACATGAACTGGCCCATATGGCGTCCTTCACTTATGCAAAGGTGTAAAGAACCCCTACTAACTGACAGTGATGACGTCGAGCCCAGTTGAGTTTAATTTCCGTCGTCCGTTGGTGAGAGACTTTTTCCCACCACTTGTAAGCACAGATTATCGACATAACCTCTACTTGTTAATATTATAGTTTTAACCACCACGGAAATCTTGTTTATCTGCACATTAATTTATATAAAAATTTCGGGTTGAGGATGGATGTTGAGTTGCACTTTATGCAGCTGTGAAAAATTTAGTATGGAAAATATACCCGGTGGGGGGAAATTCGTTGGGGAATCATGTACTCGTTGCTTTGGTTACACTGATGACACATTTGGCGCCAGTGACTTAATGCAGGGAAAGTAAAGAAGTGTCATCGTTAAACGAAAAAGATTTTTATTGTTGTTGAAATTTGTTTCATTGTAATTTTACAGCGTGAGGTATTGTAGTACGTATAGTAATCATGTTTTGCCGATCTAGCAGTTGTACCAAACTTCTAGTAACAATATCAAACTTATTTTCCTAACCGAATCTTGACCCATACAATAGAGTCCTTTCTAGTTCCACAGCCTTTCACCCATACCTTATTGATTCGATCGATTTGCTTTGTTATTAGGCTTGTGCATCCTGTCGTAACATTTTAATTTTGATTGCCATCAAAGAAAATATGCCAGGTGTTAATGCTGGGTGCTCAAAAAGTGAACAGGATTGTGAAGATGATGCATTGGAGATACTGAAATCATGTATGAAATTTGATGAAGTTCCAAGCTCCAGTGGAGATGTCGCCGTTGATGGGAATAATTTACTTGTCCCTGTCAACAGTTTTGAACACCAACTCATGTTTGGTCATAGTTCACCAGCTAAAATTGATACGGAAGATCAATTGTCGTTAAAGTCTGAAACTGTAGTCCATAGTGGTGATACTGATTCTTCAGATGATGAGTATTCTGATTATGGCAAAATTCTTAAGAAGATGCTTGTTGAGAAACAGGAGCCATGTAAGGAATATGTGTTGCCTGCGAATCACAGTTCATATAGGCAGAAGAGCAGTGCCTCCACTAATGTGCCTTCTGCATTTCATACTGAAACATTACCACAGCCCGCATCAGATGTTTATACAGATTCAGTGTTTGGAATTCGTATCATGTAAGTAAAAGCATTGTCATAACATGTTTGAGTGTTGTAAATACAGTATAATTATCCAGTCATGGTACTGAATATGTCATTGGTACATCAGAATTTTACATGATTTCAATCTGGCTTGTAAGATTTGAGGTTCTTCGGGCTGTGAGGATGACTTGTTTTTCGGGGTCATGACACTGTAGACTCACAGCAAGTCTGCACAGTGACACAGCTCTGAGAAACATCATCAGTCTGGCTTTTTGATAGTAATTTTTGGACATGTTACATTGCATTGTCATCAGGCCATGATTCAAGAATTAATTTGTGTGATGGATGCAAAATAACATTACTTCCTAGTTTCCTGTTTATGAACACCAGAGTGAATTCCTTGACCTCTTCTGCTTTAAATTTCTGTGCACAGTTAAGTATTCTTATCTTTACATACTAAGTATATACTATAAGAATAATATGGAATTACATATTAAAAAGTTTTAAATTTGACTATTATGGTTAACATGGGATGGCTATGTTCTTGAAATAGGAAAGTGAAATCTGGCATGAAACATCTTTAAAATTACCACTTGGTAAACAAAGGCATACGTGGGAGGATAACATTAATATTGATCATCAGAAACTTGATTGTGAAGATGTAATTTGGATTGAATCAGGGTTCATTAATGGGCTTTTCCATTTCTCACAGAAACCGTTTGGTGTCTTCAACATTACTGAAAGAAAAGATGCAGGATCGTGCAGCTGTGCCATTAGCAAGATTGAAACACCATGTAGCTACTGGAAAAGTGTCGTCAGACTGGGTCATTGCTGGAGTTGTAATCCAGAAATCATGCCTGAAAACATCTCAGAAAGTATGTAGTTTAAATTGTTTAACCCTGTGGCTAATGCTCTAGAATAAATGAGCCTTCAAGTTGCCAGAAGGTGTTGCACAGAAATAGTGTTGGCTTTTGAAGTGATCTGTTTGAGGGTGCTAGATTTTATCTACTTAAATGAAACACTGTGTAAACTTCAAGGTTGTGATTTATGAGTAAACAGAGTGTACCTCAGATATAAGGTTCTTATGGCAGAGATGGTAATGATTGCAGTCTTCTGAGTTGTGATGCTTTGGTCTTGTAGACACGTATCAATGTTTCAAAGAAATATATGTCTTCCATCTCAGATAAGAGAAATATAGAAGGGAGGATTTAAGCATTTTTGACTTGTAAGCATATGTTACTGGTGTTAAATACTGGAAAATATAGTCAAATTATTTCTAGAACATGCATCCAGATTTTTTTTCCCCATAAGGATTAGGTCAGGTCTTGACATTGGCTCTATAAGAACCTAAAATCTCAGATTTCATTATTGAGTATGAATTATGTCCAAAAAGTGTTGTTGGCTACAGTTTATTCAATAAGAAAATACTTTATTTTACTTTTCCTAACAGTATGTAACAATGTGTGAATGAATATTCTCTAGTGTGGAGAAGCTGCATTGGTATTATTAATAGAATTTGCAGAAGTACAGAGTAATATAATGTGTTACAGTAAATATTTGTATTGGATGTTTCTGTCATAATCCCCATTGTTCCAGAACTCAAATTGTTTTTATTCAAAAACTAAAATCTAAAAAAAGTGAATTATAAGTCAACTGCAAAAATGTATTATAGTTGAAAATATGTACTATGGTAATTCTATGGTTGACCATTACCCATGCCATTTTGATGTGAAATGCTTGTACCTCATGAACATTTAAAAGCAGTTCATTTTTACAGGGTTCACAATACTACATCTGGAAATTGAGTGATCTTAAGCAGGACCTCAAGACATTCTCATTATTCTTGTTCAGAGCTGCAGCAAATGAACTGTGGAAGACCAGTGAAGGGAGAGTCATAGCTGTACTGAATCCTAACATTTTGGAAAACAGGTTTATAACACAGTGAACACTCTAATGTAATAGTTGGTGCTCCTGCATCTTATTTGAAAGGTCCTGGTTTGAGTATCATCCTGGAGACCATTTCATGGTTTTACATAGTAGTCACTTTCATATCTTTCCCAGAATACCATTCATAATCGTCCTGGCATATTTCACAACACCATAACATTATTAATTGATGCATCAGACTTTAATAAAACTGTAAATGAACACTAATTTGATACAGAAAATAAACTTGTTTTTTTCCTGTATAAATACAAAACAGACAAGGTAAGACTGGTTTCAAATTTGTTATTCCTTGTCGAGAAATTTCACCTACGTTGACTGCCACACAGATAAATTGCAGCTGGACGGTCTGTGTCGTCAACAAGTTTTTTCAATTTTTTACTGATGTCCTCCATATTTGGAAACAGGATGATATTCAGTTCTTAACAAGCAGCAGGGATGCTTTTTTTCTTTCTTTAGTGTGTTGTTCATGTGTTGCTGTACCACTCAAAATAATGAGTCTTAAAATACTATGACTTTTATGTGATGAGGAGTATGCATCATTAACTACTTTTAAGATGCAGGAATTAATTTTGACATCTAACTGTACCTCTGATGGTGATTTAATTATGCCAATTTTAACTTTTGTATTAAATAGTCAAAAATATGTTAGTGAAAATAATAGAAAGTGTTCTTTTATTTGACAGGTCAAACAGTGGGGATGAAGCAGCACTTTCTGTGGATAATGCTCAGAGAGTTTTAATCTTGGGCACTTCAAAGGACTTGGGAATTTGTAAAGCCATGTGAGTTAATTACAAGTATTTTTATATCAATATGCACACTTCAGATGACATTTCAGACATTGGAATTCTGGTTCAATGCAACTCAAGTTTTCAGTTTATGTAATTCAGTGTTGAAGTTGGTTGTCTTCTGGGGTGTTGACTGTCATGTCAGACGAAGTTACTGCCTCTATGATGGAGGCAGTAGACTCTGCTGAAATGCCAGCCACTGTCTACCAGACTACGTGAAACAACATCCCAGAAAACAGCCATTTTCATACTCGTCACAGTAAGGACCTGAATCGGCCATGGTTCTAAGTTATTTGTCTGGGTATTGAATATACTCTTGAAGGATTTCCTCATTGTGTTCATTTTCATTGTCTCATCGTGAAATATTAAATTGGAATTTTAAAGCAGTACTATAAGTTAAGTATGACCATATAACGTAGAAATGAAGGAATCATTTATAAGGTCAGGAGCCACAAATCCTTCTGAAGAATATTTACATTAAAGATGAATTATGTGTGTCTTTGAACAAATGCTGTGATAAGTACTTTTTTCTGAACTGTTTTATTTTGTGTGTTTCAGTACTATGCTTATTATTCTTATGTTGAAGCTCCTAGAAAAAGTTGTTAGCCTTGGGCAGTAAAATATCTAGAAAGTGTTAAATCATAAACAGAAGCATGTTCTGAATCCCAATGTTAGTGGGTGTATGCATGAAGTGAATAAAATATTTCCCATTTATTTTATTTCTCTTTCATAGCAAGTGTCTCCATTTTTATCTAGAACGAAGAGAGGGGTTTGCAGCACTCTCTTATATTTTCCATTATTAACATCTTGGACTTACTCGTTGGCCAGGAAATATAATTTTACTAACACCATATCAAATTACAACTTGCTGCAATGCATGTTATTTTTTTCGGTACAAATATAATTTTATAAATACTGTATTATTTGATACCTTTGGTGAGGTATATTATTGTGTGAATCATGTTTCTTGCATAAATTTGTGTATATATAAAATACAATGATGTTTGTGTATTGTACTTCTACTTGTAAGATTATCCTGTGTGACCCTGCTTGGGTTTGGAGAAGCTTACTAGCCTATAGGTCTTGTGTCCAGATGTCTTGTATGGAACGTAAACACATGTGGCACAAGCTATTAGTATTAGGTCATTAATTTGCAGGAAGAAAAATGGTGGTCGCTGCACAGTCTTTGTAAATAAGAACACATGTGAATTCTGTGTGTACCACTTGAAGCAGGAGTATCAAAAGTGTTCAAAGAGAACAGAGTTGAACTCTCCTGGAAGAAGTGGCCTCGTTAATATTCGGAATAAGGTGTTGGGAAAGAATGAGGTGAGTTTCTGTGTTAAAATGTCCAGTTTTAAGAAACGTTTTATATATTAAATTCTCTATCAGCTTGCTGTGTGAACATGTCTGTTACAATAAAACTTCCATGTAGCAAAGTCAGAGACCCCAAATTGTTGGACTTTCATTGTGTGGGGATTATGTTTATAGTTTGTGTGTTTTGAGAATTTGTTGTATTGCTATAATCTTGTTACACAGCAAAGTGGTTTTGTCTCATGATTCATTTAAGACAGACTAATAGTTTTGAACTATGGTATTTAGAATCTAGCACATACAAGCTTCTTGGGGGTATCTTGTGGATCCTACACTGATGTTAGTTGTACAAATGCATGAGTGAAACATTACATCTGCACTGTCCTGTCAGATAAGTTTATGATATACGTCAGAGCAGCAATAATAGTTCACCATTCTTGATACCAGTTAAAATGACCTTGAAGGTATTAACTGTTTTACATTAGTCCATGTTAGAACTGTTTATTAGAACTGAAGAATTATTCTTTTTAAGGTGTTTTATGCAGGAAAGAGTTTTACAGCAGTACCAGCAAAACGTAATGTGAAGCAGCACCAAAAGGATGAGCAACGGCTAAAGTGCTTGTCATTGAATAGAACAAGTGGCGGGAGCATACCTCCAACACGTTTTGGTGGAATGGTGTTACCGCACAGTCAGAAACCCCCAACCCAAGAACAGTGTGATGCTGAGAGGTTACTAAAGTTAAAGCAAGGAAGTGAAGCACCCTGTTCAACACAGGGAAGCCCAAAATATGATGTTCAGAGTATATCTGAAACAAAATCTCTGCCTGTTATGAAAGTAGAAGCAAATTCAGAGAAAGTGAAGAACTTGATTTCCACAACAGAACAACTAAAGAAGTTGTAAGTTAGTAATAAAAATGTACAATTTCCAAAGTAACATTGCCACATCTAGATATAAGAGTTGCTACACTATTTCTAAGAATTTACCTTACATTGCTGCAGTCCATACTGCAGTTTCAGATTTTCTCAATTTTAATTTAACACTTTGTTAGCTGAGATAGTAAAATAAATGGCTGTGGTCTGGTTTTACCAGGATTCAATTCCTGGCAACAGCAGTGATTCTTTTTGTCACCACATCCAACTTATTTCTTGGGTCCACATGATCTCCTGTTAAGTGGTTAGCAGGGACTCTTTTCCTCAGGGTTAAAGCAGCCAGAATATGAGGCTTATTACTCTTTTTTGTAGGCGTGCCGACATCTACAATACGTCTACCTTTATGTATATCCCATGTGCTCCCTTGTACAGGACAGGTTGTTGTTACATTATTTCTTAAGTTATTTGAAATGGATCTGTTGCAGTAGTTTTTCAACAATTTGAATATCATGGTAAAAGAAATTAAATTACCTAGACATTTATTTAAGACAGTTCTGTCCTCTGATTTAAAGCTTCGCTTATTTTAGTGCCATGCCAGGTGATGGAACAAGTCTAAAGCCTCTGAAGTTAGAGGTGCCAAAAATTTCTGCCACTTCTGGCAGTCATATTGATTTGAGTGTACCTGCAAGTAAAGTGGAAAGGGAGCAGGCCAAGGTAAGGAAATTTATTTTTATTTTGTAGTATGATTCATAATTTTAAAATAAATGATAACTGCACCCACCAATTGTGTCCCATAGTTTTTAATGATATTTGAATCTAAAAGAAGGTTTTCTGCCCCTTATTTTACCTTGAATCTTTTTATCTTAATACTGCCAGATTAATGCCAAGAAGTGGATCGAACTCCATGGACGTTTGAAGAAGTCGGACCCAAATGGTGTAAGAGGTGACAAAAGTATTGGTAAAAAGAGGAAAATTGAAAAGACCTGTGGAACAGGAGTGGTAGGTGCCTTGTCTTCAGGATATCAAGGTAAGTGCAAATGGAATTACATTATTTTGTATATACCAGTGATTTCCAGACTCGGTACATAAATCCCTTTGCAGTATATGAAATATTTCAGGGGATTTGCTACAGAAAAATTCTTAATGATTGAAATGTTGTGTGCTGGTATCATTGAGACAAATTTACAAAAAAAATCTGTCATGGTTTTCACTCTGGAATTTGAAAACAGACAGGGGAAATTATGTTTTAAACATGGCAGCTGTTATTTAGTTTGTGGATCACCTAATACCAACACCTAGATAACTTGATAATACTAAAGTGAATTATGAGGATGCAGGTTGTGATAATCTTAACTGACATAGGATTGGGTTCAATGTCAAGCTTCTGCAGTGATGATGATTATCAACCTAAAATTTATTGAATTAGATATGGTATGTTTTTTATGGCAGGTTCAGACAGCAGACCAGGACTTCCACAAAACACAGGAGAGTCAACTCCTAAATTATTAAAGGATGTTTTCAGCTCTTCGAAGTTCCAGGAATTAATGAAGGCTACTTCAAAACACACGCACCTTCTTCAGGCCAATGATGAACTGGTTCAGGATCAGTACTTTGAGAAACTTGAGAAGAAGGAGCAATTGGAACTAAAGATGATGGAGACATACAAAGTTCCTTGCAAGGCAATACAGTGTGCAAAAGTAAGAATTTAACAGTTTATCTTTTCATTTATATCGATGTAGTTACTATCTTTATTTTTAGATGTTCAGTATAATGTGTGCAACATGAACTCGTTAGCAGATGTCATCCCTGCACACTCTTAAACTTTGGTAGACTTTGAAAAATGTTGATATGGAAGTGCTTACCTAATGTTACCTGTAATATACATTTTTATTTATATATTTATTTAAAAGATCACTTCCAACTGCAATATCCTTGAAACAAGATTAAGAACTTTAACTTACAGGAAAATATGTGTATGTTACTGGTAATATGCAAAATCTGACTATAGTAGTTTTCCTAGGAAAAACTAAAAACTCTTGTTGATATTAGAAATGTGGTTAGGTTAGGTTGCATTAGGTATTCTAGTTTTGCCTAGGACAGACTAGGTATTTCTGGTAACATATACTAAGTAACGACTAACAAATGAACTGCGTAGTACTTATTATTAGTGTTCTTTCCCTTTCTTATTTGTGTTTAAAGTTGCTTTGTGTCTCAAGTATTTTTATTTTTATTTCTAGTGCAATTATATAGCCTTTGGTCCCTCTGAGTTGTGTAAGTCAGAATCACACACACTCAGATCTGTGAATACATTTAAGAGATTCTTCAAGTGTGGACATTGCAGTAACAGAACCATGACACTTGATCTTGTGCCACTTCAAGTGTGCAAAAACTGTGGCAGGTCACGGTGGGAAAGAGCTCCAATGTTGAAGGCAAGAAACATTATAGTTATGCTCTAGTCTAGATATAAATTGCATTTTGTTATTGCCACATATTTTTCTTGATTTATTACATGATTCAGTTCTGTTGCTTCCAGACACTGAGTGTTTAGTGGTAACCAGTAATTTTAAACTGTATAAGTGGGAGAAACTATATAGTGTCCTGTGAACTACATCGTGCCTCAGAAATGTATATTTTAAAATGAGAATTGGTGAGAATTATGATTGCCATGATGTTATTTATTGTTCAGTCCAGTAAATTCACTAACTCTTTAAAGCACAGTGGTAACTGTTTGTACCACCTCCTTTAACATTTAATAACTCTTTACTTTGATCACAGAGAGCATTTATAGATTTTGTATGATTCTTAGATTAAGAGATAGCATTAACCATTTGTCTTTGTAATGGAACTTTTTTTTGAGGTGATAGGAATTGAATTTTTAAATGCTATTTATGTGAGTGTTGGAATTCAGAGGCTTAATTCTTCATTATTTTATTTTTATTTATATTCTTTGTGGCTCTGAACAAAAATAAGCGATGGCAGAAAATAAATCAGCTGTGTGTCAAGCCAAGTGTATGAGTTTATCATATCTTGTTTTTTACAGGACACAAAACAAAATCTTCTTGTTGAATCTCTGTCTTTGAGAGGTGATGAAGAAATGTTCATGGGGTCAGTTGCTCGAGAAGCTAACCTTAATTTGATGGTTCCAAATTAAGGTAACAGAAAATAGTTTATGGTGCACTGTTTGGAGGTTTGATGACTTGTATCCAATCATCAGGTTTTTGAATTGCGTACTATTTAATTCTATGGCATTTTTCTTATCTGCAAACTAATTTACAATTTAAACTTACATGTTCATGCAGTTAGCATCTCTGTTGAATGTTGAATATAAAGTCAAGCTTTTCATATAATTTTTAGCTAGTTTCACATAATTTTTCCTCAACATGGTGAATTAGTCCTTAGAAATAATTGATTGAAAATAAAGATATCTGACTTATAAATTAAATATTAACAGCCAATAAAGTTATAAAAATTATAAATATATAAGTAATAAGGTTTTATAGTAATTTTTTAAATTGTATATTTGTATTAAAAATCTCTTTTACATCTAGAATGTGGTCACCACTACCATTGAGCTACCATTACTCGGAGCCATGACAGTTTAGAACATGTCACCTAGAACTAGTCTGTGAATGAAGACTGGTAGAGACTCTGCCAAACAAGGCAGGCCCAGGAACAAAAACTGATAAAGGACCCATTGACTGACTAGTGAACATGATTAATAGAGACCTGTGGACTGACAGACAAATGAGATAAGCCCACCAAGAATGACTGATTAAAGTGAACATTGAATATTTGGAACCAAGACCTGGTTAAGATAGATCATCTAATATGTAGGTGTAAGTTTTTTAATGTTGTATAAACTTTGTTTGAATATTTATCACATTGATTGTTTTATAAGTGCGGTTGTAATTTGTCAATTATGAAACTGTTTTATTGTGAGCAGCTACTGATAAGTTGAATAAAATATGTTTAACCAAGAATTAATAATTCTGTAGAATATATGTGTGTTAGTCTCATGTAGCTTAATAGGCATGGTGTACCTTATTGTTATTTGTAAAAATTGGGTTTATATGTTTAACATGATGTCAAGACTGATATTAATAAATCATTTATATTATCTGTAATATTATTCTGTGCCAGGCACCTTTAGTTCTTTCACTTCCACAAAATCAGTTGCAACATCTCAGTTTCAATTTTATACAGAAATGTCAAGATGTAATTTAATTGCTACTTTATATTATTTTCATCTGTAAAAGTACGAAGTCAACTACAAAGGTTAGTTTCTATAACAAACTTCTAATTGCTGAGATTTTTGAGGACATGCCCTACAACACTTTTATGAGAAACATAGAAAATGAGAAATAAGGATGTTTTGAAAAATTGTACATTCATTGGTTAAACAAGGAATGCCAGCATTTTTGAAGGGAGGAAACGAAATGTGAATTCACTTGCAAGACCTGGTATTTGGTGTTGATTGACCCCCGTCCCCCCCATGAACGTTGTAACAGGCAGCATGTGTGGTAAGGTCCTTGTGAAAATTGGCTGTAATAAATATATTTTCATGCTCCTTTATGAAAAGGTATGTTTTGTACAAATAAGGGATTTAAAGTAAATATCAGTAAGAAATCTACGACGTTATTACAGAATTAGGAGTAAAGAAAGTTGATCATTATGAAATGTGTATTCTTTACATAAATCCTGAAATTTGATGACTTTGCTCTGATTATCATTGAAAATTAAAGGCACTTTCTTTATGACATTTGGTAGCGTTCGTTTGTGACTCGAGCCTTTTCAGTTGGATTATCTATGTGTTGAATGCCTGTGATGAACATACCTCCGTTTATCGGTGATGTCAGTATCAACAGTCAAGTGTCAAATGTCAAAATGGCGGTTGTTCGGGTGAGTTAATAATTCGTGCTGTCATTCATTCAGAAATTTTATTCATACTGTAGTACAACTTTGGATTTTATTTACATGAATGTTGTCTGAAGACGTATAATATTTTTGGTTATGTATCGAAATTTATTTCTTTTGGAAGTTTGCAATACGTTTATTGACACGTAGGCGTAGCCTTCTGGACATGATATTTGTTTAAATTGGCAATAAAATTGCTTTAAATTATTTCGTAAATTGTGTGTTTATTAGTTGCCACCTGTAAACGTTCCATGTCAATTGTTAAGTGTTAATTTTTGGATATTTCAGGTACAAGCACTGTACGATTTTGCGGGGGAACCTGGAACTGCAGAATTGTCAATCACAGCAGGGGAGGTCCTCACTGTAACACGACAAAATGTTGGAGAAGGATGGTGGGAAGGTGTTAATCAGGCAGGGCAAACAGGTCTCTTTCCTGCTGCATATGTGGAGGTGAGGTTATGTGTCATGTTACCATTTACTAGAGTCTGCTAAAAACATTGATTGTTATCCTTTCAGATTAGTTATAATGTAAAACACTCCAATATGTCAGAGTGGCTCTGGAGTGGCCTTAAGAGAAAAAACCAATGTCTGCTGTGTGATTTATTACAGAACAAGAACAGGCTGGTTTGTAATATTGTCATATGTAAATTACCAACTGTAGACTTATAGGCATGACTGTTGTCAGAAAATTACAATATTTTCTTTAAGGTTAAGAGATCTAGAATACTTAAGTTCCCTATCCAGTAACCCACTCACTCCTTAGAGAGTACAGTCTGGTACATGGTTAGATAAGTTTAATGGAAACCATAATATTAGTGGGTCCACAGTGGCCACGCGGTCTGAGGCTTGGGCCTTGTGCCGCTTGGTCTCTGGGACTGTGGGTTCGAATCCTACTCAAGCCATGGATGTTTGCGTGTTTCTGTGTTGTGCTGTCCTGTGTACAGGTAGAGGCCTTGAGATGGGCCAATCCCTCGTCCAAGGAGTCCTACTGAATGTCTATAGATCCAGCCAACGAAAAGTTGGGACCCGCAGTGCTCAGCCACTTGAAGAACGGGTCGTTCCCAGTATCCCAGTATAATACTGTGTTTGCCTTTGTACTTGTTATTCAGTAACACAAGTATTTTAACAAAAATACTATTGCTATGGGCACTATGTTAACCCTGATTTATTTGTAATAAATCAGTTTACAGAGTCTACACATATAGGCAAATCTCTCCTACTACAGTGTCTGGGTCTCTATCACTACACTTGACACACACACGCTTCAGATCACTCGCAATGTCCTTCGAGCCATTCTGGTCCCCAAGCTTGGCGCTCTTCACACACACACACACACACATACACATACACGTCGGCCTGTAGCCCCCCACTGGACACACGCTGGCTCCTCAGCTGCCACGGTCCACAAACCTGGTGCTTCTCACATGCGGCCGATCTTCACTCTTCGCTCAGTGCCACATCAGACCGCTCGATGGCTCTGCACTCTTTTCACACTCTTACGCCAGAAACCCCACAAAAGACTCCACTCTTCCACACTCTTTGCTTCTGTTCCACCATCAACTACCAACTATGAACTGACTACACTCAGGAAGGTGACCACCAGTCCCTGTCCTGAGCCAGACAAATTCAGTTTACACCCTCCAAGCCTATTTTCTTAACATCCATTTTAATATTATCTTCTCATCTGTTCCTAACTCCTCCAAGTAGTCTGTTCCCAGCAAACTTTCCAACCAAAATTTTGTATGCATTTCTCATCTCCCTCATGTGCAATGTATGCTCCACCCATTTCACCCTCAGTGATTTGATCATCAGAATCATTAAATAAATCATGAGTGAAAGTACATTCTTTTGTAATTATTGGAATCAGTTGTGGGCACTGCCATTGATTTTTTTTTATTTTTGTGATATCTTATCAGCTGTAGAAGTTACATAATATCACATACAAAATAATGTGATGATATTAATAGTATGGGGGATGAGTCATTTAGGAAATGTTATCTCAGCATTTGACTGGTGCTACCTGACATTGAAAACACTGTCCTTGGAATTATGAAAGAGACTTCTGGGTTTTATTACCTCATGCCCATCCAATTGTCATACTTTTAATCTGTATATATTTTCTGCTTGTTGCCAGCTAAAGTAATTGCTCTTTTCTGTTTTAATAGGTCATGCCAGGTAAAGTGCTGTGGTGGTATGTTAAAATAGGTCACAGTCCAATTCTTTATTCTGAGATCCATTGTTTGATACTGCATTACACAATCATTCACACAGAGTTACTAAATAATCTAAAAACTGAACCATCCCATGTTTTGACCTTGTAGTCTCGATCTCTGTGTATTTTTCCTCAAGGCTTATGATTATTGTTGCATGTATAATCATCTCAGATCTCTATGAAAATTAATGAAAAAACATTCTCAGATGTTGTTTCAGAATTTTTGGTTGAAAACTTAGGAATTTTAATTTTGTCAGTGTTGCTTTCATAGTAGTAATAGAACTAGATTAACAAAACAAATAGTTTGGCTGTTTGTGTGTACTTGTAGGTGGGTACAAACAAAATGCTGGTCTCTACCGGTAAATTAATGTGGGACCATAACTCAAAAGTGTTTAAATTATTTAATAGTTTCATTGTTCATCAGATTTCTTTCCCTTGTGTTTATAAATATACTTACTTTTCATAATATAAAACAGCATGGTATAACAGGTGACTGCAGAGTTATGAAATATTTTACGTTGTTGGTTTATTTGTTTATTGTTCGGTAAATTCATAGTGACTGTATTTTTCAGCAAATGGGTGGATGGATGGATGGATGGATGGATGGATGGATGAATGAATGAATCATCTTGAAAGAAATATTTCGTATGGAATGATTCTTGCAAATCTATTCACTTCTTCTTGAAATTACACATCTAAATTTTAGACTTTCTTCCAGAATTTGCATCTAATATGTTGTCTTCTGTTTAAGTGAAAATTTAAATTAATAATGGATAATTAAAGTTTGTTGTGTTTACTGTGAAAGAGATTTTTGTTTGATGTCCACTGGACAATACCTTTCATAGGAAGTTAAAGGAAGCCAGCCACCTGCAATGCCTCCACCGCCTCTCCCAGAAGCATTTACAGATCCTGCTCAAGAAAGGAGTACAGAACATGAAGCGTGGGGCAGCCAGGGTGATCAACAGCAGCAGCAACAATTAAATTCTCAACAGGTATATTTTTTTCACAGACTGTGATATAATGCATTCCCACACTTGCATATTTAATAAAAGAACATCTCTGTAATTCATAGTTTTTTAGGACGTGGCATGTAAACCTGTTTTAATATTTGAGCATTGCAATTCCTGAATATTTTTAATGGCTTTAATGGCCATTAAATTCTGGGAAGGTGTGACAACCTCTATTTATTTATTTTTACATAGTTTATTTTAAAATATTGGTAGCTCAGAGTATAGTATCAAATGATTGGATGATTAATGAATAATGAAATGGAATGATTTGGCTATGGCCTAATGTAAGGTACTATTCTAAAAATTGCTGGGAGTGAGTAAGTAAAACCATGAAGAAAATCAGGAAAGCTGTTCACTGGGTTTCTCAGATTATTGATTCGTAAGCTAACAAATGTAAATGAGGAAATGATAACATGAATGAGGTACAGTCCCATCTAACCCCTCGTATTTGAAGGAAAGTTAATGTACTGTTATGGTGGAAGGACTTAGGGGCCAATTAATTGTGAACTCAAACTCGACGTTTTTATTTTGGGTGCGTCAAGTCCTTAATAAAACTTTCTTATTTGTGTCTTAATTTCGTTGAATGTCAGTCTTCAGCTGTGTGTTATATAGAGTCAAATGTCATGTGAATTATGAATTGGGAGGGATTTGGAAGGAAACTGTCATTGTAGGTTTTAAGATGTTATCCCATTTAACCATTGGGACTGAGGAAAACAATGAAGTGCCTCAGTTTTGCTAGCTGTTTTTTGAGTTAAAATTTAATATAAAGCGGAAATTCTGATAACTGCACTGTGATGTTTGGTAAACGAGATTGTCGGTTTTAGTGCTTGGGCTCAGTTGGATAAGAGGCTGAGGATTGTCAGTATTTATTAAAAAAGGATTTGTTAATAACCAAGTTGAAATTATCACTACTTTTCTCATTAGTTGTTGAAGTGTCGTTACTTTTCTTCCTTGGCAGTCCTATGATGGGGGCGATTATTGGGACGATGAATGGGATGATGACTCAGAAGGTGGAGGAGCACAATCGACAATGCAGACAAATAATTCAGCATACACTTCTGGACAGGTGATACCAAAATCAGGCAGCTCTGGTGACATCAGTTCTATAGGTATATATAAATTGCGTAGACTCATAAGGTATGTTTTTATGACAATGAGGGTGATGATATTGTTCGTATAGGTTTTGGTACTATGTAGTCTTGATAGTAGATGCCAGCATTTCAGAGAAATTAAAGCCAAACTAAGTTAGTTGCCGTTTGCTTCATCAAACACGAACGTGTGTAATACTATGTAAAAAGTTAAAAATAATGTTTGCGCTAATAATATAAAAATACCGCAAAAATATGTAGGTACTACAATGATAGTCTGGAAGCTAGGGACTGGTTTCATATGCAGTTACATCCCTGCCTCTAGGAAATGGGGATATTTAGATGTAGAAGCTATTGTTTTGAAGTGTTAAAAACTGGGTTTGTGAAACCAGGAAAACTGTGGTTACTTGAAATTTGTGATAGGTGAGGAGTTATAAAACTGCTTTTAAGTGAAAATAATAGTTCCGTTCTTTTAATTTATTATTTCCACTGTTAATAATTTTATATTAAGTGTTGTAATATTAATTAATGATTTAATAGTTACTTATAATGTAAATACTTTCAACTTTCACCACAGTGAAATAAATATGTGCTATGTAATTACTGGCTTAAATTGTTAAGAGAAATGTAATTATGAATACTTTTATAGGCAAGCCTGATGGCAGAGGAACTGTTGGTCGGAAAAACTTCAACCGGTTTACAACATTTGTTAAATCTGGTGGAGAAAGTTACATTCTTGGTACAGTAAAAGTTTCAGTCAGAGAAGAAGACAAAGTTTATATTTATGTGAGTAGGACTTGTTTATAATCAGATAGTAGTTATGCTTGTTAAAATTAGAAAATATGATTTGTATATCAGTTTTACCATACAGTGGCAACACACCTGATTTACACTTACAAATCCCATCAGTCTAATTGAAGAAGATGATATCGTGACTAAAGGCTTGTGTGATGTTTCAGTCCTTAAACCATTAAAGCCCAGTGGTAAATGTATGTACCACCTGCTATAATAATTACTATCCCTACTTTTTGGTTGGTTTGCCCATAGAATGTATTGATGGGCATTGTACGATTCACAGAATAAACAATGATAGTTTTCTTAAACAGCATTAACAACCCTGATCTTTGTAATGGAAATGTGTTGTTTTCTTTGAGGTAAGGTCTAAATATTTAAATGTTATTTAGATGAGTTTTGGCTTCAAAGGGTTAAAAGATTGTGAACATTCTTTTCTCACATAGGATTTGAGGTTTTCATGGTGGTGAGTCTGAAGATGGCTGTCTTTATTTCTCACAATTCATAATTACTTTTAACACCATCATTATAAGTGCACCTTGTATAGGGCTCAAAACTTTCATTTTAGTTACTTAAAATATAAAAAAAGACTAATAAATTACAGTGAATAATTAATTTCTCTTTTCCATAAGTAGCTGCAGTAAATTATAGCAAGAGTCACGTACAGACAGCACCATGTCAAAACGTGACATCATTCATTCTGTGCACTATGACAGTGCTAATTACTGCCATGACATTAGGAGCAGGCCTTTTACAAATAAAGCCTACTGCGTATGTGTCACAAATTAAAAGTTATTTGTGGCTTTGTGGAAAGTTGATCCATTTGTTTTAATGACTTTGTGTATGTGCACACAGGAAACAGAAAAAGGGATTGTCTGGAACCCGATTACCGAACCCTACTTGTGTATGGTCGCTTCGCCAAAGAAAGAATCCAAGCTGAAGGGTCTTAAAAGCTTTATAGCTTACCAGCTAACTCCATCTGTAAGCAGTATTAAAGCTTGGATTATTTTTTACATTTGTTCAGCAGTAAACAGCTGTGAAGGTTTATATATGTAATGAGCAGCTTTTGCGTCTTTCTTTGTGATTACTAATTGATCTGTTTTCAGTGTGTTGGAACCACTGCTTGAAATACTGCTTAATCCTATTGTCATGTTACTGTGAAATTCAGCTTTAGTGCACACTAAAGAATAATTTTCTCCATTTGTTGCAACATTCAGTTTTACTCCTTGAGCTATAACAGCACATTCTTGTTCCTCTGTATACTACTGCCATCTTGTTTGAAGAATTTTAATTTGTACATAAATATTAGTGGCTGCTGCACTATTGAAAGTGTTATTTTTCATCATGATTTTGACACTTATGGCAACATTTCTCATATTTAACCAGTTAAAAAATTGTAAAATTGTTTTATAAATATAATATTGAGTACTGGTATTTATATTATTTTTATTTATGTATGCACATTGTAGTCTAACCCATTCAAAGAGTTTAGATTTTTACATTAAAATTTCATTCTTTTCGGAAAGCATTGAGAAAATAATGCACAGCAAAAGGGTTAAGCTAATATGTGTAGAGAGAGAATCATTGTTTTATATGTACGTGTATTTTAAAAGGCAATACTGACTGCTAGTTTTGTAGTGTTACTACAGTTAAAAATGAGATATGAATAATTCAGGAACACTACTAATACATGTATGACTTACCTGAGTATATTTTTAGGGCCTGAAGTACTGTTTAGAATTTTAGTTCAGTATGTTAGATGTGAAAATTGCTTAATTTTACCTGCCACACTACTAAAATTATTATTTTGAATAAATTTGAATAGAAGATTTCAGTCCAACAGTTCTGAAATTGTAGAAAAGGATATGTTATGGGGTCAAACATAAAAATACAAATGAGTAACAGTTTGGTGTATGTGAGTGCACAAGTGCATGTGCACGTGTCTGTACGTATGTGCGCTCATGTGTGGATGCATGCTGACATGCACTTTGAAATAATTAAAAAGTCAGTATGCAGAATGGAAACAAACTTGAATTTTTAATTTTTTTTCCCAGAAGTACTTGGATCAGTAACTAAAATATAGTTAAATTGCAAAACTTTGTAATGAAACTTATGTAATTCATTATGACATAACTACTAACAAAATAAACTGAAAATTTGACATAAAATCATTGAGAACTTTTGTTTTAAAAAAGAACATGCAGTTTTCTTAACTTGTTATGATGCATTAAGCATCACATTTTGGTTGAGTGAACATTTAAGAAGTAAAATAATAAGCCTTTTGAGTTACACAGTTTTTGACAGTTTCTTGTCTTGAACTATTTGCTCGTAAGTTTAAATTACATGTTTCCAATTGCAAATTGACTTGGATCAAAATAAACCTGGTTAATTCATCTTTAACATTGTACTTTTATTGCAGTTTAATAACATTCAAGTTTCAAGAAGATACAAACACTTTGACTGGTTACATGAGAGGCTAGAAGAGAAATTTAGTTTAATTCCCATTCCACCATTACCAGATAAACAGATTTCAGGTAATGATATATATGTATATATATCATATGGAAAAATTACATCTCCGAAACACCTAACAGTATGGATGAATGTAACTTGGTTATAATTTTCTTTTGTTCTGAAATTCTACTAGGTATGGTTTTGAAATAGGATACAAAAAGACTGGTTGTTAACATATCTCCAAATGTAGTTAATATATTGATGTATAATATATGTAATGATAGAACCTCAAATACACATTTTTTATCCTTTGATGTTATATTTTGATGATATATTTGTTAATTCAATCAGTTGCATAATGAAGATGGCTGTCTTCTGGGTTTTTGTGTCATGTAGTCTGGTAGATGTTTACTGACATTTCAGAGCGAGCATCTCTGAAACGTTGGTAAACTTCTGCCAGACTACACGGCACAACAACCCAGAAGACAGCCATCTTCATCCCAGCTACTGTGAGAACCTGAAATGTCACCATTTATATAATGTCTTCTGTCATGCTAATTTTTTGTTTTCTAACAGTTTTTCATTAAGTGACGAAAAGTTTATGTATTTTACTTCAGTCTTAGTTTACTTGTTTATGTTACATTTAAGGTTTGTACACTCACCACCCTACTCCTCTTTCCTAAGATGTTTCCACTTTATGGTGGTCATCTGACAACCAAGGTTCTCCATATATCTCTTCCCACATCTATTCAGTTTCTTCCTGTCTCTTTCTTCTTTTCTAATCAGTTACCATTTTGATCTCCTCTTGGGCATTTTCCTTTAACTTTCATTGGAATTCTGTCTTTATACTTAAAACATGTCCACACTTTACCGTCCTATTCTGTTGCTTGTTATTTTGCCTTTCAAGTTGTTCAGTGTTTAAATTCCCTCTGTTTTTATTTATAATTCTGTCTGTCTTGGTTTTCCCCTGTGTACCTCGTAAAAACCTCATCTGTGCTGCCATTGGTCTACTGATATCTGCATCCAGTAACTTTTAAAGGCCTATTTTCCCTTTTGTAGCCATTTACACTTCCCAGAGTATAACCGTCACTGTTTTTTTTTTCTGTCTCAGCCATTACCATGTTGAACTGCATAGGAGACAAAACTGTTTCTTGCCTAAACCCAATAAATGTTTGCAAACTTTGAGATTTTTTTTTATTGAGGACCATACTGTTTGCACATTTATATTCTCTCAGTTGGTCCTTTGTAAGTGTTTGCTGAGTGTAATGCTTTCTAAATTTCCTGTTTGTTCATATTACACACCTTTTCAAAATCAGTGGAAACTGAATGCACCTTTGTCAGATTTCTGTTTTCTTTTCAAACAGCAAAATTGAAATCAGTGAATGATCTGTAATTTCTGAAGCCGTATTATTTCCTCATTTCATTTTCTACTTGTCTTATATAATTATATTTATAATTTGCTTGTATAGTTTTAGACCATGGTTAAGTAATATGTAATCCTTGCATAATTTTTCCAGCTTTCACAATTTTTGTTGATATTTAATGCTCTCCCATTTCCTTTCGATGTATCATTTTCCTCCCATTGCTGTTTCTACATCTAGCATGCTTATTATTTCGTCATGTTATTCACATAGAGATTTGGACATAAAGTTTGTTTTCAGTCACTTCCAACGTAAGGTTTTGTATATGTTGGTGTTGTCTCTTGTAACCAGAATTTTTAACCTTTATATGCATAAGCTTCCACCCACAGTCTGGTGGTCAGCTGATCCTCCATTAATTTGGTATGGTCTTGATTCCATTGCAAATGAAACATTTCTGACTTGAGATGTAATTCAAGAAGGTGAGATTAGGCCAACAGTCTTCCCTTTTGTACTGGTGTTTACTGATAGTGTTGGGTTACAGTATATTCTGCAAACCTGTGTTCTGCATTCAAAGTCCGAGGGTTCTTAAAAGTATTTGTCTGTGCTAATAACTGTTCACTGCATGTACATCAAGAAATGCTAATCTTTTGCCAGTGCTAATTGAGTGCATTTTTCAGATGGACTGGCAACTAGAGCCTCCTTATGGTAGAGACTCCTTTAACATTATGTTCATTTTAATGATTTGTACTGATCACCACTGTTTGCAGGTAGGTACGAGGAACAGTTCATAGAGCATCGAAGGGCCCAGCTGCAAGCATTTGTTGACTCAGTTTGTCGACATCCGGTACTCTCTCAGTGTGAGGTCTGGCAACACTTCATAGCTTGTACTGATGAGAAACGGTGGAAAGCTGGCAAAAGGAAAGCAGAAAAAGATGAACTAGTGGGAGCAAACTATTTCATAACACTTCAAGCACCTGAACAACCTCTGGATATTGGAAACCTGTACGTATAACACGTTGAGAACCAGAATAGTCTTGCAACTAGGCTTCATCAACTTGAGATTCTCTGTTGAAAGAGATTGAAAAATAACTTTAATATCTCTTTAGTGAACAGGAAACAGACAAATGTTCTAAATTCATTCATGGAATGGATGGAGCTATAAAAATCCTAATGGCAACAGCAGCTGACCAAACAAAGAAACACCAAGGACTGTATAAGAGGGAATATCAGAGAATTGGACATGCTTTCTCAGCACTGGGTATGGCTTTCAGGGAAGATGACTCAACAGGTAAATTATGAATGATGAATCTTTACAATTCAGAATATTAATGTATTTTCGGCCTTTATTTGTACTGCAAAGTAATTTTAGAAAATTTATTTTTGAAATGGATTGGAACTCAAGTCTTCTACAGCTATAATATATGTGAGATTATTGTTACTGCCAGATTATCACTTTTAAGAATTATAACATAACTGGTTTATTTTAACCCCTTTAATTCTTTTCTGTATGGAACCTGTCTATTTCACATAATTGGAAGATGTACTGGGTTAACCATGTACATAATTCTCATCTGCAGAATGTTGGGTCATCCTACCCAATATGTCATGTGTGGTGATCTAGACATATCATTCTCTTCATGATCTCAGAATAAACGTGGAACATCAAATTTAAGAAACGGTTTTGACGTTTCGTGTTCTCATGGCACCAAGTATGAAGATGACAGCCTTCTGGGATATTGCGCCATATAGAAGTTGACCGACGTTTTGGAGGCAGTAAGCACTTCTGAAATGTTGGTAAAGGTTTACATGACTACACATTGCAGTATTCCAGAAGACTCATCTTCATAGAAACCAAACAGTTTATTCCATGACACAAAGGGAAAATACAGTGAAACCTCTATCCATCGTTCCCGGAACTATCGTTTTCCCGGATGCATCGTCCGTTTTGTTCGGTCCCGAATACATCCCATATAAAATAATGTTACATTTTCCCGCTTCTATCGTTCCTCGAACTATCGTTTTATCGCATCGATCCTTAAAAAATCTTAGTCCCAGCACACAATTTTCCCGCAATGATCGTTTCTGAGAAATTGTAACGAAATTTACGTGATATTTTTAGAATTTAATTCCGAAAGACGCACAATGTTTTTGGAATACACAGTAGCGATAACCTGTTATGTCGCCCAACCAGCACATTCTTTTGGAATGAGGGTCAGCGGTGCAGGGGTGATAGTTGGAGTTTTTTCGTTGAGTTCGGCAGTAATAGTATTTCCATTCTTCCTGTTATTGTCCGCAAAGGGGGTTGGAGCGGTGAGGAAGAGGAAGACGACGAATGCGAGCCCGAAGCTTTGCCGAGTTTTGCCGAAGCGCACGCTGCATTGGCGAAAGTGAAGTCGTTCTTTTATGCGCATAGTATTAGTGAACGTGACGAGGAAAACATTTTGAACGTGGAAAGTGCTCTGTTTGGTCTAAAACGTAAAGTTTCGACAAACCAGTTGTCCATTAAAGACTTTTTTGGTAAAAAGAAGTAACTTTGAAAGAGAAACATTGTTTTTTTTTTAATTTTTAATGCTTTCCCGCATCTATCGTTTTCCCGCATTCATCGTTTTTATTTCCCACCCCCGCCGAAAACGATGCATCGAGGTTTCACTGTAGTTTTTATTGCAACTAAATCTTTGTTTTCAAATTATGTTCTTTAAATTATAGATGTCAGATATTTGTTGTTGCTTATAATCACTTGCATGTTTCAGAAAATGCAAGACAAAATTTAACAGAAGCTGTCAGAGTAACAGGTAATACATACCACGAAATTGGAAAACTCTTTGAAGATCAACCTAAACTAGATTGGGAGCCATTGGGAGATGTTCTTCATTTGTATAAGGGAATCATTTCTTCATTTCCTGATATCCTAACAGTACATAAAGTAAGTGAAATTTAGTCTTATTTAATTTTTTTACATTGTTAATGAAATGCTTGTTATTGTTTATTTCAAAAACATGCTGGCCCATCTACTTTCTATAATTCTGAAGATCAGCTATACAAAAAATTGGGGGGGATAACATTTCCATTTTTGTATGGGGGGGTGTCTCTTACTTTTATGGAAAACAAATTACTTTTTAGATGATTTCCCGTATAGTATGTGTTTCTAAATAGAAATATGATTAGAAGCAAGTCTTTAATATGTCCTTCCTATCCAGTCAGTTTGTTACTATGTATACAAGTATTTGAATTAACACTTGTTATTTAAATTGTCTCTTTTTAAATTATTATAGGGTTCACTTCAGAAACGTAAGGAATGTGAAAAGTTAGCTGGTGACCACAAGATGGAATCATCACAGTTGTCAGATGTGGTACGCCGTACTGATGTGATTTCATATGCACTCCTTGCTGAGATCAACCACTTCCATACCGAACGAGCTGTTGACTTCAGACTAGCCATGCAGAACTACCTCAGAGAACAGATTTCATTCTACCAAAAGGTATATAAATTATTTGCTGCAAAACAATTTTGTTCATTTGCAAAAGTGAGGCCCATTAAATTGTATGGTGCTAAGTTGTGGAGACATATTCCTTTGTCTTGTACAAAGGAAAGAGCTTCATTTAGGTCTTGGTGTCCGCATGTTTGATGCCAGATGCATGTGCATTTTCTGTAACTAGGAAAGTATTTGGTAAAACTGCGCTAAAGTAAAAATGACGTATCAAAGTTGTATAAAATATTTTGGAAATTATTTTCATTTTACTGAGTTAAGTTTTGTTTCTTATAGTTGCTGATACTTTGTCAAATCATATATGTTTGCAGCTAATTGTTAGTATAACATAAAACAGTCAAGAAAGAAAAGGATTCTCGTTTCACTGTGTCTTTCTTATATTTTATTTAAGAACATGCCATAGTAAGCAAAGAATACTGGAAAATTGTTGAGGAGTAAAGTTTTTGTTGATTCGCCGTAGTAGGATGCAACAAATTGAGAGAAGCAAACATGTAATATATGTAGGATTTGAGATTTTCATGGCAGTGGGTCTGAAGATGGCTTCCTTCTGGGTTTTAACACCATGTAGTCTGGTAGAAGTTTCTACCAACGTTTCAGAGGTCCTTGCTGTCTCCATCATCAGGGCAATGACTCAACTTATACTACAGTATTATATGTGTAAGATGACATTAAATTAATGCATAATGTTCATTAAAACAGGTACACTGATCCATTTATTCTGTACAGTTTGCTAGCTGTAATGATCACATATGTTGTTGAAAGAGACAGAAATATGACACTTCTCTCTTCTGTAAAGGTGCAATGTCCCCAAGGGAAAGAAAATATGTTTTCTACTTTAATCCCTTCTTTTACGTGTTACAGATTGTTGATAATCTGCAAGTTGCCCTAGAGAAGTATAATTAATATGAGAGATAATGTTGGCAGCTTGAAACTGTTGGCTGGTAAGACTAAATACATGATGGTGCCAAGAACTGAACTGAACTGATTCAATCATATATTAGTGTGTGTTAGATATGTAAGTTGAAGCTAAAGAAAAGAAGAGAAGTTTTTACAGCAGCTCTTAATTCTGCACATAAGTCATATTTAAGCTGAGTGGAATGTTTTGGCTTTTTCTTTTTTGTATTCCTGGAATTCTTGCTGCAAAGTGTGGTTATTTAAATTTCATATTTACATCTTTTTTTAAAAAAACACATGTAACAGAACAGCAGAACAAAGTTACATTTTGGGTCATTACTTTAACAGACAATGAAGTATTGTTGAACAGGGGATGCAGATTCTGTAATTTAGCAGGGGTTGAAGATTGTGTGTAGAATTCAGCATCCAGGTACATTTCACCACAAGATGAATTCAGTATTGATTTCTGGTGTGTCAGTTACCTGTGTAACGTTTTAATCAGATTGTTTTGATGCATGAAGGAACATTTAAATGATGGTTATGCTTACTATCTTGGTTTGAATAGTAAATGTGGTTGCCTGCATACCAAATGTGGAAATCTGTGAAAATTTTATTTATTTCATATTACATTCCATCATTAGCTTCTTAATTTAAATTATGAGCTTATACATATCACAAAGTGTAATAGGGAGAGATTAGACTAGTATTTTGAAAGTGGAATTTGAGATCTTTATGGCTATGTGAATTTAGATGGTGGTGATGATTGTCTGGGTTATGGTGCCATGTCTTGTGTTCGTACTCCAGTGTTACAGACGAAGATACTCCAAAAATGTTGTGTACAACTAGAAGACCACAGCTCCTGCAGATTATAGTTCTTTTATGTTCAGCAAACACTTGAAAATTGTGTGTTAAAACCAGACTGGTATCTTCTTTATTAATCAGCAAATGTTGGAAATATTTTTGTAATTTATTGTCCATCTGTCTAAGCCTATTAGAATTGTGGCTCACTGGTGGGGTTTTAGCAGCTGTACCAAAAATTTTGCTTTGATTGGCTTTTATGTTACAAGTCCTATACATGTTTCTGTATGTTGTACATTTCTTTGTCATGAATAATTTGATCCGTATTTATTGGCCCATGGTAGTTGTAAATATTTAATTACTTTTATTTATACTTCTGTATTTTCTACCATTTTCTGAACTGTGCAAAACTTCTCAAATAAATATGAAGGTACCGTATTTTAAAGGTAAGTACTTGTATCACAGTATCACACATGTTGATAGTTTATTTGTATAATTTACAAATTACCTGTGTAATATCTTATCTTATAATTCAATTCTAAAAGGTTCTGATGATGGTGGATTACATTTAAAATTATTTGCTATCTGCACTTTTTCCGTCATCTTTGTTTAAAAGAAAAACCACAAATTTTCTGAAACTGGCTCTGTTTCCGTCTTCAGGCAAGAGGGAAGGTACCTGGTCCAGTGATGGAGACTAACTCTTTCTGGCAGACCCAACAGAGTAGGTACCTTCCCTCTCGTCTGAGGACAGAAACAGCCAGTTTCCGAAACATGGTTTTTCTTTTAAACAAAGATGATGGAAAAAGTCCAGATAGCAAATAATTTTAAGTGTAATCTTATTTTGTGTTATACAAGTGGAAAATTACGTAAAAACTGAAGCTGAGGTATTTTATGTGAATTAGAGATAAAGCTTAATGTAACAATTTCTTTACTGTCACTGAAGCGTATGATCAGATGATATCCAACTGTTCAACATCGACGTACTTGCATAAATGGCCACATGCTTGTGACATGAGTGTGTCTACCAATGTTGCACTAAAGCTATGGAGCATAGAGATACCTGTACACTGTGCTATTTTGTAACATGCTAATTCCCTGAAGGAAGAATGTGGAATAGGATCATTGTGTATCTGCATGATTCATAGTCACCTTACTCAGCAATCACTAGAGATCTTCTAGTGTAAGTAATGACACTACATATCATAATTCATGGGACATGTACTGAAAATGCACACTTTGAATCAGGCTATCATCAGAAGGCCTGCTGTTATTAATTGCAAAACAGAAATAAGATTTTTCAGAAAATACAGCAAAATTTCAATGAATTTGCCTCATGTAAGTTTTGAGGGTCTCATGGTGGTGGTGGGAACCTCATATCTTACATTCCTTTTCCAGTACAAATTGAAACATATAGCAATGAATGGAGCAAATGGTGAATTGTATTTCCTTCCATTGGTCATTCACTTAATTCTGGAGACAGGACACTAGCTATATCAATACAGTGGGTGGGTTATCCTTATCACATTGTCTGTTCTTATGTATTTCTTCACTGCTTTTGCACCACCTTAAGATCCTTATGTACTATATCATTGAACTATTCTGTTCCATTTGATTTCAGTTTCTTATTCAATCACTAATGACCTGGTACCTTATAACTCAAACAACCATTCCAGTACATACTTTCATTCTGGTATTTGGATTTAATTTACCAGTTGTGTATATTAATATTTTACATAAATTGTTCTTTCAGTGCTATGTTAGGAACTGAATGTGTATAGTTTTTCTGATTGTTCTAGTCTGTAAATAAATAAGCTTTGTTTATATGATTTGAATAATGAAGTTGCTGGATCCAGGGGAAGGTTAAGGATGCAAGTGACTGGTACAGTTGAGAGGACAATTTCATCATTCTCAGTCCTATGAGTGGTTAAATAGTGTACTAGGGTGACAGAACCAAAATACAAAGATGGTTTATAATGCGAAAAGGATAACATGGAGTATATTTTTTTGTGCTTACCATTGGAACTGCTTTCGACTGGGCAATGTTTATTGTGTAAAAAGTCAGGACATGTCTGCTTTGAAGGTATGTATGTTCCATTTATGTGTATCCTTAGAAATATGGTATTATGTTCCAGTATCTAATTGCAATTCTTTGTGTACTGATTTTCTTTCAGTAAGTGTGTCTTTAAGTTATAGATGTACGTGACACTTGGCCATCATGAGAAATCTAGATAAAGATTTTAGAAAAAAATGTCTTGATATTTCAGAGCTTTCACAGTATGTATTTCAAGTGCATTAGTATGGCCAACACTGACTCTAGTGTTGTTAACACGATAAATCATATTTTTTTACATACAGATGTTTTTTATGCAAACTACAAAATTATATCTGTGTTACGGTATGCATATTGTGTTAATTTTAATAGAATGCTTTGCAAGACCTGGAAGTTTATGACTTATGTCAATGAATTTCTGAGCAAGTCAGAATGCCCCTTACCAGATTTCTGAAGCTGATTTCTAGTCGCTATGTTTAAATTTGACCCTGGTTATTTTATTGTAAACTTAATTACCGTTTTGGAATTAGTTGAATTAAATCTTGAAGATTTTATGCAGAGTTCATGTCAAATGAAACTGAGATTGGAGTCCCGAAGTATTGACACTTTTATTTCTTAAAAAAAGAAACTAGGAATTATATCATGTTCTGAAAAATTCCCGTTTGATGAAATATTGGTCAGATTATTTAAATATGTAAAAAAAACAATTTATTATTTACTTGTGTCATGTTATTGTAAACTGTGTTACATTATTGTATATTAAATGTAAGAATCTGTTGACATTTATAACCAGGGACCTATCTTTGCTAGGTGTATGAAAGAGCAGTTCTATCAGAAAAGTGAAGTTTACAGTTAAAGTAGGAATTCTGATTGGTTTTCAAGACTTGTTTTCACAGTATTTACAGAGAATAGAGAGTGACAAAGAAACCGGACCTAATGCGTGGTTGATTAATGCTGGTTCCTTTTTTGTAACTTTGTAACCTTGTAATTGCTGTTAAAATTTTGTATGTTGCAGTACTTGTTATATTATTTATATGATATTCATATTTGTATGTGGTCATGAACAACTTTATTTGAACATTATTGTAATTATATTATTTTCAGATGTTTCCATTGCAGTTAGTTGCTTCCTTGCATTTTTAGTGGTATGTACAATTTTTGTAATGATTATAAGATTCTAAAATTGAATGCAATGACGAGTCTGATATTAGTGTGTAGTGTTTCTGGCCATAACAATTTATTACTCATGGTCCAAGCTTTTGATCTTGTCTTTTCAGTTCATGTAGAATGTACCAAATATGTCGTGTTATCCGTTTCGGATTTAGTAAGCACAGTTGTTTATCTTTATTTTGTTACTTTTTTGATAGTTTCTCCTGTATTTTAAGTTTCAGAAATCACTGCTACCTGTAATTTGAAGAAATGTTTGGATTGAACATCATTAATGGTCTTGCATAAGTCAGTAATTTAGCAGTGAAATGGAAGAAACATTTGTCTGAAAGACACAAGTAAGCATTAATCTTATAGCTTTACTTATTGATATGGTAAGATAATTGCTGTCTGTTGAGTTTTGTGTACAGAGAATAATGTTTTGTTTGGGTGTATGCATGGTACCAAGAATTATTTGCATTCTGAAAATAATCTAGTTCAAATTATTGGGACTAACAATTTGACTTCCATGATAGGAGTAATAGCAAAGGTTACCAGAATCGAGTTATATTCAAAATGACAGGTAATTTAAGAATGCTGCGCAAATACAAATTATGAATTTAAATCTGTTATGTTTGTTCATTTGTACCCAGTATCAGTTGGGTGGCTGGTAATGCAACCACCAATTTAAGAAAGATTTTATGTTTTTTTTATAAATTACTTAGAATTTGAGGGAAAACATAAAATTAGTTTTGGAATAAACTGCAAGTGTTAGGAAATGTGTTGCACACTGAGTGTCTTATGCCTGTTTTGTTTCAAAACACAAATTTGTATCCATATAAATAACTTGCTTTAGCTCCCTAACGTCCACAAATGGAAACAATAAAATGGGACTTTGTTAAAATATGAAGAATTACTTACAAGCTGAATGTATGCTTAATATTCCAAATTGTTGTACCTGGATGAACACTTTTCAGAAAGTTGTTATCCATCACATAAATTAATAGTTTGCCTAACTTTTCTCCCTTATCTCACTAGTTTTGTCAAAACCTAAAGGGACATTCTCACACTGGTAACTGGCTTCATATTTTGACTGCCACCATTATACACTGGATTGGAGGTCTCTTCGCCTGTAGATCCATACTAGACGTGGTGGCATAAAAAGCAAGACATTTCTTGATTAGCTGAGCAACTGTTTGCTTTCCATGGAATTAGTTTGTTAAAGAAATAATCCTGGGCGAACAAATATGTGATGAGAGTATATGAATTTCAGTAAAACTGGACGTATTCTTTTATGAGGGGGGAGGATACAACCCAGCATGAACATATATACTTGATATGAGCAAAATTATATTTCCCAAATCTTTTAAATAATTTACACAAACAGATGTACTTAACATAAACTTATACACAAGAATACAGCAATGTATATACAAACGAACATTTCTGTTTTTACAATATAAACCTAACTATGAACTTGGCTTATAATACACATTGCTACAAGTTGATTATAAGTTCAGGCTCATACCTGGTAAACACTTGAACACACAATCATATGCACACTTCACTCAGCCTGCAACCACATATGGTATGTTAAAAGGACTATTTGGTAGTTACTAATATCACAGTGGACAAAGCAGCAGTCATCCTTACTATGATGAAAGTAATGCACTTAATACTACATCAAGTTGCACAGGAATAATATATAGAATTTCTCAACTCTTTGGTATAGATAATGAATGAATCATAATGAAACATCAAAATAATACTATATAATTTAATATTTTACTCTCAGTAATTTCTTTTATACTATAAGATCTAATATTTGTTACAGCAGGAAGTTTAGAAGAAACTTGAATCAATTGAATATATAGCAGAACAATGCAGGAGCTAGTAAATCTACTGCATTTGATTTTTGATAACTGCTAAAATAAACTTAAAGTAATATTATTCCTTAAAAATTAATACAGTCGACTAGTGAATTTCTGTTATGTTCTTTGCCAGCGGTGGTCATATTAACAAGTACACTGGGCATTTATGTTAACAGTATCTCATCTGTAGCTATGTTTTGATTTTTTTGTAAAGTGTAAATAATTTTCACCAGTGACTAACCAGCTTGCAAATTCCATCACAAAATTTCAGGTCTATCATATACTCATTCATTCAGCCAAGTAGGATGTGCATTGGAATTGACAGTTCATTTATGTTTTATCGTGCATTACTTCATAGAATAAATTAAAAATAGCTGGAAAGTATGTATGGTTTGCAGTGTTGTGGGTAGAAAGGCCATTAAAACTGTAGTTAAATGAAAAGGCACTTGAAGCCCAAAGGATCTCTATTTCCAGGTGTTCAATGAAATATTTTTAATTTGTAAATGTTTATTCAAGACCTGGTGCATATTGCAGTCATTAAATTGCATTTAAAGGCTTTTTTTAAAGGCCATTTGAATAACAGTGATGGGTATAGTGAAACCAAGATAATGTACTGAATTACATTGTTTGTTTATTTGCTGGAACAAGTGCCATACTCAGTTTTGTCTATCATGTGATAAGTACCATTGTGTTTATGTACTCTCTCACTCACTCATTTTCTTATTTTACCCTGAGTCTGTTCTGCATCTTCAAAATGTCTTTGGCATGGAATTTGGTTCCATCATTTTACAGCCAGCAACATTCGACTTACACATTTTCATCATCATTTGGCAATTCTATTAACTTTGTTCTACTTCAGGTCTGAATAACTCCTCTTTCATTACTTGTGGCAAAGGTGTGACTTACTGGTACACATTTAAATAACTGAGATTACTGATCATTTGCCATATTGTGATTTATATTTTAAACTTATTTTGGTATGTAGCAGGCATAAAAATTATTTGTAGAGTGAAACGGAACATGACCTACTGGATAATGCCAGACCAGTCAGTGTTGGATTTCACTCAAAGGCACACAAAAGACTGGGGTACACTGCAGTTCAATTATGTATGCTACTGTCAGCCAAACAAAATAAATATAATTAAAGAACAGTACATTTTCCTATCTCACTGTTACAGATCACATTCATGTCATTTTGACAAAAGGAGTAACTTTTTCTATGTACACAGTACAATTACATGCTCAATTAAATCCTGTATTTACTGAAAAAAAAAACAGTCACTCTTCATAATCAAATATAGAATTCTGAAATAAAGATGTGTAATTCTATTGAATACAGTAACAAAAATTTATCATTTAAGTATTTTATTTTTATACTAAAATTGCAGACATTTACAGAGATTAACATAATTTTGATTTATACTATGTATTAATTACAACTTAATATATATGATCCATGAGTATTTATTTACTCAGCTTTATGTAGCAAAGTTACTTCCAACACAAAAGGAATTGTAATGGTTATGAAAATACCAAGATATCACATCTTAATCTCTCTTGACACTCATAATACATGTTGAAATATTACCAAATGCAACGTTTCGGACATCATCTCAATTAAATAAAATGATGTTAACAATTTTAAAGTATCAAAATGTGAACTTGTGAAAGAGGGTATGATATGTTTATAAAAAGGAACTGGGAAGATCAAGTCAAAATGAAGGAAATAAACATTTATATAATTATTGTTCATGCTGTTTCAGGTACTAAACATGAAGAGTTTAAGATCAATCGGTGGAGGTAGGGCAGAAAAAACTTAAAACTAATGTGATATGTTAACACATTCACTGCTTGTTATTTAAATTCCAGGGTGGGATTTAGTACTGTCTGGAAAGAAAGACAAAATTATAAATTTCAACAAAAAAAGATGAAAATTTTATGGTACCTTTAGTTGACCTGGAGGGTATGTGGAGGCCTTCAGAAGTACTCTCCTCTTTTTGATAGTGATCCTAATATTATTCATTCATGACTACTAAAACATCACACAAAGGCAGTAGTGTCTACTGAAGGCCTTTGAACTCATATGAGGTAACACACAGCTGCATCTAATCATTACATAAACTAAACATAACTGCAATAACAGTACAAAGGGAGGCAGGATCAGGGAAGGGAGAAAAAGAAACGCCAAGCACTGTGTACTGCTTAGTTATCTTCATGATCCGGTCATTGATGATGATCTTTTACAAGTTACAAGGAGAGGTGCATAACATTTACTCAAGTTGATGCTAGCAGTAATAAAGCCTTTCCACTTCAGCAGTGAATGTGTTAATTTTAATATACTCATCTGACATTTTGAACCTTTGGAGCAACAAGCTCATACAATCTCTACTGAATTCTGTATGACACAACAAGCACATATGATCTGCACTGAATCCTGTACATCAACAAGTTTTAAAATGACAGTAAAAGATTTTTCTTCCTTTCGCAGGAAGAGCATTTTCGTAACTCTCATACTTAATACTGAGCTTAGCAGAGAACTAGTTGTCGTCATGAGTTCTACTCTGCATTCTAGCTTTCCCATAGCGTTCACGTGGTGTGTCAGCCATTTAAGAATAAATGTCTAAGCTGAAGTTGTGGACCAGTGGGTTTGCTAGTTCATAGTAACATGACATAGCTGTGAGTGAATGATGATGACCTGGATAAGAACTTGGTCTGGTACAGTTTTTAATAGCAGTAAAGGAGTAGGAAGAAACACTGATGGACACTCTGATCTGTGCAAGTAATGTATCAGTCTTCCTGCATATCACCTAATGGTAGATATGAGGTTGATTTCTGTTTATAAATTTCTTGGTTTGGGCTTGTTGTGCTTTTAAGACATAACCAGAGTGATTATTTAATATGAGATTTTATAACAACACTACATGTACTACAAAGCATCCAGTGTGCTTAAGACATGAATTCCATGTCTTTCATGGCTGTGTAGGTTCAAAACACACAACTACAGTGCCATGATGTCAGCAGACCATAACTAACTTCAACCTCTAAAGACAGGAATAAACAGGTTAATTTGAAAGTACCTCTCTTGTTTGCCACAAAGGTTACAAAGTTGTATTTTTGTTATATCCCCTTAGTAATTATTTATAATTCTTGATCACCATTGTTGATGGTGGATGATGGTACTTGGTCAGTTAACATATCAGCATTCTTGATAATACGGTAGTAGAAGTTGACAGCTTCATGATAGTGCTTGATTGATATACGCTCATTATTTCCATGGTAACGGTTGACATCTTCCGGTGCGACAACAGTTGGCAGAAACCGATATAAATTTGTGGTGAAGCTTAAGTACCATCGTGTGTCAGTATTGGCAATGAATACAGCTACAAGAAAAAGAAAGAACGAAGTAACATTTGAGCTTAAATATACTGAGCTACACTAATACCGATTAGTCTTCAAATATAAAATATGGTTACTTAAATGACTAGTTCTGTGACGTGTTATTCTGAAACCACAAAAGACAACTAATATTTGCAAAACTATATACATATGATGGTTGTATGTAATTTATAAGAGAATGTTAAGTAAGTGGCACTGAATTACACTGTTAAGCATGGCTTATTATGTTAAGCGGGTCCCTTGCCATTATGTCGTAGAGCATCCTCTGGTTGCAGACAGGAGAATTCCTCCAGATATGAAGTGTAGATCATGCATGTTAGTATTGTTGACAGAAGGATAATGGAAATAGATTTATCAGACATCAATGTTATGGCTGAGATTTCAACCCACACTGATATAATTTACTTTGAAAATAAGACAATGACTAACCACCAGAAGTTTGGCAGATATTTTGTGAGACATTCTGTGTGTTTGTGATACATTAATACTAAGTTCTGGAACTTTCAACTGACTGCATGATTATCACAAAGTAGGTATCTGTGATATGAGTATTCACCTGACACATGTACTTACCTGGAACAACCACAGCATCAGTAAACACTTGCTTGATGCTAACAATCACCATCTGAAAGGGAATGCAGTCCAGTCCAAATGGAGATATGGGATGTGCCTCTCGGGAGGTCTTCACCTGGATGCGTACTCTGGGATCTGAGATGATTTCACGATCATATGCAATCACTTCAGTCACTGTCTGAGAGGGATGAACGCGGTGGTTGATTACTGCTTTGGCTGATGGAGGAACCACATTATCCTGTGAAAGATAGAGTTTATTTTTCATCATGTTACATTCTTTTACAAAGAAAAAGTAAACTACTTGGTTCCAGTTGTGTACTGTGAGAGGTACTGAATGCAAGAATCAAGAAGAATGTACTTTTTTAATTATTTGAACCATTACCAGAGATACCATTTAAGTATTTTATTCTGAAAAATCTGCTATTACTGTTTAGACATTCAGTTAACTCATTGTAGTGTAGAAATTCCATGGAACTGGTGAAGAAGAACACATCTGTCATACAGCATAGGGACACAGTGTACTTCCTACTAATTTTCTTCAATGTCTCCTTCAAATTAAAAATCTAACAACTCTCTGAAGTGCATGGTACCACACATACATACCTTTATTCCTCCATGAAACACTGTAATAGCCGTGGTAGTGCGAACAAAGGCATTGGTGAGAGGCACACGCTCCATTTCTCGAGCCATCAACCCAGAAAACAGCCACAAGTTGTTATAGAGAAGGCGATAAAAGAAAGAAACCTAAGAAAGTAACAAGTTTTAAAATCAGTAATGTAACAACCTCAGAACTAATTCCTGTATAGCTCAGCTATATGTCACACTGTACAAAAATCAGGATTAAGTCTGACTTGGGGAAATCTAGCTTTGGATACCCTAATTTGTAATTTTCACAACTATTTTTTTCTCTGCTTGGGGAAATCTAGCTTTGGATACCCTTATTTGTAATTTTCGCAACTATTTTTTTCTCTCTGGCATTTCTGCCATCTTTTGACAAATACATGGAACTATTTATTAGAATATGTTGAGTCAACAGTGAAAGAATAAGAAGAGTAAGATTATTAATTATCAAATTTACCCATATCACATAGCAAAGTGGCACTATCAAGAAATGTTGAAACTGCTGGGCCAATCAAGACTCACACAGGTAAATTATGAATTAATGATTTTCTTAATAGTTATTTTTTGTGATTAGTTTTAAACTTTATAGAATAAACCCAACATACATGAGTATGTTGCAGACATACTTAACAGTCAGGAGGTTAAGTGCTTTTCAGTTTTAAATCAACTGTACTTCTTTCCATATTAAGTGAAACATTACTGGAATTTATCTTACAATTTGATGCCATTGACAGATATGGCATGTACATTATTATCATAAAAATAATGGAGCAAAAGATAAATTTAATACACAGACTAATAACCTATTTGTACATGGGTACTCTGCAAAATTCTGAAGTTTGCTAGGCTGCCATAATACTTTTCAATGTAAACATATATCATAATACCAAATACTACATTATTTATTATAATTGTTTACAGTTAGGGAACATTTCATATGCACAGCAACCATGTTGTGATTCCTTACATTCTTATAAAAAGTATCCCAGCAGAAATACATTTCCACTTTCTTTTCTCAGATGCAAGTCTGAGTAGGAAGAAATGTAACTTAACCTAATAGCAAGTAACAAATGGGCTAGTAATGCAAAGCAGAATTTATGGTACTTTCTGTAAGTGTGTAGCCTATACAGATGTGAAGTTGCTACATACATGGGGAGCCAGATATTTGAAAGTAGCAGATTCAGGTCCTTTGCCAAGAAGTGAAGGTTGTGGATTCTCCTCCAGTCGAGCAACAGCTGCTGCGAGGATACCAATGGCCGACTCAGCTGGGGGGAAACTGGAGTGACCTGGATTACCAGTTACACTCAGTTCCAAAGTCACTGTACCCTTCTCTGAGATGCCCACCCTATCAAGCAAACAAATCAGTTGCATGTAACTTCTGGGCAGCCTGTAGGTATAGATTATGCAACCAAGAAACATTTCCAGTTTTAAATTATAGTGTTCAGTAGATTAATAAAAAAGTTTGGTAGTTTGAAAACTTTACATGTGTCAAGCAATATATAAAGTAATGGAAACAACAGAAATTTTTGGCCCAAAAATGACAGTTTGTCAATACCACACAAATGATGACACCAGAGAAAACAAAAAGTTGGGAAATAATAATTGTTAAGTGAAAAAGCAGAATTTCTGAGGTTACTTTCATCATTTCTGGAAACCTCACATCCATTCTAAACACTATATATGTAAGTTTATAAGTGTCTCAATGCCATCTAAATATTAATTTAATTGAAATGACGATATTAATCAAAATTTTGTTATGTTTTATGTGAATCATTTAGTTCCAGTGATGGTCTAGTCATTCATTCCTACAATTCTGGCATGGGTATTTCAGATCAGTCTCAGAATTATGGACAATGTAACTGCCACTATAATTTAAAATGTGTGATGATACTACTATTTTAAATGAGGGAGAGTTCCCACATTGTTTGTAGAAATAATCAAGCTTAGGATAGGCAGTAAATGTACCCTTGTATACAACTACACAATGTACAATATCCTGATTGATTTTTGCATTATTAAAATCATACAAGAGCAACCATCAATTGTAACACAGAATCACATTTTATTTATTATAAGCCTAAAATGTTTCAACCTCCAGAGATTATCGACAGGACCATAGTATAAAACCCAAAGTAGTTTCCACTATAACAAGTAATAAGTACCCCTGTTGGGCTTATAATAAACATCATTTAGGTTTGTGAGGTAACTGATGATTGTTTTTATATGAGTATTAACTATGTTGTTTCAAATGCATTGCATGGTACCTTCAGAATTTAACCTTGATATTTTCTTTCTTCCTTGATTAGTCCTTCCTAACTTCACTTAACTTAAAAAATCAGATGTAAAACATAATACTTTCTGACATATTTTTAAAATGGTATCTTTTGTTGTTTAGTTACTTATTTTCCTCTGACATAACATAAAATAAAGGACTCAGCTGTGGTTGAAGGGGAGATGATAAATGTAATTTTTACAAAGGAAATCTATGGTTGTGATACCTACATGGCAATATGCTTATCTGTTCCTGGAATCAGACCCTTGCTTAAAGGAAAACCTTCATCAAGAACAAAATCCAGACGATTAACTCCTCGGGCTTGCAATATTTTTGCTAGTTCATGAGCACCCCGTTTACCTGAAATCTAGAAGGACACATACTGCTGAAAAGTGAAATTACAGACAACAGACACAACATAATGAAACTCAGATAAATGATTAAATACAGCAAACCTGATTGACAATACATGAAATCTGTAACATAATAGTAAATTGAAAACATTAAAACTGAGTATGAATTACATGTTGAAAGGACATACAGTAGTCACCAGACAAGTTGAGCTCTCACTCGATAGCTTGTTGGAATATGAGTGGCAGTGCTTTAGTGACTGGGATGCTACGTGTGTTCAAATTCCAAAAAGAAAAGAAAAGAAAAAAACAGCCTACAGGTATCTGTCTTAAGAGTGATAAGAAGTTCAGAGTTAATGTTTCTGTTGTCTGGATAACTACTGTTATTTCACCAATGTTGAGGCGTACGTGGAGAATATTTTTCATTTTGTACTAATTAGACTTTTGGGCTTTCACTTCAGATAAAACTGGTATAAACTAAAGATATCTGATTGTAATATACCTGAGATGGGTCCTCACTGCAACTGTAATGTGATTTTTCTCATGACCAAATTTTACTGGCATGAGGAGTTACAGCTAGTGTCATGCATTCAAAATCCTAACTACCCACATATTTCTAAGATAAGATGGAGCAACAAGTAGGCAAATTTTATATTGCCAAAGCTTGTAGATTGTATGACTTAAGCTTCATATTAACTAAATACTGTCTGAAGCATAACACACCTTTTGAAAATTTTCTTAAATATTTAGTACACAAAACAGTTCAAAAGTAAACATAACTACTGTAATATTAATAAAATACTGGATTTATTAGAAGAATGTATCACAACTATGTTCATATAAGTAAAATGCAGGTTTCTTTAAACATCACTTCAATCAAAAGTGTAATTTGGAGTTTTTCCTTGGTATTCTTAAATCTTGCAGGAAGGCTGTAACAGCATCCTGAAACAATTTCGCAGACAGAAAGTAGTTACTGTATATTAAAGAATAAAAACTTACTTCTTCATCATGTCCAAAAGCCATGAAAAATGTCCTTTGTGGTCTTTGTCCCATCTGTATTATGTATTCAACAGCTTCCATAATCCCCTAAAGTACAATTGAACTTGTTATAAACATAAGTAAATTTTCTTTTATCATTAACACATGTGCTATGAGTCTGTCAGTGACCATCTGGGGACCACGAAACCTTCTTAATATTTCCTACTGTTTTCCCATTTGGGAGTTTAAAATTGTGCACTGAAGGAAAGTGTGAAAGCTGCACAAGGACAGACCTGAAGCACCCTTGTTGCCAATCTGATAACACAATCTTCCTGCATCATATGTCTGTCATGGCATCTCTTTCCTGTAAGAAATTATATGAAGCAGGGAGATCTGGCACACTAATATGACAGGTGCCTTTGGTGAATGTACAAATTCAGCTGTCCATGCCCAGATGATCATGCAATCAGTAACTTTAAAAAAAATCTATCTGTTGGTACTGTTCAACTTAATCTCCTTTTACAGAGCCCACAGGTGAAAAATCCCCCCTTTTTTAACAACAAAATTAAATGAATCAGAAACCATGAGGTTTGTTCATAGCTGCACAACAGGACTTATGGATGAAGGTGCTCTATCCTTGTAAGAAACATTCCAACTCACTATAAGTAGATATTAAATCTCTACATGTTGCACATCTCATTTCTCGAAATGTGTTAGTAAGGGCTGCAGTGTAGAGGTGTCTGATCCCACTTTGAATTAAGTGGCAGATGTGCATTCCGAGGAAATTATCTCTTTCCCCATGTAAACATCATAACTACATGCAGGGAGTGGAGTACACACTGTACAATGTGCAATTATACTATTAATCATGAAATGCCATTTCATACATAAAGGGGAGTCAACTTCTTATCCACATGATATTAAGGGAATTCCCAGACAAACTGATAGAAAATACCATTCATTCGGTGTTCTTTACTTTTCAGCATAAGCAAAAGACACGTTATGGGACTGTCCATGTCAGTCTGTTATGTCTCTCATTACATTGTTAGAACAATGACCATGGATACCTGCTGCATTTGCAGTTTCATTGGTTGACTTGCTGATATAACCTTTTTATTTGGCATAAAGAACATGTTTAGAATTTTAGTATGCTCTGAAAACTATAGCTTTCCAGTCTTGTGTATTTTATTTTAATTTTCACTAGTGATTGCTTTCCTACTTGTACTTTAAATTTCCTAAGTGTTATGCGGATGTCTGTGAAGTTTCCCTTAAACAAAACTAGCAAATAAGAATTTAAATTTTCTGAAGGAGGACTTTTATTGTGTGTATATATCTTATTATAATATACTTGGTTTTCAGAAGTGATTAATTAAATCTTGAAAGCTTCCAAATATGCATTTTTGTTGAAAATCATATCCCTTAGCAAGAACACCTGCTTTTATTTACAGAGAGACAAAAGCATGTTTAGAGATCTCAATTACAGGCTATTTACAAATAAAGCAACTTTGTCTCTCTTGTAAAGGAACTGAAATTTGCTCAAACTGCAAAGAGTAGTTTCATATATAATCAATAGCAAAAGAACGCTGTGGCATGCAAAGTGGACTCATGCCATATTCATCATACCCTTTTTGCCATTCTGCTTTCTCTTGCTCACAAATAAATTTTTAAACACCTTCAATTATAATGGTCTTTGATGATTTTTTTAAGAAATGTCCACTGGTGTCTAAGGTATATAACAAATCAATTCTGAAATGATGAAGAAATTTGTGTCTTGGAGACGGTGCAGTGCAACACTGTTACATAACAAGGGACTCATATATAACAGAAATGAGGAGTTTGTTAACTTGGAACATCAATAACTGCAGTGGGTGTGGTCAAACCCTACTCTGCTATGCTTATTGATCTCACTTACCAGTACTCCAGATTTGTCATCAATAGCACCTCTTCCATAGATGTATGTTCTGTTGACAATTTTTCCACCAAAAGGAGGGACTTCCCATGTACTAGGATCAACAGGGACAACATCTAAATGTGAGGCAAACAAATATGGAAGCTTCCCTTTGGTCGTGCCCTCAACTGTGTATAAGAGACTGTACGTGTTGATCACTTCCTTCTTTATAAAACTTGCACTGTGAATCAGTGGGAAATCTGTAATGAAGGCCATTTACTTGTTAACCAATCTGAATATTTTTGATTCTGTATGTTGGTCTTCTTGAAACTAAGTTCATCTTCCATATTTTCTTCAAAGTGTTCCCAATTACATTGGGTTCCCCATTTATACAACAAAAACAACATTCCTTTATGTACATTACTTCCTTTATTAATTTCTACACTGTAACGACATTTCTTCCTCTTCAAAGACCCAAAGAGATGTTTACATCCACATTGCTATGGATTCATGTGTTATGTAAGAAACTATCATAGTAGGTAATGCTAATTTCTTACATATTTCAAACGTTTATATAAAGCATTTAATTCTATATGGGAGGTGGGATCAGTCATAATTACACCCTATGCAGGATTCCCGCTTACTCGTTTCCAGATACTGATGCAGTTGCAGGAGAGCCTCCTTTTCTTGGTTGTCTGTTGCGTACGATACAGAAGGAATTTTCAGTGCTCCTGCCAATCGTTCAGCCCTCTGCATAATCTGGCTTTCATCAATTTTATCCACAACTTGATTATTTAAGATATGGAGAACGGACTGGGTTTGCTGGTGAACGAACACTGCTCGGAATATTGCTACGAACACCAATAAGACTCCAGCAGCCAGAGGGAAGCCTATGAGAGCTAGGAACAACTTCTGCCAGCACCTGTACCTCCAACGTCCTTTCCGCTTGCTTGCTAGCCCCATCTTTATATCCTGTGTAGACATAACAAAATGTGGGTTGATCCCTTAACAGCATAGAAGCTTCCACTTTTCACCTGAATAGTTAGCTTAATTATTAAATTTTGAAATTAGTAATAGAAATCAACGATTTTGCAAACAATTTAAAAAATTAGAATAGTGAAAAGTTATAGTAATGATAAACTCTGATTGTACAAAGGGCATCATTTAATAATGCGTGCCAGGTAATGCTGCCACTTACATATTAAAAATTGTCACCGAACGGACAATGTGAAAGAAGAAAAATGAACGAACTTGAAAGCACCGAGGATTCAATGGCTTTTAGAATTAGTTCCACTCTTACAAACATAAAATGTTATTTATGTGATGTACTGAAGAAAACATAAAAATCTATAAAAGTAGGCAAAAACTCCAGCCTATATATGCCACTATTGTAGTCCTTTCTGCTGAAATCCCATTAGTTAAGTGTGATTTCCTAATGACTGTGGAGGTTTTATAGTTGAAGCGTTCCATTTCCGATGCATCTTTATTTTATGAATCCCTATCAGTTGTAATTTTCATTCCTCAAACTCTCACATGGGAAGTTGAGAGATGTGTGATGCACAAATTAACTGTCAAGGTTGTAATGTTGCTGAAGAGAAAATATTTAGGTCTTGAAGCTCTGGATTCCTTTGCAATCCCATACACAGTAGTTATTTTAAATCATAATGCCATGACCTGTACGAACAATATGACTTTACTTCAAATAAAAGTGAAGAAAGCAATTATTTGTGATAATATTTTAAAATAATGTTCTGGATGCAAATGGCTGTCTTCTGGGATGCTTTACCATGTAGTCTGGTATATATTGATATTTCAGAGGAGCTTACTGTCTCAATCATTAATTCCTCTGAAACATCAGTCAATATCTACCAGACTAAATGGTGTAACATCCCAGAAGGCAACTACCTTCATACTCATTGCCATAAGAACCTGAAATCTCAACTGTTATAAACAGCAGAGACTGCAGTGCACTGATGTAGTGACATTTCTGGGAGCTGGGCATAGCATGAGAGTATGAGCCCCTTACATGATACTGTACTGTACCTCACATCACCATGTCCCACACAGTACCACCCTATATACACCAGAATTACTTACACATCCACTATTAACAATTTATATTGCATTACCCATTATTATGAGCCATTACTTTCTTTTGCTTTCATTTTTAGATGTTATATCTATCATTGAAATGAAAATATCATAGACAAATTTAATAGCATTTAGTAACAGTCAAATTTGGGGTTCCTGAAGGCAGTAGTTGGCCTCCTTTGGGCTCAAAGCCTGGTTGCAGTGCCCCCACTCCCCTGAGAGGCATGCATGCCATAGCATGTATGAAACTGCTGCTGTGTGCCCAGAAAATACTGCAATGAAATTAAATGTGGCATAATTGTATGTGATGATGTTATATGATGCTTAAACTATTTAACTAAAATTTTAATTTCTGGAGAATAACAAATTATGATATACAATGTACTTCAACATAGTTTGTGAATTTTATGAATCATGCCATAATTGCAAAATGACTAATACTTTTCTAGGCCGTGAAAACATACAAGGGAATGGAGATAAAACTCCAAGCATTCCTAGCCTTGGCATTAGATGAAGATAAGTGGTCAGCTTCACAGTCTGGCTGCTTTATCTCTGGGAACAGAGCCTTCATTAGCCACTGAAAGGAGGCTGTGTGGACCCACAGCCAGTCTGGACATGGTAGCAAAGGTAAAATCCCTTACTCTGCTGGTCACCCAACCCATAGCAGGTCACTTTAATTTTTGAATTATCACTGCTTCATCTGGTTCAACAAATCTAACAATTACAGAGTCAGTTTTCATAGTTGTTCACATATTCTAATTTTCAGCAAAGCTACCAATTTACTGCAATTCTATCAATGACTTCATGTAAAGATAAAGAAACTTTAGTCTATAGATAAATATTTTATTGTATTTATTAATACACATTAAAATATCAGCCATGTTCATATTAATGCAGGGAAACATAAATGTTCATTAAGAGTATTATGATTACAGTCCATAACTTAAGAAACGTAACAAATCTATACAGACAAAATATGCTAAACTGGCTCTAACATGTTCCTGTTATACGTAAACTACATTGAAATGGCTGTCACAAAAATGTAGTACTTCTGTAAGAAATATGCTTGTAGCTGTGACTAAAGATCTAGTTGATTTTAAGAAGTAATTAAAGAAACTATGTCACATTGCATCAGCACATTAATACCACGTAATTTGCATTTCTGTAGTAAAACATCTGACTTGATCAGAGTAGCCTGAACCCTATTCGAGAAGAAAAATAATTTAACATGTATGAGCTAATATTTATCATAAGTTGTCATCCAGCATGGCAATTTTCATTCCACTTGCAGAAGTATATTGCATCAAAGCAAGTGCACAGTAACACAAGCACAAACGGAGTTGAACACTTGCAAAATGATAATATAGTAGTTTGATGCTTGCACATAATTCATGATAAATTCATTTGTGTCAGAATATTTAACAACTCTGTAATAAAATGTTGCATGATGCATGCAAATATTAAGTGTTAAATCTAGTATCATGCTTCATAAAAATCCAGTGCATTTAGAGGTACTTTTTCATGGAAGGATTGGCTGGGTGTTTAAGTGGAGATTTCAGGTGAAAGGTGGTGATATTTTGTGCCCTAAACCATTACGTATCATAAGGATCTATGATAAAGAAAATGGTTTCTGACCTTTAAATTTCATAACTATGTTTATGCCGTAGCATACACCATCAATATACACAGATCTCAGTTTCATAACATGACACCGGCTTCTATACTTGGTATGGAACAAGTATGTGGGATTTAAGTCTCCTCAGTTCATATGGTAGGACACCATTTAAATGGCTGGAATTACTGAAAGTTTAATAAGAGACAAGTAAGTTTACTTAAGCAGGTTGAATACAAATGTTTGGTGGAATAACATATATGTTTAAAAAATGTAAACTCAGAAACCAAGATCAATATCACAGTCTCTTATTACTGACATAACCATTACTTAACATTGCATTTACATTACATTATTAAGATGAAGTAGCACATCTACAATGCACACATGTAACTGGACATGTAAATAACCTGAAATTACAGCAGTTCATATTAAACATTATGCAAGTGTTTGAACATCAAAACTGGAAAATGTCTTTACCTGCCTTTTCAGCAGATATCATTCTTATATAGCAGCATGATATAAATGACACAAAAAATTAAGCAAATGTAATTCTGACAGAGATAGATGTGTAACACTTGGTCTCAAGGATGGTTTTGGAATGTAACATCACTTTTACATTGAGTGACAGTGTTTCCTGAATCACTGTTATGAAATTATAAATCTTAACTGCAGAAATTCTGACATTCAACGTGTGGATTTTCATTAATAATGAAGATAACCTTAAAAAAGTCATGTACTTTCACAGTCACCACGAACTCCATAAACTTAAGGCTGAATTTTGTCCAGTGTTACCACTGAGGTTAATGAACAGTCAGTACTGTAACAACTATGAAGATTATGTACAATTAAATGAGAATTGCTTTCATGATTATGATAAAGGAATTTGGAATGAAACAGTCACAGCCAATTTAAAAGCACTTTTAATAATTCACCTGTAAAATTGAAAAAATCATGGAAATACCTGTGGAATGGCCAGTCTCCACCCAGGATTCAAAGTCTGTTCCTCACAAATATGAAGCAAGTATGATATTAACTTCATTATTTCATCAGGTGAAATGGCATTATTAAGAAGGACAAATGGACACTGAGATGTCAGTTTTCCTTTCAAAAGGTCATTGAAAGTGAATCATGTAACAGAAATTTGATACCAAAGTGAGAACCAAGAAATGTATTCATGTATCTACAATAGAAGACTGCATTCTCTGGGCTGAAACCCTAGGGCAGTTAACACATGATTTTTATGGATTTCCCCTAGCTATCCTAGTGAGCGTTATATACTACAATAAAACAGTCCAGAACTGCTTCTTCCACAGTCCACCAGGCCAGCGTGCTTCCCATTTAAGTAGTAGGGGTGAAAACTATGTGACAAACTGTGATATAACTGACCTGCCATTTCTCATTTCTTATGTTCCCCAATTTTTAAGTTTCTTATTATGTATGACTGTCCAAAGATATTAAAAATCATTTGATGAGTGAACATCTGACATAAAGAGTACTGTGGTAATGGAGTAAAAATCTGCATAATCTCACTGATTACTGTAATAGAAATTAATTTCAAAGTTATTGAATATTATGTTAATACAAGTAAGTGGGTATGTCTGTGAAGATTATCATATATTTCTAAAATACAACACAGAACTTAAAATAACTGTGGTAAAAGTATTGGGGCGCTACAACAATTTGCATCAATAATTTAATGACAACCAAAATCAGATCTCTCAAACAATGGAAATTAGACTAGTCAATAACAAGGCTAGCCACTTCTTGTCATTTATAAGCCTAATTACAACGGAGAGAAATATGTGTAAAAAAGAAGGCAACTTCAAATAAAACGGGAAATTCCAGTAACACTGCAAATGTCAATTCAAACAATCGATTTTATTTTCTCGAAGTTGTAACCGAACAAGTCACGTATCTAGGTCTTCATTTGATTTGTTACTTTCTGTGCTGGCGACGGCTGCCGCCATCGTGTATTAATGATCCAAGTTTTGAAATAAGGCATGCTAATGTGACAAGAATGGTTTTTGTTTCGTAAGATTTTCCACATATTTATCTCCATTTTACTTACCAGTAATTTGACGAATGCAAGATGTTCCACAAGCCGTTTCGTATAAAGACTAACACACAGTTAAAAGGATCAGAAAGGTTGGTATAATTTTTGTTACAAATTTCAGCGTAAACATTCGTAGCCAGAATCAGTATAATTAATTTTGATAATCAACACATGTATACGTTACGTGTGATCTTTTGTTATAATGTCTTGTTGCAATAGTACTAAATATTGTCTTGGATTTGATCCCCCAAGCAAGTGGGTGCCGAGCTAGGACAGCCATACTGTTTGCTCTAATGTAACGTTGCCTGCGAATATTGATTTAATTGTCCGGGAGATTTAAAACGTTTCTCCATTGATATCGTATGTCGTGTTCGTATTTTATTGCAGGTATGAACATTACTTACCACCCACTGCCCTCGTAAATAGATCACATTTTGTACATTAGGTACAGTTTTGAAAATGAAAATGATTTGAGAAGAACCAAAAATGAGCTCGCATTGTACAACTTCGTTTTTCGGCGATGAGCGGTGACAAGTGCTGGAGGCGTTACAACATTTCGGCATACATTGCATTTGTCATCTTCAGGATGAATGACAGTTGCATTGTTTGCAGAAACCCAGGAACACTTGACACAGATTTTCATAAAATCCAGAGTTATATTAACAATTTAAATTCATCTGTAATTGAAATCCATATTGGAAAAACAAGTAGCAGTGTTATATAAAATCATGCATTCAAACAAAACTGTTTACACTTGAAAAGACACTTAGTGCCAGTTTTGTTCCAATGCATGATTTTATATATAAATACACTGCACGGTATGTAGGGTTTCAAGTAGCAGTGTTGTCTTTTTTTCAGTATTTATATTTCATAATGTTGTATTTTATAAAGGCTTCATACTTTTGCAGTATCCCATTTTTTTAATAAGATAGTTTAGCTAGATGTGTACGTAGCATCTATGAAATTCATTGAGGTAGCTGAGTGGATGGCTGGATAGATTTATGCATTCCATAGATTCTGTTGCTCAGTGTGGAACAAGTTAATGTGTTATACATTACATTTAAAAATGCCTGAAATAAATATGCCAGCAACAGCATCCCAAGAGCAAGGTACATCACAATAGATCTTAATACTGTACAAGTATGTAACCTTAGTAACAAAATAGATAATTAATCATAAACATGTTGACCATGTATGTGTTCTTATACTACACAAGAGCTCTATACATTGCACATGTACATGAGGCTCATATTATAACTACCTTATATTCAATACGTATGGATTTGTTATAGGTGAAGTGACATTTGTAAGGGCTGTCTGTGCAGCAGTACAGTTTTTATCTTCATATATTTTAATAGATCCAGGAAGATGAAAACATATTCTTTGATATTTTAAAATAATTTTTGCTGTCATTAGAGTGAAACTGAAGTTAGACATTTGCTGATATATGCACCATATTATAAGCATTAATACTCTAAATTAAATCTGAAAAATGTTCTGTATTTATTTACTTTGTTGTCAATTCAAACAATCGATTTTATTTTCTCGAAGTTGTAACCGAACAAGTCACGTATCTAGGTCTTCATTTGATTTGTTACTTTCTGTGCTGGCGACGGCTGCCGCCATCGTGTATTAATGATCCAAGTTTTGAAATAAGGCATGCTAATGTGACAAGAATGGTTTTTGTTTCGTAAGATTTTCCACATATTTATCTCCATTTTACTTACCAGTAATTTGACGAATGCAAGATGTTCCACAAGCCGTTTCGTATAAAGACTAACACACAGTTAAAAGGATCAGAAAGGTTGGTATAATTTTTGTTACAAATTTCAGCGTAAACATTCGTAGCCAGAATCAGTATAATTAATTTTGATAATCAACACATGTATACGTTACGTGTGATCTTTTGTTATAATGTCTTGTTGCAATAGTACTAAATATTGTCTTGGATTTGATCCCCCAAGCAAGTGGGTGCCGAGCTAGGACAGCCATACTGTTTGCTCTAATGTAACGTTGCCTGCGAATATTGATTTAATTGTCCGGGAGATTTAAAACGTTTCTCCATTGATATCGTATGTCGTGTTCGTATTTTATTGCAGGTATGAACATTACTTACCACCCACTGCCCTCGTAAATAGATCACATTTTGTACATTAGGTACAGTTTTGAAAATGAAAATGATTTGAGAAGAACCAAAAATGAGCTCGCATTGTACAACTTCGTTTTTCGGCGATGAGCGGTGACAAGTGCTGGAGGCGTTACAACATTTCGGCATACATTGCATTTGTCATCTTCAGGATGAATGACAGTTGCATTGTTTGCAGAAACCCAGGAACACTTGACACAGATTTTCATAAAATCCAGAGTTATATTAACAATTTAAATTCATCTGTAATTGAAATCCATATTGGAAAAACAAGTAGCAGTGTTATATAAAATCATGCATTCAAACAAAACTGTTTACACTTGAAAAGACACTTAGTGCCAGTTTTGTTCCAATGCATGATTTTATATATAAATACACTGCACGGTATGTAGGGTTTCAAGTAGCAGTGTTGTCTTTTTTTCAGTATTTATATTTCATAATGTTGTATTTTATAAAGGCTTCATACTTTTGCAGTATCCCATTTTTTTAATAAGATAGTTTAGCTAGATGTGTACGTAGCATCTATGAAATTCATTGAGGTAGCTGAGTGGATGGCTGGATAGATTTATGCATTCCATAGATTCTGTTGCTCAGTGTGGAACAAGTTAATGTGTTATACATTACATTTAAAAATGCCTGAAATAAATATGCCAGCAACAGCATCCCAAGAGCAAGGTACATCACAATAGATCTTAATACTGTACAAGTATGTAACCTTAGTAACAAAATAGATAATTAATCATAAACATGTTGACCATGTATGTGTTCTTATACTACACAAGAGCTCTATACATTGCACATGTACATGAGGCTCATATTATAACTACCTTATATTCAATACGTATGGATTTGTTATAGGTGAAGTGACATTTGTAAGGGCTGTCTGTGCAGCAGTACAGTTTTTATCTTCATATATTTTAATAGATCCAGGAAGATGAAAACATATTCTTTGATATTTTAAAATAATTTTTGCTGTCATTAGAGTGAAACTGAAGTTAGACATTTGCTGATATATGCACCATATTATAAGCATTAATACTCTAAATTAAATCTGAAAAATGTTCTGTATTTATTTACTTTGTTGTTAGCTTAATTGGGGGGTGGGGGGGGGGACAAAACCATTATCCAAACCCAAATGCAAAAGGAACGACATGTATATGCAATTTTCTTTTTCCCCAGGAGGCGTATTAGACAAGAGGTAATGAAACAGTTTCCTCAAATTTCTGAGAATGACTTACAAGCATTATTCCCTCCTAAGGAAGTGATGAGTGCAGTAAAAATAATTACACACGGGGGTGATTTGAGTGTGGTGTACTGTGTTCAGAAATTGCCTCTGATTTTTGAATTGGAACAGAAGATGTACCCAACAGTATGCATGTTGTGGTCCTTTCCCAGTATCTTGCCATCTTTCACCACATGGCCTCAAGTTTTCAACAGACTTGCTGGAGGTGCAGACCTCATGCTACCAGGAATAGTTTTGAAAAGACAGTTACATGTCAAAGCCTATGGTAACTTGCAGAAAGGGGAGGCAGTTGCGATAAATATGACAACAAATAAGGCTCCAGTTGCTGTTGGGGTAACAGCATTGTCAAGTTTTGACATGTATATGGCTGCACAGCGTGGCAAAGCAGTGAAAATTTTACACTTTGTTGGAGATGAACTGTGGTCATATGGTACTAAACTTACAATACCAGAATTAGGACCTCCCCCTGGTTATGAGGTCGAGGTAGATATTTCTTCATTGTCAGTGGAAGATAGTAATCCTGCAAATACTGAACACACAATCAAGGCAGAAAGTGAATTAGTGAATAAAAGTGATGCGCAAACTGCAAGTCTGCCAGGTGACTTGGAGAAAAATGCAGTTGAAAATTTACGTGAGAATGCTACAGACCTGATTTTGGATGTTGTTTCTGCAGATAATTCAGAAGATCTTGATATGGGAAAGGTCTTTGACTCTAATGGAATTCTTCAAGAACACACTGGTATAGAAGTAGTTCCTGAGTTGGGTGTAAATCCTCAGGAAGTTATGGACAAATTGTTAGAATACTGTTTCTTGAAAGCTTGGAAAACTTCTGCTAAGAAGATAGGATTTCCATTGTTGACGAGTAATTTTTACAAGTTACATATGCTACCAGCTTGTCCTTCAGGAAAGCAGCTAGACTTGAAAAGGTCAAGTCACAAAAAGTTATCAAAATTTCTGAGTGCTATGGAGAACTTAGATTTAATAAAAGTGACAGAACTAACAAAAGGTGTTGAAAGTATAATGATGGTCAACAGAAATCATCCGATGTATAAGGAATTTGTAGACATAGAAGAATCATTTGATGATGCTGGAAAGATGACTGAAGCATCTGCCAAGACTGTGAAACCTGCAATTGTTGAGTTATATACTGTAACTGCTGCAGTTCTACCACTCTTTTCCAAATTTGGACTCAGGTATGTACAAACCTGTATATTTTATTGAAGGGTTTTAAGTAATGAACCTCTGTGTAATATTGAATACCAGTTCTGATTGAAACAAGATGATAAAAAGTTAGTGTATATATTTCTCAATGTTTACTTTATACCAGTAGCAAAAATAAGGAATCCTTTCAAATTGAAGGTAGACTTGTCAAAGCTGAAGACTTATATAGTCTTAAGAAAAATAATTAGGGTTAAATTGCAGACTTGGCTACTTTCCCTTACCTCTTTCCTCTTCCTGATGATGGAGGCAGCAAGGACCTCTGAAACATTGGTAAACTTCTACCAGACTACACGGCACAAGAACCCAGAAGACGTCCATCTTCTTTCCCATTGGCTCTGGGGCCCACCCAGCCTCCTATTCAATGGGTACCAGACCTTTTCCTGGGGGTAAAGCACGGCCGGGGCATGATGCTGACCACTCACCCCCATCTAGTGTCGAAGTGAAGAATGAGTAGGAGCTATACCTCCACCCCCTCCAAATGACCTACATGGTGTGTAGTGGGAGGGCTTTATTTTATGTACAGAATAGTAGTATAATAAACCTGCAGATGAAAGAGAAAGCCATACCCAAATGAGAGGGAACTTAGGTAAATTTTAATTCTGAGATGAGTATATGCTTATATTAATTAATATATATTGTAGTTTCTTGTTTTTGTTACAGGAAAGGAGGCAGCTTGCCAGTGGCAGATGTTCGTAAACATGTTACAGATTATGTTAAGAAAGAAAAGTTGCAAGATCCTATGAACAGAAAGTGAGTGCTATCATATTTTATGTACATATGATGCATGATACATGTGCAAACTCCCAAAAGATAGTCATCGGCTGTGTATATGTTCATTCAGAACAAAATTCAAACTTGTATATATTTTTGTAATACACATTTGGAACAGCATGCTTATTCGTGTGGTCATTTTGCATGGAATTCAGGTACAATGTTCAGATAATGATCTACTTCCTGCACAATTTAAGATTGACATTTCAACACCATATTCAGTCACATATCACTAAATACATGTTTGAAAATGGAGCCTTGAAAATACTATAAAGTTACCAAATATAATGCCTGGCTTTGTCTGGGTTTGCTATGTTTATTTTGTTTTTTAGATTATTTAGTGATGCTAATTACTTGCTGACCACTCACCCCCATCTAGTGCCGAGGTCAAGGAAGAGAGGAGCTATACCTCCTCTCCCCCCAAGCGCCTACATGGCACATAACGGGACAAACTTTACTTTACTTTAACACTTCTAACTGAAAGTGGTATTATGGAACAGAATCACACATTGTCACCTGAACAATATCCTTAGACTTCTGAGCCATCTCATTCATTCCTTGGTTTTTGGGTGTTTGTTGCCCTTTAGCTAAAGTGAATAGCACTTTGCGAGTCCATCCATGTCTGTCTGGTATAATTACTTATCATCATTATCATCATCATCTTCATCATCATTTATCAATCAAAGAATTAGGCTATAAATTAATTTTGAGTACTCTTTGTCAGATCATGGTTTATTAACTTATAGGTGGCCAAGAAAGGAGAGTTAATTCAAAACAGTTTTTTTTATTATTATTATAAAAAGCTTGGTGAGAGTCGATGCAGTGCTTCAGGCGGCTGTCCAAAATCCAAATACAGTAGCTGTTTCATGGGAAGATCTGATGGGATTGATCATAGGGCGAATGAGTCATTCCTATCAGATGACTTTTTCTGATCATAAAACTGTTGCTCAGAAGGGGAAATTGGACCCAATTGATATCCAAGTTGGAAGGAGAACAGGAAATAAGAAGGTAAACACTGATATAGCTTATGTCAACCAGTGTAAAACAGAAATGATTTAAATGTACAGAGTGGGAAAGAGAGATTCTCCTGATATTCCAAGTATAGAGCAAAATTCTAAAGTTTGAAACGCTAAGTTATGTCTTATTATTTATTTTATGCCTGCCTAAACTTCATTTCATTGAGTTGTACTTTGTACCTTAAAATGGGACTGGTATGTTTATGTGTTGCACTTCTATGCATTTTTGGTTTAGTTTGAAATTCAGTTATATTGTTGTCTTGTCTTAAAATTAGGTGGTATTAAATTAAATTAAATTTTAGAACGTTTTATTTCAGATGACATCTCTTTGCATTATTTATTTATTAATATTTTCAAGGGCAAATAAGACGATTTTCTACTTTCACCATGTTCAGTACAATAAGACACAATCCTTCAGCTAAGTGTCTCATTACTGCAAATTGCTTATGCAGAGTTTTTGACATTTCCAGCAAAAACAGTGCCTCCTTTGAGGACACTTTCTTGATACAAGAGAGTGTTTTGTTTGATTATATGTATTAAGTTTATTTTTATTTTTACCGGTTACTGTTTATTGTGTATTAATTATTGTTTGCCTCTCAGGATTTCTCCTGTTGGCAAACACTCGGATAAAGGAACTGAATTTTTCTTCTTACGTTTGTGTGGACGTTGCAGGTGACATTAATTAACAATCTGGAACTTTATGGCATCAACATTCAGGAATTTGCGAGGGAATGCCAGCATGGTGTGGCAGCTAGCACAAGTATCAGCACTGTCCAAGGCAAGAAGAGCCAGCAGCTTTTGGTACAGGGAAATCAAGTGTTGTTTGTCGGGAATCTGTTAATGGGTATGTTAAAAGTCTTAATTTATTTCCAGTACCTGAAATGAAGTGTTAAATTGATACGCACTTCACCAGCAAAAGAGAGAGTTATATACATTGTTTGATAAAAATTTCAATATATGGCTCTCTTCATAGTCCTCCTGGTAGGAATGTGTGGATTCCACACTTTTTTTTAAATTAAGACTTTACTTTAAATCTGTCTTGAGTGTTTTACTTATTTATATCTGTTAATACTGATAAAAGTGTTGTCATCGTGTAAAACTTGAGGTTTTAATTATCAATAGACTTTAAGGGTTAATACATATAGCACAACTGCGTAAAGTGGGTATACTTGTTGCACATTCATTTTGAACATCTGTACAGACAAGTGGACTAATAGTGTATATATTTGAATGTTTTTGATAAATCAGTTGTCAGTTTTATCTACTTTACTGACATAATACAAAATTTCATGATGTGATTTATTGTATTGGCAATGGTGAAACTTCTTCTTATGTAGTGTGCTGCAACACTGGTGATGGCGTATTATATCTGTAAAATAACTGTTCATGTTTTGATGGAAATAAGTATCTTAAATTTTATAATATACCAAGGACATTTTAACAACTTCAAGTACTGAGTTTATTTTCTGGTTTGTTCTTAGGTAAATACCAAATTCCCAAGCATTATATTCGAGGACTAGACAGTGCTCCTCGTCAGAAGAAGTGATGGAGGGGTCATCACTAGTTTTTCAGTTACTTCCATCAGCAATTGCAAACATTCTGTTACTGTAAATGATCTCTTGTTTGTTTGTTGGCTGTATATAGATACAGTAGGTCCCTCTTAAGAAGTTTTCTATGGGATAAGCAATGTAAAATTCTAAAGCAGAGAATATTTTAAAAGGGCAAACTTTCAAATGTTTACAAAATAATTTTATCCTCTGTGTAAAACAAATTGTATAAACAATAATGATTTTATTGTGTGTGTGTGTGTGGATACCTGCTATTCAAATGTGAAATGTTTATTGGAAAGAATGAAATAAATTTGTCCTGCTAGACAGCATTGGCACCCTCTCGCCAGGGAAAGGAGGTGTAGCACCTACTTTTTCTTGACCTTGGCACTAGATGACTGTGAGTGGTCTGCATCATGCCCCGGTAAATTTATGTTCTTCACATTTTGATGAATTCAAACTTACCTTAGCTGTTACAAAGTCTCTATATAACTCCACACAATACAGTTTTATAATATGAAGACATTTACTAAATTCACAAGCTTTCATTAACGCGTTACATGTTCCTACTGTTTTTGTGAAAATCAAAAGTCTGTTCTAAAGTTTTATTCTTTCTTGAACATATCTGATGTTGCTTGTCTTTTCATTCAAGCAGATATGAAGTACAATTTTCCAAACCCCAAATTTTTCTTATAATTGATGCTGGCATGTTACTGGTAACATTAAGGAAGAGGCAGTAGGTGTTTGCAGTAGACATAGCACTGATTTGCTGCAAGTTGTAATTGGCTTCTATATTGCTGCTTCATCTACCTCACCATTTTTCAATATAGAGGTGTTAAAGTTTGTGAACTACACAGGAAAGAAGGATTTGAGGTTCTCATGGTGGAAAATATGATGATGGCTGTCTTCTGGATTGGCAGCAAGTTTGAAGTTGGCTGGCCTTTGGGTTGCACTTTGACTACTATTGTTTGTTTTGACTTTCCAAGTGCCATTAATAGGATCTTCTCTTTGGCATTCGTATTTGAGCAAACGGTAATGTCTTATGGCATTGGTTTGCGGGCTTGGATTATAGGCAACGTTGTTACCGACTGAGCATTTATCAGTGGCCAATTCCACTCGTTCCTTTGTAGTAGTTTTACTGCACTGACGCTAGATGACAATCCAATAGCATTGAGTTACCGCCTTGATGGTTGGTACTCATATTAGTACCAACGTCACAGCTTATACCAAACGTCACCACTGAAATAGCATGTGTGATTAATGTACAGCACCTTCATCTATTGATAAAAGTTTCTTATAAAAGCCGCTGCGTAAGAATAATAGCGGGAAGTTTGGGCCGATTATGTTCATGCGCACTGAAGATATTTCATTTTAAAGTAGTTCCGTGGTAAGTAATGTTGGTTGTAAATGTCGAAGACAAACACTGATGTGTATTAAATTAGTGGGAAAGTGACTGAATTTTAAATTTGTGTCATACTGGGCGCTCTGAGACGTAATTCAGGAAACATAAGGTAGGACAACCAGAATCTGAGTATTTCCAGGACACTTATATTGTTGTCAGTCTTGGGCCATACACTATTACACTGGTGGATTTTGACAAGTAGATAGTTTAGTAAAACATTATTCTTATTGTCATCTAATCTTGGCAAATATTTCTTATTCTTTGTGTAATATATAAATTTACAGTTTCCAATGTCTAGATCCCTTCATCTAATTTATTCAAATATGAGTCAAGGGCAAGGTATACAACACACAAGGGTGTACACATATTTTACTTCTATTGATTCATAATTATATTTATTTCAAATTAATTCAGTAGGGCTATTATTATTCTTTAAATGATTGTTATATGTATTCCTTGCCTTTTAATAAAAAACATTACTTTTGTGCATATAAGGAAGACTGATGCATTGCTTAATCTTTGTCACAAGGTTGTAGGGATTTAAAATACTGTATTACAGAGCTGCCAGACAGACTTTTAACTCCAGTGTTTAGTGGTATGCTGCTGCATGCGCAGGCCGCTGACCATATAATTGCTGATAAAGGATAAGCATTGCCTTTGGTGCAAATAAAATGCTAATTTCTTTTAAATGGCAAGTCTAAGTGCAATAGGCATATAGAGGACGATGCATTTGCTTTTAATTATTAAAGCTTTCCCACTATACACCATGTAGGTGCTTGGAGGGAGAGGAGGTATAGCTCCTACTTATTCTTGACCTTGGCACTTTATTGTTATTATTTATGTTATTATTCCTTCGTGATTGGTTCTTGTGTTGTTATAATGATGTTTTAGATGCATAGGTTATGAAGCATTGAATGAAAGATCAAGATTTAATAATGCCAATAACAGTTGCTAACTTGATATTAAACAGAACTTGTCATCGGTCTCTGAAATTTCAATGTTTGAATTATAGGAACTTTGCTAAATCGTTCTGTTTATTTTGTGAACTTGATTGGAAATTTACACCATAAATTATATTTTGGAATACGTAGTCTGATGATGATGTGTGAAATCCAAGGATTTTATAGAAGTGCTGAGAGATGGCAACTGCGATGTTTATGAAAACACTGGTTATTCTCAGCAGGGCTGTAGAGTCAGAGTCGGTACATTTTTACCGACTTCGACCTCGATATAAAATCTTAAGAACAATTTCTATACCGCGTGAGCCGCTGGTGGCCTCACGCTTAGGGAGATTCAACGACGCGTAGAGCCACATGGTGTGGGAATAATGCTTTGTAACTTTGGCTCTGGTACCTTAAGAATGCAAACTGTCTACAAATCAACTGATATCTGCAACAACCATTAGACTTATATTTAAATATAGGTTATAAGTCTAAAAGTAGGCTGATGATTCACATGGTGGTGATGAAATCTCTTATGGTGCAACTTAACATTTTAGTAGGTTTATCCTTATTAATTGTATATTGAGCTTTTATGAAGGAGGGAGATTTTAGTACCAACTCCACATCCTGATTATCAGAATTCAACACAGCTCACATGTGGAAACTAAACTTATACACTGAACTCCAGCCACGATAACCTAAGGATAATGAGAGAGTGATTATGAATGGAAAGGATATTTAGATGGACTGAGCAAAACAACAGTAAACTTCAACTGGGATAGGTTATAACACAGCTGACATTTTATCTGAAGTGAGTATCAGTCAGTAAAATATATCAGTTGCAGGACATACTAATATCAGATATGGGAGTGCTTTGCCAAATTATAATGTATGTAACAAAAAACATTTTATTTAAAATAATTTAAAAGAACAAATAATTCCCATCAGTAAACAAACAGAAAAAGGGAAGAAATATTTGGTTTATGCAAGACATCACAAAAAATTTATCACATATTTTAGTTTGAGTGAAGATGTTACAAATTTAACATTAAATATGACACTTAACTTTAAGGTTTCATTAACGTCAAATTTGTTATCTGGATTACTGAACACTTAGACTTTGTCCATCATCTTGTATTCTAAAAAACACACAATGTTTCTTCAGGTGCAAGGAAGGGGACACCTTCTCCATTGGGTCAATTAGGAACAGCTAACCTCATTCACTGGAAATATTGTTTTTATAATACCAGATGATGGACAAGTCCAAAACCTCAGTAATCCAGATTGTAATCCACAATTGTCAGAACCCTTTAGAACCAATCAAATTTGTTTTCTTCCACAAAATTTGAAAAAAAATTTAAAGTTATATTGACATACAGAATAACAATAACTAATGATTTGAATAAAAATGAAAACAAGTAGACTATTCTTTGCAATCCTGTTCAGAATTAACAAAAAATAAACTCATTCTTATTATGTAACTTAATGTTTTGATATTAAAATGTCCTTAACAAGGCTGACTTAAAAATGTGGTGCCTAAAATACCAAGTAGTCAATTATAAAATCTAACATTCATGTAATTAATATCCCTGCTCATAACAAGACCGTGGCTTGCATTTAAATTATTGGACTAAAATGAAATAAATTCTGGCTACTTAAAGAACTTGTACCTCATTGTCTTACTTATTATTTTAAAAATTTGAATTCCCTTAATGAGACAAACTTAAAATCTACTCTTTCTTTTATTGTTTAAAAAGAAAATCAACTTCATGCACATGCACAACTTTATGTTCTTAAACGTAATCACTCCCTCAGTGTAAGATTGTGACATGCAATTGCATTAGTGAAATAAATTCTCCCTTGTTATAGAACTTTAAGAGATTCAAAACTAATATTCAAAGTGAGTTCCTTAAATTCATGCCTACATTAAGGTAAATCCTGTCTGCCTATAAAATTCATGTTTCTAGAATTAGTGTCAGATGTAAAACTTTATTTAGATAAATTACGATATGTAATTATAAAAATAAATGCATGTAAACAAGAAAACTGAACCATCTGTAATGAATGTCTGACAGAAATGTGAAGTTAATGTCACACTATCGTTGACACCGATTTAATGCTCTGCCTCGGATGGTTTCCATAGTGCGCACAATTACCCATTGAGCAAATGATGGTGAAATGCAGCCCATGAAGTTTATTGCACCAACCTGGAATATAAACCATATATATTACAATATTTTTTACATGTATACAAGTTATGAAGTATGAGGAATGCAGGTTTAAGTTAATAATTAAAATTTGACATAATAGGCTTGGGAAAATGTCTACTGACTTGTAGTGCTTATGCATATGAAGTGTATAACATCCATGAAAGATACAATGATATTTTTAAATACCTGCAATAGCAATTGATGCCTTGGAATGTAATTTACTTCTGAAAGCAAATCAGAAGGACTGGGTAATGGTATATGCTATGAAAGCCACTAAGTGGTTTGTCTGGTCTGGAATTTCATGGTGACTAAAGGTTAGGTGGTCTTTGCAAGATCTTATTCGCATTTCCAAGAGTTTTCATTAATGAGTAGATGTTTGGGGTTTCACTGCACTTTTTACCATTAGAGTGTGTGGGAAATATCCGGTGGTTTGCTGTTGAATTCCGGTCGAGCGAAGAGCATGCTCAACAAAGACGTCTGGTGTTGGTGCCATCCATGTGGAACGTTTGATCTTGCTCATTTTTGTAGCAACATATCCTGGCAAAATACACTGGATGACAATTCCGCGTTTTCCATATTCACATGCGAGATCCTTTGAGAACTTCTCAATAAAAGCCTGTAAAATGTAACAAAGAAATGTCATTACAGGAGCATGAAGAACTACACTTGGTGTTTCTCTTGCCCTAAGAAAAGACTTAAAGAATATTTGGATTTCTTATTTTTAATAGTACATACTTTATACTGTGTTTTAATTTGTGGTAAGGGATTTTACCCTATAGGCTTCTGTAAGCCTATCAGAAGAAGGTGCACAGGAGCTGGTCACTTTTACAAAAAGAATATGTTATTTTATCCTTTTGTTGCATGCATTGGTAAGGTAGTTGTAAAGTTTCCCAGGAATTTTGAATTTAAATTGGGAGGGGAAAGCAAATGATGGTAAAAGAGTTTCCTCATTCAGTTAACTCCAGCTGTCTGATCACTCAAATGTAATTCATTACAGAACTTCAAAAAGAAAAAAGTCATGTAGCATGTCAAATAGTTCTAAGATCTGTAAGGGACACTATCTAATGGATTGTTGTCTTCATATTTCCTTCATTTTCTTGTTTATGTGTGTGTTGAAATTTGAGTTTTCCCTCCAAAACGTTTCCAAAATTTTCTACCCCCTATTAAAAAATAATCAGCATTTGTTCCCTCACGTTCTGTAGCTGAGTTCTCACACATTGTGCATATTACCAACATAACAACTCACCTTAGATGCCCCATAAATTGTCAACATTGGGCTTGGAATAATAGCCGCAGTTGATGAAACATTCACCACAACACCCTTTTTACGTTCAACCATCTGAGGCAAAATCATCATTGTCATGTTGGTCACAGAAGAGATGTTACACTTAATTATCTGTGGATACACTTTATCTCGATCTGGAAGTTCCAGGAAGTATTCAGGGTAAGGGTAGCTCATGCCAACATTATTTATCAGGATGCCAATTTCCATTCCAAAGAGTTCCTTTTCTATAGTATGGTACGCATCATGCGAGTCATTAGAGAAGTCTGCCTCAATGATTTTGGTATTGACATGGTATTGAGACTCTGCGAACAAAGTAATAAGAATCAATATGTGTTGTTATAAAGTTCCATGACGTAATGCACATTCACATTTTTTAGTGGCCATACATGATTATTGTAAGCTGGGATAGCTCAGTCAATATAGTGGCTAGCTACGAGCTGGACAACTGGGGTTTGATCCCCAACAGGGGCAGAGGATTTTTCCTCTAGTCTCTGTGACCACACCGGCTCTGGGGCCCACCCAGCCTCCTATCCAGTGGACTTCGGGGTCCTTTCCCGGGTGTAAATTGCGGCCGTGGCGTGATGCTGACCACTCACCCTCATCTAGTGCTGAGGTCAACCAATACTGATTTTATATTTTTAGGGAGTATTTTAAATATACTGCACAGTGAATATTTCTACCACATACTTGAACAGAACTGGATCGGATGGAGTCAAAGCAAATGGAACAGTTGTTAACCAAACCATTACTTTTTAGCTGTTAAAGTCTCAGACTTCTACAGATCAAAGTTCAGAACATTCCACATTCCTTCTGTGGGACTCAGAATGAGTAGTGATAAATACTTGGTAATAACAAAGATAAAATATCCATGTTTTTTTCTGTTCATACCAATTTCAGCGGCAACAGCTTCTAGCTTTGTCTTTGTCCGGCTTATCAGAATGATGTCAATCCCCAGTTTAGCCAGCTGAAACAAAGATAAACAGAATGAATATAAATACTGTTCATAATGGAATGGAACATTTCACTGACAGGAACACTATCATTATGTTTTAGATTTTCATTTCCTATATCCATTGATGTATAATTCAAATTCAGATGCAGATATAAAGATGACTTTGAAGGTGCATGTTAATAAGTTTGTCTCTGTATTAAACAGTTAAGCAAATTATATTGTGGTGGAATGACTGACCATTTTATTTCATCAAAGACAGTTGGGACATGTAGCTAGATGTGTAAGTGCATATTGCACTAATTTTAACACAGTAATTGGAAACATTACAAAAAGAAAAGTGGATGAAACACAACATGATAAAGAGACAGATATGCAGTATTCAATGTCATTGCTGTTTGTAGAGCTGGCCAAAGTACGTGTGATAAAATGAACAAATGTGTTATAATGAGCCTTCATTAAATGCATTATAAAAGGAAAAATCACATAATGGTTACAGCAAGAGATGTGTTTGATATAAATCGTTATCATTTCTACTACGATTTTATAATTGGATACTGGCCAGGACCTATGAGCCGGGATAGCTCAGTCAGTATAGTGACTAGCTACGGGCTGGACGACCGGGGTTCGATCCCCGACGGGGGCAGAGGATTTTTCCTCTAGCCTCTGCGTCCAGACCGGCTCTGGGGCCCACCCAGCCTCCTCTAAAATGGGTACCGGGGTCCTTTCCCGGGGGTAAAGCCGGCCGGGGCGTGATGCTGACCACTCACCCCCATCTAGTGCCGAGGTCAAGGAAGGGAGGAGCTATACCTCCTCTCACCCCAAACGCCTACATGGCGTAGAGTGGGACAAACTTTACTTTTTACTGGCCAGGACCTGATATCTGGAAACAAGGAAGTTTACAGATTTTTCACTTCCTCCTGTTTTAATGCTGGGGTAATGTTTCAAAACATAAAATTACCCACATTTAAAATAAGAATCGTGTGAAGCCTGTGGGACCCCAGGAATGTAATATGATTGACAATGAACAGAAACATCTGCGCATCATTATGAAGAAGCGCAATCAATTCCAAATATTGTGAAGAAGAAAAAAAGTAATTTTTAATTGATGTGGTTTAATAAAATAGGGCAGTTTAAAATCTGTGACCAAATTAATGGCTGGGATGATGTGTGTTGTGCAGGTATGATCTATCCTTCTTACTTAACTGAATGGCTCTGCAGTTCTTCAAGGTCCTTGGCTGTGTCACAAATGCAGGGTTTCTTAAGCTACATAGACATTTGGTAGGACACGTTGGATGAGTAATCAGCCCTTTGCAAGGCCTCTGTGCCTACACAGGACAGGACAGCACAGCACAGAAAGACATGGACATACATACATGCCTTAAGCAGGATTCATACCCATAATCCCAGTGTTCATACGATCAAAGCCCAAATCTCAGACAGTGTGGCCACTACGGCTGGCAGCTTTTCTCTGTACAGCAATAAAATTCCCCAACTCATGTGAGGTGTAGGATGCATAATAAAAGCCTTTCCTACCATAATGACAACTTTGCTTTCATATGTTACACCTTACTGTGGCATGTTAGTTTCATCTGTTATGTATTATTGTGGTGACCATCATGAATAATGACTGTGCATAAGTCAGTTATATAATTCTTAATTAATTGGTCCCTCCAGTATGTGAATACAATGATTTCTGTTGTGTGTACCATTTTTTCTTAAAAACAAGTTTAGAGGACATAAGAATTTTTACTGTATACAGACAAATAAAGATAGAATACATACAGCTTTAGCATAAGCCTTGCCAACACCATCAGTAGCTCCAGTCACCACTGAAATGAAAACAGTCGATCAATACTTTTACATCTACAGAACACGTAACTCATGCATTAGCTAACACAGGTCTTACAGCTGTAGAATTCCAGTGACACATGAAGAGCTAGGGTATCTCAGTCAGCGTCATGTCTGACTGTGGGCTTGTCAATGGGTTTGATCCTTGGCAGGGGCAAAGGATTCTCCTTCTAGTCTCTTGGGCATATTCAGACTCGTATTCAGTGGGTAAAGCATTGCCAGGGTGTAACACCGACCATTCAGCTCGGTTTTACTGCAGAGGTGAAGAATGAATGCCCCTCATGCACCTCCATGGCATGTAGTGGGACAGATTTACTTTGCTGAAATATGTATTAAGGTAAACGTGAAGTTGTCTTGAAGGCTTATAGGATATGTGAAAGTAAAGTTTCACTCGTTGTTGACTTCGGTCATGAAGTTTTTTTTATATTTTATTTAATGCTTTCTCAAACCACATTAATGTTCACTTTATCACCCATGTTTTTTAAAACTGGTTGAGATTTTGGTTAGGTTAAGTTAGGTTAGGTGGATTCAGAATATGTAATAGTAGAAATTATAGACAGAATGTATTATGAATTTGTATAATTGTTTCTAGATGAGATGCATTTGAAGAATTGTAGGTATAATAGTTTCTTACTAGAATTAATGTTATGTCCATATCAGTGAAATAACATGTTTTTAATGCTTTGGAATAATTTCCATATCGTCCATATTGCAAGAACATTAAATGATAGGTCGGAGAGGATATCTTCTGGGTTGTAGCTCCGTGTACGACGATGTTGGAGGCAGCAAGGACCTCTGAGACGTTGGTTAACTTCTACCAGACACGGCCCTACAAATCAGATGACGTCAATTTTTAAACAACCTTGATCTTGAATCATGCTGTTACTTTCAGAGTGTCGGAGACAAAAAAGAAAGCGGCCTTCAGGTCGATGCCTTCCTGCACAGTAGCAAGAAAGGCTCTTTGTAGTGGCACGTTCCTTACCAGTGTATGTAAGTGACCATGAATTGAATTCTTGTGAAGACGAGGTGCTTACTACCTGAAATTTCTGTCAGTTTCTACCAGACTATACTTCGCAACATCCCAGAAGACAGCCATATTCTTTGTTATTACATGTATGTGACAGACGGATGTGGAAACATTAAAATGCATTTTCGTGAACCCCGAAGAGAGTAACAGAACTTCGAACACTGCTAAAGCGATGTGTGAGCACACAATTACATCAACTTTCCTTTAGCACTGACACTGTGAGAGCCACGTTTAGAGCTGACTGCCGAAGGCGAGTTTCGATATGGGTCACTGGATCACGTCGTGTGGACCGATGAGTCTGTTGTGAGAGAAAGGCTTCTCAAATAACACAGATGAAAACTTCAAAGGCTGTAGGATTTGAGGTTTCATAGGGACGATAATCGTTGGTAAAGTTCTACCTGACTACATGTTACAACACCCCAAAAGACAGCCAGCTTCAAAGTCTTTGCGTCATAATGCTAATAATCTGTATGAAAATCGAAACGAACCTCGGGAAAGACCTTATCTTCATTTGAACATTATCGACACCCCAGTCAGAATCTTTCGAAAGAGCTTTTAAACCGAAAAGTAATAGGTCACCATAATTAATTAATGGTCACACAACATTGCAATGTTTCTACGAAGCGCTGATATCTACTCACGCTTAACAGCCCAGAAGAATGACGTTATCAACATGTTTTGTAATTTAGAGTGTGTGCCCGAATGTTATGTAATATAATAACTTCATTATCACGAGACAGTCTGATAATATGACCTCAAGATAACTTACAAGTTTCTTGTGTGTTTACGTCACTTCGTGTACTTTACTTTCAAGTGATGTCTCGTGTTTAATAACACAAGAATAAGTTTCTGGATCAGAAAGTAAAATGCATTGCTACTCGGTGCCATTGGATTCAAACTGTTACTGTCTTTATACGCCGTGTATTTGTCAACGTTTCAAAGGTCCTTGCTGCCTCCATCATCACGGCGATGAACTCTGATGATATATGGATTTGAGGTTCTCACTGCAGTGAGGATATCGATGTTCTGGGTTGTTCCTTCGAAACGTCATCTACCTACGAGTCTACGCGAAAGTTACAACCGATAAGATCAACATCGATATCGAGTTATGTCTGTCGATATTATTCTCCGTGTAACGTAGTATGAGTGTAGATGAGTACTACCGGCCTATTAGTGTTGAAATGTTAATAGTAAACTTTTATATATCTAACAAATTGAACGTAAAAACCAATATTTAACAGGATGTATTTATAAATATGCTCAGTGGGAGTACAAATGATTAAGAACAGCGATGTATGTGATTTTCTTATGATTGGTCATTATATGATCAACACTCAGTAGGTATTAGTGTGATTGAAAAGGCAAAATGAACCAAGGAAACATGAATCTCCATAAGTAATCATTTTACACTTCCGTGAACGAATACGTAATCTTGTCCTTTGTGCTGTTCATTCTGTATCCCTGTCAACACATGCATTAAACAACGAATGCTTGCTAAACGTGTTTGTCAGTTGTTTGACGAAGCAATTCTGGCAAGGTAAGCGAATCAGCGTCGCGATCCTACGACTGCCAGACCGTAGTTCGGAGTTTCAGTTTACTGGGTTTTGAACCCAAGGCTAATATATGCAGAAGCAGCAATGACAAGGAAACTATTACAATTCTGATAGAAATTTTACGAGTTTTAACTTTACTTTAGTTTTTAAATCGTGTTTCCCTGTCACATTGGACTTTCTGTAAACGTTATTAACTATGTAACACGGAATATTAACACATTCAGTTAGCAGTACTTTCTATATCACTTTACACGTTCCATCTGTTTCCAAGTTGACACCCTCTGCTGTATTGTCCCGTGCAATTTAAGAGGTGTTTGCTCCTTTCATCATCTGGGAAATTTTATGATGCAGACCATAACGACCTCTGGAACGTCGGTCAAATTCTACGAGTGACCTCTGGAACGTCGGTAAAATTCTACAAGACTAACTACACGGCGCAATATTCCGTAAGGCAATCGACTTCATACTCGCCTCCGCGGTAACCTGAAATCCTACTTCATCTCCCTCGGTGGCTTCTGAACCTTAAAACGTTAAGAAGGTTTAACGGTTCGGCCTACTTGAGTATTGGCTGCTACAACTACGCTGCATTTCATGCATGAATGGACCTCAACATCTTATACATCTGGAACAGAAGTGGTTAGTCATTTTAATCTGCTGTCTTGTTTTGAGCCGCCACGGTGGTCTAGCGGTTAGAACGCTGGCCTCGGGTTCGATTCCCGGCGGTGCCCGAATTTATAACTTGTGTTGGGCAAGGCCGTGGTCTAGGCAACACGGAGTTTTCCTTCGGGGGCTTCCCCGGTTTCTCCGTGGCATCCCATTCACACACAGAAGAAGGCAATGGCAAACCACTTCTGGATCATCTGCCAAGAACGTATATGAACAGGTCCCAGTCCGAGAAAAGGATGGAAGGATCCTGTTCATATGGACCTGTCGTCAGACAGAACACTACAAATAAAAATAATAAGTACCTTGTACTTATAACAATGACCTTTTAAACCACGTCATAGTTGAATGTTAAAATGTCCGATAGTTTTCATTTTAAATTAGGCCTGTACGTCCCAGAGTATATATCCGATATAAAAATCATCTTCTCTACACGGGACAATTCCTTCTTTATTCGCTTTCTATGGTTCCTGCTTTAGAGCACGTACCAGTAAAGTACAGTATTGGGTTTTATGTAAAATGTCTGAACAACTGCTAATTATTCTAGAAGACTGCCAAGGTAGATAATGTATTCTGACGAGCAGCGATAGGTTGAAACATAGTTCATTAAAAATTATGACCTACGTTGGCTACGTCAATGCCCCGTTCCTAATGCGTCAGATAAGTAGGACAGGGCGCTCACTGGCAACTTCAGTAAGTCACTCACGGAACACGAGAAAATTGTCATGTTAGAAAATGCTTTGCTGTGTGCAATTCTTCTGTGAGACCTACCTAAACAAATATTTGGTCCTGTTTGAATGAAAACTACCAGGTATAACTTGTAAGTGTAAAACAAGACTTTTTTTTTGTAGTGTTCTGTCTGAGGACAGGTCCATATGAACAGGATCCTTCCATCCTTTTCTCGGACTGGGACCTGTTCATATACGTTCTTGGCAGATGATCCAGAAGTGGTTTGCCATTGCCTGCTTCTGTGTGTGAATAGAGTAATTGTTGGGATGCCACGGAGGAAAACTCCGTGTTGCCTAGACCACGGCCTTGCCCAACACAAGTTATAAATTCGGGCACCGCCGGGAATCGAACCCGAGGCCAGCGTTCTAACCGCTAGACCACCGTGGCACGGTACAAGGTACTAGGAATAATTAATTTTCTTTGATTGAGCTCTGTAATATGTCGTATCCAAACAAGTTATGTTAATTTACCATTTCTTCACATTAATTTAATTTCTTTTCAAATAAAAAAATATAAGTAACTGAATTTTTATACTAGAGAAAACAGTATCGTATTAAGGATAAAGTGTTTTCTTTGAGGTATCTGCCTACGAATCCACATTGCGTCACAACCCAGAACAACAACATCGTAATAATAAAATTGACTGGCTAGAATAATATGAATTCTGAGAGTAGTCATAATGAGAAATTGCACGTGACTTAGCTTTTTACAGCGCGCGATGACTGATTATTAATAAAAAATATGCTATCAGCTTGTGAATATGACGCTGCAGAAATGCCTTATCATGTTATAAATATTGAGTGCCACTAGAATTTCTTTCTGGACACTGGGGGTCTTTGTCTGCTAATGAGCAGCATATGCATATTAAGTGAATGCTAATATTCGGTAAGCTATTGAAATGACATTACATTATAAGTGGTGTGTCAATAAAACTACGTCTAAGACCTGTTTTGAAGCGTCATTTCAGCATCTGCCTTGATGGAACGTGAACACTAAATACCCTAGTTCAAAAATCCAGCTTCTGAACAACGCAGTCCCCAAAAACAAAGCCAGTGACATTGATTTTCTAGTATGTCGGTAACTCAAAGCAGTCGTCACATTACGAAACAGCTGATATTATGAATTAACGCATCTCCTAAGTCTGGTAGGATTAACTAACTAACTAGATGGCTTACCGAACCCGAAGGTTCATCACCGAACTAACCAAAGCCCTCCACCGGACCCTGTCCTGGGCCAACAAAATCCAGTCTCCTTCAACTCCTATCTCCCATAGATCCCGTATGAGATTATCCTCCCATCTACGTCTAGGTCTCCCCAGAGGTCTCTCCCCCTCAGGCTTCC
>NW_019060002.1:615209-668174 GCF_000696155.1 Zootermopsis nevadensis | reverse complement strand
CAAAGGAAAACAACTTGGTCATCCTCACTGCCACGAGAATCTCAAATCTCACAACGAAGCTTCCTTGAGATCTTTTTCGTACCTTTATTTCTTGTTTATTAAAACATATATTATCTACTGAGTTATACATTATTCTTAAATGATGACACTCTTAATCCTGCTCATTACATATTTGCAGCGAATGCTCTAAGTTACGTCACATATTTTTTAATTAGGTCAGAGATGGAGTTAGCGGATGCCAGACTACAGATTGCCAGGAAGAGATTTGATCTCCAGATCTGGAGGAAAGCGAGAATTAGGAAGACCACGAATGAGATTGTATAAGTAGTTCGTCGAGCTTTGGAACGAAAAGCAGTATCGATACTGATCATAGTAGGAGCATGTAGTTTAATTTGTGCACCATAGGTTGCGATAGTGTCTGCGCGCTGCTCGCGCAGTCTCGAACTAGATCAAGCTCTGACGTCACATTGTTTGGTAATCTGTGGTTCAAACTTCGAACTGTTTGAGTTACAAGTGACTACAATAGCGTTCATGTTGAACTGTAGTAAAATAAATTATAACAATTAATCTTGATGTTATTAATTTGTAACTAGTGCGGTACAGTATTCCACGAGTTAAGATGTTATTTTGTTTGATTCTTAAGGTCATTCATAAAAAGTAAATTTTACTTGTTTTTGTCTCTTTCAGAATAATTTCCCACTGAGAAATCTTTTCATGCCTTAGAATGTCCAACATCGGACGAGTAATTGTAGCTGTGTCTGGTGGAGTTGATAGTGCAGTGGCAGCCTTGTTCCTGAAAAGAAAGGGTAACTCAAAATATACTCTAATGTTGTGAGATTTGAGGTTGTCTCTGTGGTGAGGTTGACAGTGTTCTGGATTTTGATGCTGTGTAGACTCATAGGTAGTTATTGATGCTGTAAACATAAGGACAACAGTGTTGTTCTGGATTGTGATACCACGTAGTCTCAGGTAGATACCAACAGTGGACACTGCTTTCAAGTTTACATGGTGTCTCAACCCAGAACAACATTATTCTTGTGTTTATACTGAATTGTACAACCTTCTCTGCAAACATCTTAGCTTTAATGCATGCTTAAAAACGTTTTAAAAATATTTTTATTGTCAAAATGAAACATCTGTAGCTTTGTCTGGCAGTTCTTCTTCAGCCTCCTAAGTGTTTAATCTGATGTATTTTCAGTGTGATTTACAAAGCTAATGCTCCATTAAATTGTATTATTGTTCAGTGCAAGAAAGTTCAACTTTGATGGGTCATTCTACGTTAGTATATTAGTATCTTCATAATCTGTAAATGTGAGAAACTTTCACTGTCCAAATTTGGCTTTGTGTTAAGTTGTAATCATAATTGTCTACAATTTTCCAGAATATATTCAATAAATTTAATAAAAAAAATTGTGTCTTGAATTTAATAAAAATTTGTTTTGTGATGGGTGAGATTGTCATGTAATAGTTGGAATGTTTTTCTGTCTTCACATTCAAACTAAATTGAACTGACATAAATTCTTAAATGTTTAAATTGTGTTCCTAATGAAATTTTACTAACAAATTTTTTGTTACTCAGGTTTTGATGTTGTTGGTGTGTTTATGGAGAACTGGGATGTCACAGATGAAATGGGAATCTGTTCTGTTGCCCAGGATGCAGAAGATGCACAATGGGTATGCAGTAGATTGGATATTCCATTCCATCATGTCAGCTTTGTGAAGGAATACTGGCATGAGGTCTTCTGGTAATATAGATATGTAATAATTAGACATATTATAATAAGAACTTAATAGAATCATTGAAGTTTTCAGTCTAAGAGTTGGCTCAACACTAAAGCAGTTGGTAAGCATATGTAGGATCAGTGAATTGAATCCTCAGACCAGATGATAAGAATATAGTCTTTGCCATTCCCATCAGAAGAACTCCTGAGAGGGTAAATTCATTCTTTGGGGTGCAGTATAGATACACATTGTTTTGACTCCTGTTATGCATTCACTGCAGACCACATACTTTCTCTGCATTTATAATAATTCTAACAAACAAAATTCAGTACTGGTTTTCAACAAGTTGCCCCAAAGTTTCTGGCATACTCTGTGTGACCCTTTCTTTTCAGTAGAGGAACCTTACATGAATGATGGCTGACCAAACACTGCCATCATGGAACCCTTTTCTTTTTATAGAGAGATACTGATCACTCTAATTCTGTATTCGTACATATTTTTAAATTGATGTGCATAGTACATTAAAACTGTTCATTTGAGAAAGTATGCTTCATAGATGATGAGAAGTGTAGCTACATGAAATAGCACGTATTTGCCAATTTTCTTTCTTTCCAATCTTTTTCTCCTTTCTTTTTCTTCCGTTCAGAAGTTTGTCATGTTCATTATCCACAAACCAAAATCAGTGTATTCCACTCCAATCTGAAGCCAATTTAGAATAATATGGCTCCCGACATATCATTTATGTAACTGCATTTTGACGGTCTTTTCACAGCAGTCTACTGAAGGACTATGGAAGTGGCTACACACCTAATCCAGATATTCTGTGTAATCGCCAGATTAAATTTGACACGTTTTACAGATATGCCAAAGATAAAATGGACGCTAATGCCATTGCAACTGGTCATTATGCCCGTACAACATTTGGCAGTTTCTTGGAAAACTATGATCCCGTTGCAGGTATACACAACTTTTGTGTTTGCACAAGGTTAGTTTAAATGGCTTCGTTGGCGTTACTGTAGAATATGAAATTGTGTTTTGTAGAAATATGACTTTTTATAAGGTGTACACCAGAGTGAGGTGGTACTTATGGTGAATGCCATCACATGGGGCAGCTCAATTAACTTATGAAGAAGGAAGGGTGTGAGAATATGAAAACATTTCACAAGTAAAGAAGCATTTTCTTTGGTAGGAACTGTACCTCCACTCCTATGTCTACATGGCATGTTGCGTTCTTAAGCGCCAGGAATAACTTTACCTTTACCTTATATGGGATTAGAGGTTTTTATGGTTGTGAAGATGTTGATGTTGATCTTCTGGGTAGTAACACCACGTAGACATCGAGTCTACATGCTATTATTATCAAGAAGACCAACCATATCTTAATGTAACCATTCTTCTTCTTGTCAGCTACATTGTGCTTTTTTCCCTTTAGGTGTTCATCTTCTGAAGCCAGTAGATCTTTTTAAGGATCAGACGTTTTTTCTAAGTCAAGTTCCTCAGATGCCTCTTCAGAGGACAATGTTTCCTCTTGGTAACTTGACAAAAAACCAAGTTCGAAGAATTGCCTGTGAACATGAAATGTACCATATTGTCAAGAAGAAGGAAAGCAGAGGAATCTGTTTTATTGGCTCAAGAAATTTCAGAAATTTTATATCAGAGGTATGGACTACACGCAAAGACATTCTTTTACCGTGTTTTTCAGGCGACGAAGAGTATGTATTTCTTAGGTTAGACTCGCAGAAATTATCGTAAATATAGCATATAAAATTAAGAATGTACTGTGAAGGTGCCACAATTTTGTACTTGCACACTCTTATTTACTATTTGTTGTAATTCCTGTATCATAAATGGCCATCATGGTAGACTTTAAATTTGTAAGTTTTTTTTTATTTCCGAGTTTTCATATGCAAATAATTTTTTTTTATTTTGCAGTATTTGGTTGACAAACCAGGGAATTTCCGAGATATTGACAATGGGCACATAGTGGGTAAGCATTCAGGAATACACCAATGGACAATTGGTCAGAGATGTCGGATAGGTGGTCAAGTGAAGCCGTATTTTGTAGCAAGAAAGGATCCTAAATCTGATGACATATTGGTGGTAAGTTTAACTCAATGTAAATAGAGTTTTAAATCAAATATTTGAAACATATACTTCTTAATTAATATACTGTTTAAATATGTAACTTGATTAATTTTCCTTTCCTTCGTGAACTGTACATTTGGTATCTGAATTTCTCGTAACAGATATTTTAAGATTTTACTTGTGTGTAGTCAACAAAGTGTAATTTTATACAACTCTGACTGTTAGTTCCAATATCAAATAAGAATAAAATTGCACTCCTTCATGTATTTCATCATAAGATGTTCTTTGATCTAATATTCCATATTATTAGCATTTTCTTTTACCAGGCATTTAGTATAATTCTTTTTAAATTCAGGTTTGTTATGTGGCTGTTTGGTAATATCCAGAAAACATATTTTGGAGAATGTTTTTGCTTCAGACTTAAATTTACATTAAGAATTTTCTGGAACCTATTTTTCCAGGCTTCTGGTACAAACCATCCATCACTTTTTATACAGTTCTTCTTCGCAGCTGAATCACATTGGATCCATTCAGTTCCAGAGCCTCTGATGCTGGAAGGGATATTTGAATGTGAATTTCGCTTCCAGCACACAAAGCCACTTGTGAAGTGTACATTGGTGGCTATGGCTGATAACCAGGTCTTGGTCAAACTCGTTAGACCATTGCGAGCAATTACGCTAGGACAGGTACGTAATCTAAGAAGCTCACAGAACATACATATTTTAGGATGACTTTAGTCCTGTATTATAAAAAAGGTAAAATAACACAAAACACTAAATTCTTTATGTAAGGGAAACTACTTTTCAGAGACCTGTGTTCAATGATAATTACAATAATTACTATGCAGTTTATTCTAAACTTCATGCTACACAGATATTAAGAATGTTCTATTTACATTTCAGTACGCAGTGTTTTATAAAGGCAAGGAATGCCTTGGTAGTGCAAGAATTACTCTGCTCGGACCATCTCTACAAAGTCTTGGACATGGTGAACAAAATGGCTGTCTTGTAAGAGGCATAGTTTATGATAGTGCAGTGCATACAGTGGATGTTAGAGGTTGAAATTGTTATAACTATTGAAATAAAGTTACCCAATATAAGAGAAATGAATGCAATGGTATGCAGTGACTTGAAATAGGACTCAGTGATGTGTTTTTGTATAAGCATTGTTCAACATTCTGGTCCATACCAAGGAATATGTGTATTACAGATTTAGAATGTTAGTTTAATTATGTGAGATTTGAGATTTTTACAGTGATGTGTATGGACTCAGCTGCTTTCTGGGATCTTGCATCCACTTAACCTGAAGAGGATGCACAGTAAGCTTTTCTGAAATCTTGGTCAACATGTACCAAACTACACAGTGCAACATCCCAAAAGAAAGCCATTTCTGTAGTTCCATTATGTTTTGATAATGTAGTTAAGTTTGTCAGGTTGATTATAGTTACAATATGGTTACGATAATTACAAAGAACTATGTTGCATAACTTACCAAGAGAAATAGAACAAGTTCCCAAAATTTTTGACAGTATTTTCTTCTGAAAATTAATTATTAAATTTTGAGTTTTGTGTCCAACAATGATTCTGAAAAGATAATAGCATTATATTAATTTACTTCATGCTTTGCAGGATATGTATGTAATAGTTTTCATGACATACCTGAAGGGTTTAAGGTCCATTAACCTAAAAATGTCTGAACTGGAAAAATAAATAAATTATAATGTGTGTGCTGAAATTTGGTTCTGTCAAGGTGAGGTTATACAAGTGTAATTCCAATTGAAACAATTGTTCTCCATTGTATTATTTACAGTAGAAGTAACTCATTTCCCATAGTAGTTATTTTCGTTTCAGTCTTTCATCAGTTCACCATTGCTGTGATGCCACTGTCTAAATGTTTTTGTTTGTTGCTCAGTTGTTTAGTTATACACTGCTCTTCCTCATCGGCACAACATTGGATTCCATCGAGGATTGCAGAACATTACAGCCAAATGATTAGTACTTTGGCTACTGATAATCTAATGTATATAATGCTATATCTCCAATGGGATTATATCATAATCATTATTGTATTTTGATAATGTATAATATAGATTGACATATCCTATATCAATGTATTTTTGATCTTCAGGAAATAAAGTATTATTATTATTACTTCATCTTCATATTTGGGAGGTTATTGTCCTATTGTTCAACACTATACATTGTTCGGATCCCAGTTCTGAGAGCCCAGAATTAATGCAGAAACAATGGTGTTGGTTATGGAATGAAGCCCTGATGATGGAGGTAGCAAGGTAGACAACCAGCATCAATTTCAATTGAGCCGTTGAGGCCGAAAGTCAAAGTTTACGGTACTGTTACAAGATGGTGATTATACTCCCGTTGACCAGTTTCATTTATAGGGTTTGTAGATATCTGTGGTGGTAAGTCGTGATTAATATATATTTTCCGGACTGGTTATTAGAATAGTTCTTGGTCTTATTAAATAATAAGATAGTTGGACATAATAAAGTACATTAGTTTCTATTTCATGTGCAGTATAATAAAACTGCTATTTTTTTTATTGAAGATCAAGGAGTGATTTGAAGGTAAGGGATTCCATGCTGCGCTGTGTTGTACCGTACAGGGAATATGTTATGTATACACGACCTCTTGGTGTTATTCATTGAAAGTTTTGTTTCTATTATCATCTGAAATATGAACGTAATGGTATCTATGTGATCATTGAAAAAACAAACTACCGTGTTCTTGTGCCTTCTGTCCGAGAAAGTATTCTATTGTGGACCCGGTAGTAATTGGTGTAGTCTGGTGCAATAATTCCCATCACAGCTGTCTGAGGAATTTTGTTACTTTTTGGATAATTATGGACTCCCAATTTGACTACTCAGAAAGGTTTTATAGACAATCTTTGTGACTGGAAGGCTTGGCATTACCAGGAACCGCCGTTTTGGCACAGTAGCGGAGAACTTCTAGGGCAGAATAGCAGAAGTAAATCCAGTCTGCATCATTCTAACGTATAACCCAAGACCTGACTGACTTCAAAGTTAACATACACTGCTAAAACATTTTAGCCTCTCTAACTGCAGACTTTTCAATAACTTGTAACAATATGTCATCTGTCATCACAAAATTGTAGTACTATATAAACTTACTGATTATACAAATATGTAGAAAGTAAAGGTTAGTCAGTTAAAATAATTCATATGGTTGCCATGCAAGTAGTTTAATCTTCCTTACTGTGCTGGTAATGTATTGTGGTGCAAATTAATTGTGCCATACAACTATGATGGAGTCAGGAGATAACACAATTTATAGAATTCACATTGTCTCCTAAGAATAAGACACTGACAATTGATGTGCAAGGGAAATAAATAATAAAATTCTATAGAATATTCTGTTATCAAGTGTGCGTAGCACAATTGAACTTGTTTACACACTTTTTCAGTGAGCACATAAATATGTTTTGAATTTTGTACTAAACATGTAAATTCTCCATATATGCAGGTAAATACAGAATGGAGGAACCCAGCAAAATAAAACTTCCCATCTTGCTACCATGTATTCCAGACCTACTGTACATACTCCAAATTCCTATCACTACACCTGTGTAAGTTCACAACATCTGTGTGATTGTTATTTTCTCAGTTCCTACTGTTTTCCTATTTCAGTGAGTATTGTTTTATTGCTATATAAGGATTTATTAAGTCAATTTAGATATGTAATCTGTCTTCTGGTTTTAATACATAATCAGATGAAGAATTCCATGAAAACAGCAACAACACTGTTTTCAGTGTCAGATATTATTATTTTACATCTCATAGTTTTATAAGCATATGAATGCTTTAGATACAGTAAGCATAAAATTGTGATACATTGTTTACTAATTCAGTCTTTTAGTTTCATGACGCACATCTTGTTCTGTGATAGTTACTCCTCCATAACAGTGATTCATCTTGCTTGATTATAACTTAATCACTCTTACGAGAGTTTTCAGTGTGTTTTGCCAGCATGACCTAGCTCAAGAATGGACTTTAGTAGGAATAAAACAGTTTTACTTAATGACCCTTCTCTTCCAATTGAAAATAACATTTCTGCTGTAATTACTACTCTGATATGTACTATACAGGCTGCCCTATAATTGCATGTCAGAAGGTATATAGCGCTGTTTTCTGTTTTGAAAATGGGGTAGAAAAGCTATAATGCACAGGGGGGAAAAAAGGTTTTGGTCATGAAGGTATGAGATATAATATTTACACCTTGACCACTGAAAGAAATTAACTTTTTATTGTTTCCTATTTTAGAGAAAAGAAAAATTGTACAGATTATGGTAGAATAATGTATGGAGGAAGATCAAGGCAAATGTCTCCAGAGTGGAGAAGTGGAAAACGTAAGTTCACTGGAATTTTGTCTTAGCAATATTTCACAGTTATACGAAGCAGTGCCAATCAGAATTTAATGGTTTACACTGTTCTGGACAAAAGCACTATTGTACATATGTGTGCCTAGTATTAGAATAGATAGAATCTATACTTTTCCCAGGTTTGAAATAGACAATCATGGCTGTAATTCAGCCTGGGAACATTGTTTTATACAAACCATTTTTTCTACAACACACTTCAGGAGAAACATACTGCCTCCATCTTCAATCAGAAGATGGGGGTTCATGTTCCTCCAAAACACTGGTATCTTCCTACAAGTCCATTTTGTGTTATTACACAGAAGACTATCAACATCTTTACTGCAAAGCAGAATAGTATGAATATAATATGTACATTTATTATAAGCATTTGTTATAAAATAATTATTTTCTAATGTGGCTTTTTCATCACACTGAACTGGTGTTCCAGAATATACAAATCCTGATGTGGATGATGAAAATTATCACATGGCAGAATCTTACAGTGATCGTCAAGTTGACAGAGACTGGTGAGTGTCAGTAGGCATATAGATTTCTACTCTTATTGCTCATTTTTTAAAAAAGAATTATACTTCTAACTCCTAACTGTAAGAATTATTCAGAATTAATTTTCATCCAGGAAGGCCCTGTAATTTATTCAGAATGATTTTTTACATGGTGGTATTACTGTTGCTTGTACTGTATTGTTTTTTTTAATACCTACAACATTTGCCACGAATGGCACAAATTGTGTTTAGCCTTACAAAGTAACATTATATTTTTTTAAATATTGCGCTCCTTTTCATTATTTCTGAATATTAAGAATTTGAAAAGTGGATACACTTTGCTTTGAATTAGTATAATTAAATATTCCAGTCCTTGTTCACATTTAAATACAGTACCTTTATATCACTTTTCATCCTACCTGAAATTTAGTTTTAACAACAGTATAGCCAGGTGGCCATGCTGGATACATTGTGTTGAAGGCTATCCATGCTTTTACAATTTCTGTATTAGGATGATTTTAAATTTAATGATATGACATCTGTGTACTATGTGTGTGTCAGTTTCTGTAATCATGTGCTTTACAGGATAAGAAGGTCAAGCAGAGACAGAGATTCAAAAGTGGATCGTTACCGTGAAGATTACCGATATAAGGATGAGGACCGTTACACAGAAGATGATGATGACCGAGATAGATATAGTTATGATAGTAGCAAAGGAAGGTATCAGAGGTTTGATCATAAACGATACCCTGATACGGACAAGAGGAGCAGCAGAGAAGATACAGAGAGAAGAGGCCAAGGTTCACAGAACAATCGTACAAGAGATTTTCGTGACGGGAGGGAAGTAAACAGATCAAGAGAGCCAAAAGCTTCGAGAGAGACCTTGAGGGAAGGAAGAGATGCACGATCAAGACTAAGTGATAGTGGAAGAGAGAGAGACTATGTAGAGTCAAGGGATTCAAGAGGTGGAAAAGATACAAAATCATTTAAGCCGCTGGGAGGAAGAGATTCAAAGAGTCATGATAGGGACAAAGACTGGGACAGGAAAGAAAGTCGATGGAATGAGCATGATGATGATAGCACAGACAGTTTGGAACCCCCAAGGTAAGAAATCTATATTCAGAAATACTAATATTCATTTGTTAGTTTAAATACCCAGAGTACTGTTATTTCCCTGCAAACAGTTTAACTATACTCGGAAACGGCAACAGCAGTTTTTGTTGCTTTTATTTAAATATCTAACATATTAAGAGATAAATTTCCATAAAATTACATGTTTTATGCCTCCTGTTACTTGTCACAGTGACACGACTAGGGTGAGCCGGAATGCCCTTGGAGATTCAGATGGAGATAATTATAAATATGAAACACCTAACAATACAATCATGATTAGAGGCTTGGCACAGCACATTACTGAAAATGATGTAAGTATCTAGATTTGCTGTAAGTAGGAGTAAAGTTTATTATGTTTTCAAAGAAACAAGTCAAACATTTTAATCATAAAATGTTTTGTGCGGTTATGTATGTCCACTGAAACTAAAATGTTGTTTAATTACTGTAATTTGTTGACAGCAGCTCTCAGTTTGAAATGTTATTATTTTGTATAACTGCTAAGAAATTTTATTTTTTTGTGCAAAACATGTTACAGACTCATATAAAATGTTTATTCTCGGTGATATCTAGATGATGGTGAACCGTATGTTACAGGTACACAATAATTTATCACTGATGGCTCAATTGTATGTTGGTCAGTGGAATTTGATTTACAAATGCTGAAAAATGTATTACAGTGGCAACAGAATGTTGTAACATTCCAATACAAGTTTACTTTTTGTGTGTGTATTATACTTTGTGGTATTTTGTATTTTATCTTCACTGACACTGTTATCCTATTTGAATAAAAGTATGGAGGGTCCTGTTCATGGTTATGCTGATTTCGATGATAATACTGCTACCTTTTTTTTTTGTTAGATTCGACAAGACATCTTGAATTGCGGACTGATGCCAAAAGACATTCGACTTATAAGGAAAAAAGATACAGGTAAATGTGTTGTTTGAAGTTACAGAATTAATTTTGATTGTCTGGTAGAACTTGCTCACTGGCTGATTTCATATAGTTGTCTGCTAGCACATAGATGAAGTGGGTAAGTTCCCAGCACTTTCAGTTTGAGAGTGAGTTGACTTTGTTATGTTACGTTGACGAAATATGTGTAATCTATTTGTCTTTATTGCGACTTCTAATCTGCCATTCCATAAACGGTTCTGTACGAAAACGCATCATAAATATAATTCTCAAGTTACTCAGTAACTTAGAAATCTGGTATTTATTATGTCGTACGATTTTTAGCGTTCATATAGCTTGCAATGAAGTCATTTCAGACGGTCGGCTATGTGAGTATGAAATTGGTTTCTGTTATATGAGACTGATGTGATGAGTGACATGGTTGTCCATTGTATTATACGGACAGTTCTCGGAGTCTGGTGTCCTTGTCCAAAAGTGGACAGATGGGACCACTCGGAAAATGTCGTTGCATTCAGTCACTTTGAAAACTTCACATGTAAATGGCATGTTGGCACGTGATAGGGTAAAAAATTGTTCGGGGATTATTATAAATTGAAATTGTCTTATAAATTAATATTTTACAGTATCTTATTTAATAAAAAAGTGTTATCTGTAGCAAAATTCCAATCAGTTGTATTTAGCTAGTGTAATGGACACTAGTTTCCAGCAGAGATAATGTAAGTAAAATGCTTTATTTTAATCCCTTCCACTAAAAATGCTGTCTTACATCCTTTGCATTTCTTATCAAGTTATTTTTGTATGATCTATAGCTTTTGTGGTGACTAAATTCATTGAAGTCTTTTTGTTAGAGCAAGAAATGATGAAAATAATGAACTGATGACAAAACTAATTTCTCACAACACAAAAGTGTGTTGTTTCTTTAGACTCTGTGGTCAGTATGATAAAGGAAACACCTACAGTTGTTCCTCGTGCATAATACACACACTTGCAGTCGTTACCTCAAGGTGATGGAATTGTAGATTCCTTGATTCCCATGTGGATGCAGTTTTGTGCATGCCAAGTGTTGGAGTTTCAGGATTTGTAACATACCAGGGTAATCTTCACCTTGCTTTAGAAATAGGTAGTATTGTTTGTGATAATTTTACACTTACAAATCCCTAATAATCTTTTTTGTTGGACCTATCTGCAGCCTTGCAAAGCACATATTAAAATTGCTTTGTCATCCTTTCATATGCATGTAACAACTTGCGAACGGCTGAACAGATTCTCACTGAATTCTTTCCTTCAGTTAAAGGCACAATGTTGAAAATTAATTTTGTAGATTGGAGTTTTCTGGGTTATGAAAGTGTGCAGAATCATAAGTTTTTACAAGCTTTGGAGGAACCTGCTGTCTCTGTCTTCACGGTAGGAATGGTAGAGCCTTCACAGTGTAATAATTCAGAAGACCACAGTATAAATGTTTGGCTTAATGGACATCTCAGATCCCATGTAATGCATTTGTTATTTATAATTGTGGTGTTCAATTTTATTTGAACTGTGATGACAGTGCAGAGTTCTTTTCATCCATGAGGTCTGTCTTTAGTTGGCACACCTTTTCAGGTTTTCATAACAGAAATTTTTTGTGGACTTTCTGACATTACCTTCTGATGTATCAGTCACAGCATCAAGACATACAGAGGGTTTTTTATTGTGACCCTGCCATTTTGGAGTTCAGCACAACAAACAGTGTAACTTTGGAAGTGTTTTATTTACCCTTACACATTGGGTAAACTGCTACATGGCATAGCAGGTGTATTGACCTGTTTTTGATATTGTTGTACAAGATTGCACTATCGAAAGTGCACTACAAGATGGGTGGGGGCCCTTCCAGTCACTGAATCCCACATGAACTGTTCCTGCCTGCTGTCTTTCAGAGCCTTTTTTTAGGAATAGCCAGGGAAAATATTTGTTTCCACTTGTTCTAATAGTTATTTTTGTAAAATTTTGTACAAGTAGAAGAAAATATGAAAAATGAAACACAAAACCATATAACAGTTTTGCTCAAGGAAATGTTGATTAATTGATGAATTTGTGTGTGTGAAATTGTTATTGTACCACTTGGCAAAGAGTAGCTGGAATAATTCACAGGAGCTTTTTACCTTTATCAGCCCTGTAACGTGGCTTACACGCAGTCTGGCTGGATGTTGCACTAACATTCCGCTGACCATGAGCCCTGGAGTTTAAAGCCTGTCTCACAGAAGTCTCTCATTGGCCATTCTACTGTGTGTGCGTGCGTGGATGTGTTTTGTGTTTGTGCTGGGCTGCCTTAGGGCAGCACAAGCAGGACGGCTGTCCCAATCCCCAAACTTTGGTGGTACTTGCGCAGTGGCATTATGATGTATGAATTATTTTGTGCACATTGAAACATTAGGCACCCAAGAAGTAAAAATGCAACATAAAGCATAGTAAAATATATTAATTTTATTACAATCCCAGAACAGATTACCTCATGGGGCAATGATAGATGAGCAGGAGAAAACCAAAGAACTTGGATAAATACCTTCTTCATTGCTATTTCATACACTACAAATCTCATTTGAGAAGTCGGTGTCAAACTGCCTGAGCTGTGACACAACTTACCACATGGTATATGTACCCAGAGATGTTGACCTTTCCACCAACTAACAATCAGAAGAGATGAATGAAAATGAGACTGATATTAGTAGTTCAATATGAGCAGCTGATATATGTTACGTCCACAGCCTTTTCCAGACTTAGTACCTCATTCATCCTTGCTAAATGTCTAGTGGGCTCCAAGGTTATAAATGAGGACAATTTAAACTACTATTACAAATAGGTTCACATTTTACTCAATAGTTTTCTTTATTAAAATCAGTCATTAGTGAGATATTTGTCACTGCTTTTGCTTGAGTAATCGTTCAATATCAGGTTTAATTTCAGATGTATTTTCTGCAACTCACATGCCTTTATTATAAAAAGATGTGTCACTGTAGCATGAAAAATAGATAACTTCATATCAGAAAACATGTTTTGTTAGTGTCATCAGTATTAGAATGTGCCTTTCACTGTAATATTAAATGTTTGAAATGGGATTTCACTTCAGCAGTACATTTTCACCACAGCTCGCTGTTTGGAGAATGTGCTTACATTTTTGCAGCCACATGTAGAAGAAAATAAATACCAAGTTACAAAATGTGCATAAATACAACTAATGTGGACATGAACAGGAAATTAATTCCCACCTACCTACAAGTTTCTTCCCAGAATAATATAATTGAATCTGTACACCTTATTTACTAATCAGTACAGACTATAAATAGGTGAATGAACTAGAAGTACAATTGCTTCCATGATATTAAAATGAGTCATTGGAAATTACAATGTAGATACAAATTGAAGATTATTTGTGTTTTGATGGTGCTGCTTGTGAGATGTTTGTGAAGGTGTAGAATTCATATTGAAAAGATTGTAAGTGTATATGCAATATAAATTAACAGTGAAAGTGGACAAGGGACTTAACAGGAATTTTTAATTATTTTCTCAAGTTTGAAAGAGAACATGAGTATTGAGAATTGTTTTCCGTTTACTTCACATGGGACCATAAGTAACAAATTTAGCGATATGTGATATGTTGTTACAAACTGTGATGTCACTGTGGACTGTATCAACATGGATAAACACTGATGAACCATGGAAACAATGTTATTTGTCACACATGGTTGGATCACCAAGTGTATCATTATTTTTCATTTTTCACCAACAGACTGAAGATTGTGATTTTTATCAAACAGAAGGATGACTGGTTATTTGTATGACATATGGGCTTTTGTTCTTCATTTATATTGAGTGTTATAATGTAATGTAATTCCTTTTCCTCTTATGTGTAATAAAGCAGCCAGTGAGCAGGGAGAAAAGGAATTGTGTGTGATATCTGATTTTAACACTACATTGTGTTGATCCATCTGTGTAGGTGCATCTCGAGGCTTTGCTTTCGTCGAGTTTAACACGCTCCAGGAAGCCTCTCAATGGATGGAAATGAAACAGGTATCCTACAGGCTCGCTCGGTTGCTCTCTCGATTGCGCTAACTCGTCCGTGTTGCCAACCTTATACGTCCAAGTAGTGTCCAAAAACATGTAATCAACCAAGCTGTGAGGTCCGGTGAATGACATGTTCCGCTGTGCCCTTTAAGTTGACTGACTGATTATAATGATAGATAATTTTGAAGTAAGGCACCCACTTGATTGGTGGATTGCATCAGGGCTCTGCCTGCATTTAGAAATTTGTGTAAATGGTACTGCCCCATTTCCTTAATTTCTGTAGCACAGCCCAGGTCATGGGCATTTTTAACTGTACTGGACTAGACATATTTGTTTACTCTGATCGTTTTATTCATTAGAGTCTCTTAATTTATACAGAAATTGAACTAATTGTTTCCATTCATGAGGGAGTTAACAGACACTATGGATGTGGTTGAAAGTGGTATATTTGATTGATTGAACAGTCCAAGTTCACTACATTGAATTGTTTTTACCTCCCTTTTTCATTCATAATGTGATTTGCTGCCAAAAAGAATCAGTACATTGTAGTGTTTGTCTTGTCATTATTATACTGATTACACTAAAATTCTCGTTTACATGTGTCATATATCTAGGCAAAATTGTAGCTGTAAAATTGACCTCACTTTTGAAATTTAAAACAATTAAGTTCCTTTTGTGTGTATCATATGATGATTACAGATTTTGTTGTAGGTATTTATGTTCTGATATTAAAACAGTGAAGCATGCATTTATCATATCCATTAGCTGAACAACTTCACCTCTTGAGGTGGTTTTATAGTTTGTTATGTTTCCAAAAACATAGCCCCATTATTTGAATTCTAGATTTGTAGGTATATCACTTGATATTGTTTGAAACATAGAAGTAAAACATTAGAATTGAAGGACATTTCTTGGCTACACATTATATTTTCTTTATATTATAGCCGAAATTTGAGTTTCTCGATCTGTGGAACACTAATTAATGTTAAAGTACATTGAATTCTCTGCTACTGAACTACGATGGAGACAAATCAAAGGTATCGCTCCTGTGCCGCTTGGCCTCTCTCTCGAGAGGGGGCTGCAAGCATGGTCGGGCAGGTTGCTCCGTTTCTGCCTGATTTTAATTTGGTCATCATTGGTTTGCTTTCAGGGAGTATTGATGCTTCAAGATCAGTATCGAGCTATCATGCATTTCAGCATTCCAAAGGAAACTCAGATTGAAAGAAATGCTCTGAAGTCCAGTCAGGACTGGATTTGCATTAAGGTGTGTACATTTGTTTTACTTGCCCTGATATTTGTTTAGAGTTTGTAATGCTGCTGAAGTAGTCCATTTGTACAGCCTTGTAGCATTTAATTTCTACTGCAGAAGAACAAATATTGACATCATTTGTGGATGTTGGTTGTGGTACCATGTTGTCTTGTAGGTTATTACAAACATTTTGTAGGAATGTATTCAGATTTTATTTTATACAAAAATTGTAATATCATTTTTATTAATACTAATTTAAGATTAATCTGGCCTCATTACAGCAAGTTGGAATATTTTGCTGTAGTCTTGGTTGTATACACAACAAATAATGAAAAGTGGCATGTGTTTTGACATATTTACTTTTTCAGATAGGGTCTACATTACCGGATAGTTTTAAAGTAATGCTGTAGATTTTATACAGTGATATGTGACTTGATTTTTTCCTTCTGTGGTCACACTCTGTTTCATTTATAAAAATGTTCTCTGTTTAAGGTTTTGCTCAGTTCATTATTTCATGGTAATTTTAAATTGTGATATAAGTTGTTGGTCTTCCATAAATGGTGGGGAATTTCTTGACTAGCTGGACATACTGTTAGTGAAGTTTGTTGTTGTTCTCGGTATTGATTGAAAATTAAGTTTCTTATAGCTTTGTACAGGAGAAATATTTCTTCTACCTTCCAAGGATAAGCTTGCAGGTCTGTTTGTCTTCTATCAGAAATAGTTCCATACAGTATGTGATTACACTTGTGGTTTGTTTACATGATTAGCATTTGTTTCAGTGTGCTGCACATAATTTCAAGAGAAGGGATGCTTGCTTTAAATGTCATTCCTCTCGGCAAGAATCTGAAGGTGGGGAAGGAAGTGCTGAAGTCAGTATGCAGCCAACTTCAAGTAAGTGAATTTGCATTCTCAATTAGGACTTGATCACCACCTCATCTTGATGAAAGCCTTTGTGCTCAGTATAACAAATAATTTCAGTCCATGTGTCCATCTTGGTGCTAGTCATGGTCTACAAAACAACACATGTCTTATGAAGAACATGTATGGTTCAGAAGCCAGTGAATGTAAGCCCCTGATGGAGATTTGATAGGACTCGTAGTAAGTGTTGTCAGTTGAATGGTAAATGTTGCTGTATGTACAAAGACAAGTTCACAACATTTTTAATCCTTTGATCATGTTTTGAGGTTCATTCAATGTTCTTAATTATTCATGCACAACTGATGGCAGAGGTGGACCTCTACAAGAAACTTTGTTGTGAAAGAATATTTCTTATTCAGATGAAGAAATGGTCACATTTTATTTCTTTAGATGAAGCTTCATTTAGTGACAAAATAGTAACTTGTTTTTAAACATGTAAATGTTAGAGTTTGAATGAGCGACATTTGTGTGACTGTCACACAGACTTTTTGTGTATTCATTATGATTGACCTCACTAACATGCCTCACATTTTATTGCAGCCGTTCTTTTGCGAGGACTGGACGTTTTGTCAACTGAAGACTCAGTATTACAAGCAATTAAATCAATTTCTTCTGTTCCAATTCGAAGTATTCGTATTGGGCAAGATCCTCTGACCAACACTTCACGTGGGGTCTGCTATCTGGAAATGAACCATGTGATGGATGCTGTTTATATGCATAATGCTTTAGTGGCAAATTCTCCAGTTGTAGATGGGAAGAAAGGTAAGAGATTACACCTGCAGGTAAAATCTGTAGGATGACGATTTCCTTTGGTATGTATTTACTTGCTTCAAACTGTCAGTGTGCATTACATGTGTGAAAAGTAAATTTTTTGAACTGAATATCTTAATTTTTTAAGATGTTTATTATAATATCCTTGCAGAAGACAGCTTACTTTCTGGTTTCATATTTTAGGAAACTATGTAAGTGATATGTCAGTAGGTAAGGCAGTGTGCTGTTATGATATATTCCACTTTTTACTAAGTCTCACTAAAACATTAATAACCCCTTTAGTTGTTTCCAGTGACTTATTTCAGGCATCTTGCAGTTTGGATAAGATATTTCACAGAGATACAGGTACATTGTTTTCTATGTATGGGATGTCTGTTGAAGTGTTAAAATTCTTTGTAAAAGAATTGGGAATTTTGTGATTGTTCTGTTGCTTGCATTGGTCTGATGATGGGAGTAAAATGATACCAAAATTTAAGAAAAGTCAGATTTTTTAAAAATTCTGTAAATAAGAAGAAAAACTTAAAAAGGACAACCAAATTGTTAATAAAAATTCCAAATTTATGAGGTATTTTATACCTGTCAAGTCCATTAATAAACAAGATAATAATATGAAGTACATCTTCTATACCAGTTGTAGTATAACAAGTTGAAATTGACTTCTGCACTGCATATAAGTGACCTATTTAATTAAATAATGGTTCTTAGTTTTTACAAATACATGTGCTGGTTGGGCGACATAACAGGTTACCGCTACTGTTTATTCCAAAAACATTGTGCGTCTTTCGGAATTAAATTCTAAAAATATCACGTAAATTTCGTTACAATTTCTCAGAAACGATCATTGCGGGAAAATTGTTGGCCGGGACTAAGATTTTTGAACGATCGATGCGATAAAACGATAGTTCGAGGAACGATAGAAGCGGGAAAATGTAACATTATTTTATATGGGATGTATTCGGGACCGAACAAAACGGACGATGCATCCGGGAAAACGATAGTTCCGGGAACGATGGATAGAGGTTTCACTGTATATCTAATTTTGAAATTCTGATACAAGAAGACTCATTCACACATTTTTTTCTAGTCCTTGTCTCATATCGAAAGGCAGTGCAGAATCTCCAAAGTAATACATCCACAGCAGGGAGATTGGATAACGATTCATTAGCACAGCGTTCTGCAAGTGGAGACCTGGCACAGTACACCCTTGAGGACATTCCTCGTCTGGCTGATTATAGCGCATCTTTGTATGCAACATCACCTGCTGAGTACACACAGTATCAACAATATTACCAACAGTACTATCGCAATCAGATAACACAGGCAAGTAGTACATGAAAATCTTAATTATTTATAATTATAAATTACAGTATATCAAGTAATATAAAGTAAATGCATCATATTTGAGGACTGCTATTCTCTTAAGCTGTCTAAGAATTTGCCAGTTAAGAATTTATCCAGATAGATTTCATAAAACTGTTATTCAAGCGATTAAACTATTAACAGAGTTATAGGTGAAATTTCAAAAGTACAAGCTGTTGTATATCCTTTTTTGAGTCAGTTGCTTATTCATTCATTATCTTTCTCAGCTCCAACAGTATCTCACTTGAGAAGGTAAAGATCACATACTAGAGTGTTGACACTGATGTGTTGGTTTTAGGGCACCGCCATATCTCTGCCTACACAGTCACAGGCAGACTGTGTGAATGCTGCAGCAGCTGTGGCGCAATCTGCAATTCAACAGGTGCAAGCTGCCAAGGAAATTAAGAAGCAGGTGGGTGTGCTATTTGAGTTTATCACGCTTTGCAAATTTAATTAAGGAGGAAAAGAAAATTTGCTGGGTTCAGGTTCTCATGGGTGCAAGTGTAAAGATGCTGTCTTCTGGATTGTTGCACCATGTAGTCCGGTAGTTTACTGACATTTCAGAGGCAGCAGGCACCATTGAAATATCAGTAAACTCCTTCCAGACTACACGGTGCAACAACCTAGAAGACGGCCGTCTCTAGTCCGGTTGTTTGTTCTAGCAGATTGAAGTGCCTCAGCTCCTGAAGTCCGATGTGCTGAAGATGGCGCAGTTGAAATCGACCCACAGCCCCACTGCTCCCACAACTGCCGTTGCGCAGTCTGGTACTAATAGTAAACAGTGTAGTAAGTATATAACAATTAATATTGCATGCAAAGAGTTTGACTGTAGTTATATATGTGTTCTGTAAAATATTTGTATGCTAAAAATATTTTTAACTGACGACAAGTTTGAAGCTAGAACTTGGGATAAGGGAGCATAGAGGGTATGAATCCTTTTGTCTTTGTTTATTAAGTTATGCCAATTCACGTCTTTCTTAGTTTATTAAATTCAGTGTTTGTATTGTAGAATAAAGTATTTTAATTGTACAATAAGTTTTTCTAATATTCCACTAAGAAACTTATTTTATTTAAATATAACCCTACTTCATGATTGCATATTCTTTGCAGCTGTTCCAGATGTTAGCACTTATCAGTATGATGAGACTTCGGGTTATTATTACGATCCGCAGACTGGTTTGTATTACGATGCTAGTTCTCAGTACTATTACAATGCACAAACTCAGCAGTTCCTTTACTGGGATTCAGAAAAGCAAGCTTATCTACCTGCACCAGTGACATCAGAAGATTCTGTTGCGGGAAAAGATGAAGGAAAGAAGGTGAAAGAGAAAGACAGACAAGACAAAGTGAAAGTAGCCAAGAAAATTGCAAAGGTAGTGTATGTTTTATACTGAAAGCAGCTTTGTTGTTGAAGATTTCTGCCATCTGGGTTGTTGCGCTGTGTAGTCTGGTCGATGTTTACCAACGTTTCAGAGGTCATACTGCCTCCGTCATCAGGGCGATCGTAAACATCGACCAGACTACACAGCGCAACAACCCAGAAGACAGAAATCTTCATACTCACTGCTGCGAAAACCTCAACTCTTACATTTGTTGTTGTTGTTGTTATTCCAGTATTAGTTAAATAAGAGACATTGACAGTTAAATACTGAAGCATATGTTTTGAACTGTCTAGAATATACACTATCACAGCAGTAATTTCATTATTAATTTCTCTGTGTTCTTTCATAAATATGATTATAATTACATATATCACAATTTTAGTGCCAGACTTTCAGTCTGAAAATAGGGGTGTGACCTACACATGTATCATCCCATTCTCCGTCATGGAACTGCATAAATATCAGATGCAGGCCTGTACACTTTTCTCCATCATAATGTCATTAATTTGTATGGAAATTGAGGGGTCTGCTATAAAGTATTTTAGTGAAAATGTTTAAGGTATAGGAATTTGAAGTCAGATACATTATTAAAACAAACTATTTAATCAAATTAACTATAAATCTTTTTGCTGAACTAACGTTATTTAAGTACACACAACAAATTGTCCCACAGTTATGATGTGGGTCATCACAACATATAAAAGCTACTTACAAACATGACTTTATAAAAATGCAAGAATATGTGTGGTACTGTTACAGTACTATTAATAGATTGCTTGCTTTGCCGTGTTACGACTGATAAAAAAGTCTTGTTCTGTATAGAAAGAATATAGGCCACTGTACTTGTCTGTTTTGTAGGACATGGAACGATGGGCTAAAACTTTGAATCAGAAGAAGGACACTGCTCGTCAGACTTTGGCGCTAGTTTCTAATGTGCTTCCATCGTCAAAATCAATTGGTGCAGCTGATGCTGGTTATGCAGTTCTAGAGCGGAAAGATCGTCCATCTTCGGACTTCCAAGTTACTCCCTTTGATGAACCAACAGAGAAGCAAGCCGATCCACCCTCTCCTCAGGTACATACTTGCAAACCTGCTATTTTTTAATCATGAAACACATTTTAGAAGCAAACAAAGAAGTGTGGAAATGCATGCGTAGTGAGAGGTGTCTGGAGTGAGCAACATTTTTGTGGACAGGATGTCTGGAGCCACTGTGGCTGGGTGATGACTTCATCACAGAAGATTCCCCATGTGGTTGTGCAGCTGACCGGTAATTTCCCATGTGGGAATTCCCCAGGTAAACATGGTAACTTGGCTAACAATGGTTACTAAGGTAACCTGGGGAATACTCACTTTGTCACTTGTGAAAAAATGCATGTAAAATGTCCGTTGTTGTTGTTCAGTCTTAAATAAAGTTTGAATGCATTGACAGATTTTAAAAAAGAAAACTACATAGTATCAAATATTATGAAAATCCATTTAGTGGTTCTCACATTGTTATGCTTTGGATAGTTTTAAAATATCAAAGCTAATAGTTCAAATCAGAATTATATGATTTCCACCGATTTGTTTTTACAATCCCATATCTGCATGTTATGATGGATGTTCTAGAAATTTATTGTGCCGTAAGCCACTTCTTTGCAGTGAGAGGTGTCTGTTGATAAGTAGACGAGTGTCCCAACTAGTTCTAGCATGAAGTGGAGCGTGCTGCTTATAGCAGGCACTCCTCTTGGGTTCTGAAGGTGCCGTGTGCTTGTCTGCACGTATGTGCACTCCTGATTGATTTTCATACTTCACAAATAGCAGTATCTGTCTATATCTATAATTGGATGTTTGGATCTAAATTTGAACTTGTGGCTACTTGGCTACACATCACACTTCATGTACATTTCAGAGTTACAGCTTCACTTTATTCAGAATTATTTATTCTACTAGCAACAGCATCCGTGGCGTAACGGCCCTCTGAGAGCCAAAGCCGACTGGGGTTGTTACGCCGTGGATGCTGTCGGCATACGACCTGTCAAAGTTGACGGAAATGGGACTTTCTTGTGTTGAGCAGTAACATAATTTATGGCACAATTATCTGTGCAAATATTATATCCTTTTCTTTTCCCCTGCTCTCATACTTTGAGCACCAGACTCCATCATTGTTACTTTTTCATTTCTTGCTACAAGAGTCACTACTGTCGAACCTTCATATTAAATTTTTCTGCATCACACAAACAGGGCACTTGTTAAAGCTTGACAGATGTTGGCTGTTACATGATTATATGGAATTTCTTACATTTTTCTATATGCATAAGTGTTTCTATCGAAATATTGTCTTATTAATGGGGTACAGTGATCCCATATTTTGTGTATCTAACTTGTTACTGCTATGTGGATGTGTTGTATTCTATCGGCAGGATAGCTCTTCTGGTGCTGGAGGCCTGGTGGCAGCATATGGAGGTGGTAGTGAGAGTGATGAGGACATTGAGGATGTAATCCAGGAGGATAGACAACATACAAATTGGGCAAAACTTGCATGTCTGCTTTGTAAACGTCAGTTTCCTACCAAGGAATCTCTCATCAGGTAAAAGAACAACTGATTTAGTAAAGATGTAAGCATCTTACAGACAAGTCACACAATCTCCTTACATTTCATCCAGAAAGTACCACTTTCATATCTTTGGTGGCACTTCAAGCAAACTTGTAGTTCATGTCTCCTGAGCTTGAAACATATTTCCATCTTTCTCACAGCACAATATAGTTGTGAATGTTTAAATTCATCACTATACAGTTTGCATTTATATTCAAGATGACCCTTCAATTTTAGCTCTGAAAATTGTCGTCATCTCAATTCCAGTGAATATGATACGCTTTCCTTGGTACCATGAATATGCAACATGTAACAATATCTTATGTTTACAGGCACCAGCAGCTGTCAGACTTACACAAATTAAATTTGGAAAGTTGGTATCATGTCCGTGGGTTAGATCCTAATGACCCCCAGCAGAGGAATAAGAAGTATCGGGACCGAGCTAAGGAACGACGCCAAAAGTTTGGAGAGCCAGAACCTCCTCATCCTAATCACCTTAAAGTATGTGAGCAAAACTTTAAAGTGTATTAACCATTTTACCTACGAAAATTTTATTTTGGACAGTTCTGTTAATGAATTCTAGTATGGTTAACAACATGTGATTTAAGTGCTGTGGAACTTCCGTATGGCAAGAGTCTTACAAAAAATTCAAATGTGTTTTCTAAGCAGTAATCATCATCCAAATTCATAAACTACTGTGTGTTTTATCATTTTGAAATAATTATAATAAATAACTACTTCCAAATTTCAAATTTATTTATTTATGTATTTATTCATGTTGATTGCTGAGAATTGAAGTTAACATGAAATTCAGTCACCTTGAAACTTATTACAAGTTTTGAAGGTCATTTGGTCATTCATATGACTGTAATGATATATATAAGCAACACACAAGAAATGCTCCCACAGTTGTGTCATTTGTCGATTAGGTCTGCTGGCCACTTCAAACTGGCAACAAATTATTGAATGGTTTGTGTGGTATTTGCTGTCATCTGGGCACAATTAATTCAAACTTGACTAGTTCAGAGCTATTTAATTCCTCTAGATGTCCTGGCTGTAGAATATTTTTGTGTTACAACTGAAAAGAGTTGAAATGCCATCATACCCACGTTCACATGTTTAATAAGATTTCGAATATAAAAAACATTCATTAAAATCTGTGAGATGAGTTTTGGTTTGTTTGGAAGGGATGACACTTAATCTTCCCTATGTGAGTCTTAGCTTGTTTGATGAGTTTTTTCCATTCTGTCCTATCATTCACAATTCTTCTCCATCCCCTCACTCCCATCGTCCTCGCATCCTCCTCCACGTCATCTATACCATAGGGATGACACTTCAGTACACAGAAAATTGATTTAGTTACTAAATTGTTTCAAGATACATACAGACTTTTACTGTTACATAATATAGTGAAAGTCAGTTCCAAAATCTTTCTGCATTTCCCATATTTCATGTGTTCAGACATGTATGTGCTTATGCTTGCAGGAAAAGTACCTCAAGACTAGAGAGGATGCTGCTTCTATTTCGTATGAGGAACCAACCAAATCTGGAATTGGATCTGATAATGTTGGTAATAAGTTGCTTCAGAAAATGGGTTGGCAGGAGGGAATGGGTCTAGGAAAATCAAACCAGGGCCGTACTTCTATCATTCAGGTTTGTATTGGTATTTTTTCTTGTAACAGCTTGTAATTTTATATAAAGCTAATAAAAATAATATAAACTATGGTACATTTAGCAGTTTGTAATGAATAAGCTGTTTAAGAACTTCTCTGTCATTGGATCCTGTCTTGGGCCAACTCTGTCCGGTTAGTTTGGATAAAAATCACATTGTGATCATAACAAATTTGTGGTTGTCTGAGCGCAACTGTATTTTATTCTAGAATGATGTTGATCGCTTGTGTTTTGTAGACTGAACATCGTGCATCCACTGCTGGACTTGGTGCTAAGGGAGGAACATATGGAGCACTTCCTGGAGAAACATACAAGGATTGTGTGAAGAAGATGATGTTCGCTCGCTACCAAGAACTAACAGAGCAGGAACAGGACACCTGAGAAGTTATTGCAAGTGCAACAGAGTTGGATTTTTTTAATGTACATATATTTTTTATGTTAATACAAAAGAAAATGGTAAGGAATGTCAGTTGTCAGTAATGCAGGGAGTTTCTCAATACTGGATTCATCATCATATTTTATAGGTTTCTCTCCTCATAGGGATCATCAAAAGATAGAAACTCCAAGTGTACCAAGATTTAAAAATAAATATAACTTGATATGAAAGGAGTATGAAAAAACTGATTGACGTTAGGACCTTATAATTTTCTTAGTCGACTACTATTGATTTTTGATCTAAAAATCTTGCCATATGACCAGTTATTAGATATAATGCATTAGTTATTAATCCTTATTTCTTAAATTCATTTCCATGCTTCCTGTCCTGCAGCGTGAATAATTAAAAATAAATTAATTTGGTGTGAGTGCTTGTGAAATTAGAACAGAATAAGATGGAAATCCTATGACAGGAGAAGGTAGAGTGTCAGACATACGAGAACATTCGTTAAATTATGATTAAATGTGTTAATAAATTTTATGACCCAAAGCTTTATTAATATCTTTACTGGATGTTAGATTAAGACATGAATTCATTTCAAGATCCAGTGTTTACATGTCCAAGCTCCATCTGGAAAGTGTTTCATACAGAAACTTTATTGACGTTGTAGTGTAAAATTATGTTCACGTAAGTACTTAGATCTCCAGCTTGGTTTGTAAGACTATATTTCCCCATATTTTCTCCATTATGAGATTTTCAAAACTTAAAAGTCTTTGTGATTTTTTGCCATATATATTTTTATATATGGAAATATATGCTAGTTTAAGTTGTCCCACCCTGTGATTCAATTGCAAAGTCTGAAGAAAGCCTCACAAGTTTTCAGTTGCAGTATTGTGATTGAAACTGGATTCTCTCCCCCCTCGACACATTTAAAGGATATTCATTACCTACTGTACTTCATTCTAAATCAGTAACCCTTTGAAGCCAGAGCTTGCCTAATAATATATAAGAATCCATTTGTACTGCAAAGAAAATACAACTCTTCACTTTTACAAAGATCAACTGGTTAACGCTGTTAAGGAAATAATTGCTGTTTTCAGTGAGAATCATATGAAACCTGTAAGTACAAAATGAAGAGTTACCGATTGTTAAAGCAGATGGTACATTTTGTTACCATTGGGCTTTAAAGGGTTAATTATATATAGAGCTAGCAGAAAAGGTCCATCAAAGTTAAACAAGATTTTTTCCCTCATCTCTTACCACCCTTCTTTCATTCATATGTCCCTTCACTTCCTTACCTTCCTGGTATTTCAACATTTGTCACCCACATTAATACTTCTTAAAGATTTCTAATGGTAGCATTACTTAGGAATGAACATTTTTCCATCTAGAAACATACTGAGAACTTCTAGGCCTCTATGAGCACAAGAAAATATAAAAACATCAAAATGAGTTTTTATATAATACAGATAATTGTATCAAAGCTGATTATTACATTAGATATGCTGAGTGAATAGCTTTCTTGTAAAGCATTATATAATAATGCACAAAGATACAGAACTGTGAAGTGACTCAAATTTTATTTTAGTACAAGATTCAAAATTTCCTTTGGTTTGTAAACTCTGAATTTATAATGTTGCCAGGAGGGAAATGATAGTCTTCTAACAGTTACTACTAATGAGTTAAGAATATATTTTTGGCAGCGTAAAAAGCTTTACGTAACAATAACAAAAATGCTGTATGTTTTTTTCAAGTATGTGTCAACAACTCTTTCATGAATTCAGGCTGTTTGATTTAAATAATTTTCACAATTAATAATAATACTTACTGCAGTAGAGTACAACAGGCTTCCAGGATGTATTTCCCATTATAATGGGGATGTTATGTCCTCAGACAGTACACTAGTTTGAGCGGGGAGGCTCTTGAGCATACCACACACACACACACACACAATGAACTGAAATTTTCATGTCTATCAGAAATCCAAAATTCTTTATATTACTTACAGATAAAAGATGTATTTACTGATATGAGCACATTATGTACTCATGTAGTACCAAATATCCTTGCTTCCTAACATGTGGCATCATCTGACTGTTGTATAAAAGCTGAGAAGGTTTCCTCACTGCCAAATAGAAACTAGATATAGCCTGGGATGTTTTTGAACAGGTGGGCATGTGTACAAATGATTGCATTCAGGCTGAGACAGAAGGTATTTTCTTTCACAGACTAAACATTAATTCAGGTTTCCATAATTCTCAAAAAATAATGTAACATTTGATTGAATTTTAAGTGGTTTGCTTACATAAGTTCAGCAATGCATGTGTGAGTTGCCATATTACATGAAGGGTCCCCCACTATTCCTACCACAAGGTCAGAGACACCATTGTAGTGACTGGAATGAAAACACTGTCCGGTTCAATTTTGTCAGTCGATCAAATGTTTGTACTAAAAATGGTAATAAACTCTTAAAGCAAGATATAAGCAATTCTGTTTATTTTCTGTAGAATAACGTAATAGCCTTTGGTATATATTTTTGATAAATTGTATTGACTGAAATGGAAGAAATGTAAAGGGCTTTATTTTTAATGTCATAAATGTGAATTTCCACACACTCAACCATTAAGAGAACAAACAAAACTTCAAATTGAAGAATGTGTTGTCAAATATTCTAATTGCCAGAAAAAGCTAATTTATATAATTACTGAGAAACTCCCTCTGAATCATATTGTTAACAGTGGTTGATTCAATATATGACTACTTTTGGATATTGTCCATTGTCTGAGGTATGTTTGATAAAAAGAACATTTTGTGAGTTGGCTGTACTTTAATCTTCAGATGACTGCTTGTCTTGCTAAGTTTATTTTTATTCATAAGGTCTCAGGTTTGATTCTGACTATTGTCACAAATTATATAAACTGTACTATTGAGATCTGTCTCTCAGTACTTACTTCCCATTTTTAAAATCTTGTAAAAAAAAAAGGCATGATCTTATGTTATTCATCCTGCTGGTTCCAGATTGGTACACTGTACCTTCCTTGGCCTTATACAGCCTGTATTTGCTTATGAAGGAAGATTCACATTACAAAATTTCACCCATGAACTTCCATAATGAAGTGCATATCCTCTTCACTTGGCTTATCATATTGCAACATTTTTCTTTGCAAAACTTCCAAACAGAACTGAACTCTAACCAAAACATAGTGTCAGTTAGTCAAATCAGGGGAAGAACAGAAGTTAGTTCACCTTGCAGTCTGATGTGTGCTTTTTTTATTTATTTTTTTATTCCAATAGCATATATAATAATCTGCTTCTGTTTGTACATTCTGTTTCAGGCAACAAAATTTCTGATTTCAATTTTTTTTTGTCTTTTTAGGTCATTCAGCATCAATTCCAGTTACAACATTGTGCTTGTGGGAAATAGCGACTGAACCCTCTCCAGAATATCACTATTTCTGAGAGTGGGGACTTCTTATATTAGCAGTTACTGTTGAGATGGTTGTTTTCCTATACTGATTGCTGTAATTGAAAAATCTCTTTTGCCTCATGGGACTTACTCCTGAAATGTCATTCAGTATCTACCAGACTACACTGTACAACATCCCAGAAGATGCCATCTTCATTTTCTGAATAGGCTAGTTTTATGCAATCTTACTCCTAATAAATGATAGTATGTGAAATATTAAACCACCAACATTTTCTGAATAGGCTAGTTTTATGCATTCTTACTCCTAATAAATGATAGTAGGTGAAATATTAAACCACCAGTGAAATGTACATTTCAAGACCTTTCAAACAATCTAAGGTGATCAGAATCTGTGTCCTATTTATATGGAAATTTAATTTTAAAAAACTGTTGATTCAAACACCATTTTTAGTATCCCCCCCACCAAGGGATAGAGCCCTAATGTATTTGCAGCTCCAAAATTATGTAGTTACAGTTTAATTGCAATATAGATTCTATTAAAACAATGTTTACAGCATGTCTTGTCCCACATGCCAGTTTTAATTTCTGATTGATGCTATGTAGTCTGAGGTAACACACAGTGTTGTTAAACAAACTGAAACTGAATTTCCAAATGACTAACAATACTGGACAACAAAAGAACATGGAAAATACACCATGAACCATGGTCTCCTAACCTCAATTTAAGTGGTGTAGTTAATGTGAAATTCAGTATTATATGAAGTTGGATTGTCATAACACTGCCTTGGCACTTAATGATTTTTATTACAAAACTATATAAAAATATTACATTTTATATAATACACTTATATCATTGTCAGATCTGTTATAGCATCATATCTATCATTATTTTGCATCATTTTACATTGAAGATTCAGGAGCAAATGGTTTTTCAACAAAAAATTATATAGACTGGTTACATCGATTACACAGATGTATCCTAAGACACCAGGTACATAAAATTGGCATTTGTATTCAATTTAAATTGAAATTATACTCATCAAACGTCCAAAATCCTTTTCTGAGACAAGTGTACTGCAGCTTTTATCAGCAAACGTTCATTGGTAAAACAACTGTCCCAGTCACATTTTAGGTTTAAAACAGACTGCATAGTAAAAATGATGTGTAACTCTACTTTTAACATTTTGTTCAGGAAATACTTCACCTCCATGTAGTGCCAAGGTTAATAATTTATGCAGTTATACCTCTACTCCCTATTTACCTCCAAGGCATGGTGCTTCATTAAGAGGGACATTACCTAATTTACTTTATACAAAAGAATAAAAAAATTTCATCTTGATACAAATACACTTAAAATGTACATTAAAACAGATAATACTGTATTCCAAAAAAAAATTCACTCAAGTTCATAGCAAATGCTTGTAAAAAACAAACAAGCAGAATTTTGGAGCAATCCCTGCTTCATATTTGTAAGGTAGCTCCCAAGATGATTGTATGCAGTTGTTTAAACTGTTATGTTCCTGCAAATAAATTCAACAAGCCTTAAAACTACTCTTGGTCCACTTCATATATTGATGAATCTGATGATGCACTTTCAATGCCCATATCGATCTTGCCTTCTGCAATAACTGCAGAACGAAGATCGGGGGACAGTGATGAATAAGAAGGTGATGGGGATGGTGTCCGTGAACCTGATGAGACAGACACCAGACTCATTGGTGAAGTTGGAACTGCGACAGAAGATGGTCCAGGATCCAGGAAACTTAATGATGGGGATGGAGAACCTTCCACACTCATTTCCCTTGATGACGATGACAACGTAATTGTGGAAGGCGTACCAGGGCGTGCATGTGCAGAGTTTGTTGGTGATGCTGATGTACTTGAATATGACATGTCCATACCTGATGAAGTCTCTGACTCTTTTGATATCAACTCCTCTGTTACTAGTGATGACTTCAATATCGATGGTTTAGTCCGTAACAGAGACCCAGGCTTTACACATGAAAGTTCAGGACTAGATGCTGTTTTTGTTCCCTTCAACAGGGAGGAAGAATCTGCTTTGCTGTTTCTGGGCTCTGATGAAGGCAGTATCAGCTCCTCGTCAGAATACAGTGACAAATCAGATGATGAAGACGAAATGCCAGGGCGTTTCATATCTAGTCCTCTTCGCCTTAGACTCTCTTCTATATCACTAAGTGTGCATTTCCGGGGAACGATTTCCCTCAGAAACGCTAGCTCCTCTCGGGTCTGCACCAACTCTGACACATGCTTGTACTCTAGGGTTTTGGCATTTCTACTTCCTTTGTAAGCTTCGTGAACCATGTATTTAATAAACAATTCTGTTGCCTTTGTTACAAGGAACACAGATTCCTGAGACACATTTTCAGCATCCGGTGAGCTTTTCATTATTGTCTTAACACGGGATAGTGATAGCTCATTAGGACGCCTCTTGAATTGTTCTTCCTCCATGCTCCCTTCTCCAGTAAAACACAAACCCCTTTGTTCTCGCGCAAAAATTTTGTTATAAACCGTATATCATAAGTCTTGTATAAGTTGGATCCGTAAACTAGTTTTGAACACACAATTGATGCCAACCGTATCAAAACGAAACTTCCTAGTCGTTCATGATACATAAGGGCAAATTAATTCCATATTATACGGACTGAATCATCTTATATTATCTATACTGTTAAATGTAGACAATATATCAGTGAGAATAAAGCAAAGTACGCTTAGGTAAGCATAACTACAAACAAGGTGTTACAGTGCTTTTCGTTTCTATATATTGGTCACAAATACTGGTTGTACATACCGTATGTCATCTATCTTAGACCACGTTCAATACTAATATTTAAATGTATTGAACCTTTTGCAGTGGTTATCGTCTACACGATTGGGAATAATTTTAGGATTGCTTATTCACAACTCAATATAATATTTGTTGTTTATTGATTGATTGTTGGTGTATTTAATAGCGCTGTTTTACATACATACGTTATGAACCTTCCGATTTCTTGACTCACTACGCTTCTGAAGCAGGATACTAAAAATAGCAGCCGATTGATTAACGTGCTGCTTTTTTTTCGAATTATGAGGTTATAATCTATTCTGACTGAGGTTTTCCCCTTTTCCGCCAGGAAAATGTTGAAATAATATCTTAAATTATCCCACAACCGCTCCCCTATATTTCCTTTAAAGTAATTTTTCATTCATCATTCTATCATTTGATGCTGTTGTTAGTATAATATGAGCTGTTAAAAGCATCGTTAAATAAATTACAAATGAAAATGATCCGTGGTTCTCGAATTGATAATTTGGACAGACACGATTAGTTTTATATGCGTTCATGTTATTCCCAAAGCGAATAATGCATGCAAACGTGATGTGTTCTGCACTACCATGTTCAATATTGTTCTACGACATCCACCTACTTATGTCACCAATTAGTGCAAAAATAAAGCCTTGGGGGGGGGGGGGGGGTGTTTGGGCTTTCCATGCGAGGACAGAAATTAAAGCGTGGGTTCTCTTTGGTTCAGTCCACTGTTTTCTGGCAGAAGTCCTGTGGAGTTAGATGTTTATTTAAATGTTTCATACCTTAACTTACTTTTGCAAGTCACATATGTAATTTTGTAATTAAATATGTAAAATCATGCATACAAACAGAACTGATTACACTTTGAAAAGACACAGTGTCAAACGCTTTTCAAACTCAAGAGGTCATCATCAATGGCAAACAAATTAATTAATATTAAATCATACAATTCATAAGATGTTGGTTTGTTATAAAGCATAAAGTGCGACCTGTTATGCTTTATGTTTTTAAAATACCACGTATTTAGATATGTTTGCTGGTCTATAGTGACGTTTGAGTACGCTACCAATCATAGACATAGGCTGCAAGGGGCGGCGTTCTTGTAGAGACCTTGAGAAGTCTGGTTGAGCTTAGTGTCGTTAATATCTATGTTGGTAATGCGTGGTTGTTATCGTTCGGTTTAATCAGTATTGGGGAGTTCTGGTGTTGGCAGGTAGAAATGGAGGAAGTGATTAATTTGGCTTATTTCGTTGCACTGTTCGGTTGCGCATAAAAGTTTAGCAAGTTCTTGTTTGTGTCGCATTTTATGATGTAGTACTACTGAGAAAATGGACGATATAAACTTGAAGTGATTTTTGGTGTTACAGAGTAGTGGGTTAAAATGGCAAACCCCACTTTGTATACGTTTAGATCGAACATAAACAAGAACGTAAATCTTAAAAAACCTTATTCGTTGTATATAGCTATACATATTGTAATGTGGGCGATTTTAATGGTTGGAACACGGACAGAAAGCAGTGACTGCCCAGCGGAGTGTTCGTGTCTTGGAACGTTCGTAGACTGCAGTAAACAAGGCTTGACAAAAGTGCCCAGGGATCTTCCTGACTGGATGGAGATTTTGTAAGTGGATTTGCTAGTTCGGCATTACATAAAATTACATTTATTAATTTGTTACATGTATTATGCTAATTAATGACTGACGGGAATCGAGCTGGCTTGTTTTACCACCTGTCAGTGATTCTAATTGCGATGTTTAGGTTATGTGTTTGTTTATATTTTGCTTAGGTTATGAGCTGGTTTCTGTGGTTGAATTGCTTATCACCAGTGATTTGATTAATTTTATGATATAACTGCCAACGTTGTGTGAATTGCAGCCTTATTTCATAAGTTAGAACAAATTTAGTATATGATTACTTAACCGTTTCAGAATTTTGGTTCTGTTTGCAATTACTAACTTACACAACCCAATATCCTCTTCCAGTCTGGTGGGCAAAGATTGTCCACGGAAGGCAAGGCAAAACCACCGTGGTACTTTTGCAAGAAAACCCTGAAAGGGGTCACGACGGTCAAGCTGACCATAGACGATTAAAAAAATTGTGTATGGAAATCTGGTAGAATGCTGGGACGTGGATGTAATTGATTTTTTCTTGAATTATTTAATGAACTGTTTCTTCTGCAGTGGTGCTGTTCCACCATTTGATGGGAGAGAGTAAATAAACATTATGATATGCACTATATCACTGTCTTGTTTCTGTGGTATGATGTGTCTGTAAAGAAATTTTGTTTTATTTTTTTATTAACATGCATTTTCAAGAGTTTACATCAAATTGTGTGCTCCCTTTAGTCATCTCTGAGCTCATGGTTGCCATGTTAAAGTTTCAGGGGTGGTCTGCAAATGTATGACCTCTGTCATAATTTATGGAAAATTGGCCAAGGAAAGTTAGCAGACACATACACAGATGACATTCATTGTCCTGTATTGTTGTGTTTGCTTTTGGAAACCAGGAGTTATTATTGTAGTATGGTTCTGTGCCCAGTAAATCCTCTTAAGAAAAGGGCTTGCATAAAACTCACCATAATGCATTATCATGTCCATTGCAAAAGTATAGGAGTCTATGCAAAACTGAGAGATCACATGGGAAGTTAATGTTATAATTTGAACTGTACATCTTATTGTCAGCCTTAAATATTGCTAAATGTTTGTGGTTGTATTTTTTATTATCATCTGTGGTCATGTGTCCTTCCTAAAGGACATATTACATTGATGCAATGTTGCTTCTCCAAATATTTGTTTTGAATTGAAAAGATTGGCTGTACTTGTTAACTTATATCAATAGTAGCACTTGTAAACAGAACAAGTTCTTAGAAATATTGTATGCTGTTTATGTGTTTTTCAGTTTTGTATTTGGATGATGATAATTCTTTTGGAGGTCTGTATTGTTGATGGAATTTTGAATCTCCATGAAAATCATCACCTTACCGAATATAATGTATATCTTATTGGCATTATTATTATGTTTCAAGGTTTGTGACATTGTAGTCTTCTTGAAGAAATAGGAACATTTTAGTCATATAAGTGGATTTAGGGATTTTGAGATGTACATTTATTGCTTGATGACTGTGGTCTTAGTTGAGAATAGTTGTTATGCTATTCTGTATATTCGTTTAGTTACCTGGTTCAAACATAAAGATGTGATTGAATGTGCAGTGATTATGCTGGCAAAATGAAAAACGCTATGTGAAACCATTTTTATCCCCTGTGTAAATTTGGTATTTTATATTGACTTGGTACCAGGTTCTTGTGAACCAAGTAATGAACCTTTGGGTTCCATAAAATGTATTAAGAAGGACTTTGCTCCATGGATTGAATTATTGATTTAGTTGGTTTTGTAGTTTAGCCTCATGTGCCTAATGCCCTGAGCATGAAATCATTGTTTGGTTGTATGACTTGCAGATTGACAAATGTTTGCATGTTTGTGTGGAAGGACATTTGTCTGTCAGTTGTGCGTCTTTAGTGTTAATATTTCCTCCAGAAAGAGTTAGGTATATGGAGACTAGTTTGATGCAGTTTGCATGAACTGTGTGCAAAATTTATAACCAGTAGATTTGTGTGCAAACTATTCAAATCAGTTACATGTATTTTCATAATCCTGAGGAGAGAGATACTGGTTTTGCCATGGCATGTGCAGTATATTATGCTCTGGTGTGGAATTCCATATGCTGATTAACCATATCAAAATCTTGAGATCTATTTACTTTATTTGGGCTTTTGAATGATTTTTATAATAATGGCAGCATTATAACACAATTCTACTACAGCAGGACCCAAATATACAAACTAGTGAATCTTAACGCACATTGCAGTGAAATTGTGCCAAATAACATTTTTACTTTCTTCATACTATGCCTGCTCATTTTTGAAACATGTGTTGGTTATTATCATAATGAAGTCCAATACAGTGGATTCTGGTTAATTAGGACACATCAGGACTAGAACACTTTGGCCCAATTAAGCGGCTTCCCCAATTATGTGAAGTTCCACATAAAGAGTTAAAAAGGTTTGTTCTTTAAGATTTGTCCCAAATAAATGGCTGCCCCGATTAACCAATGGCCGAATTAACCAGAGTGTACAGTATTATAAGAGGTTCATTCTTAAGGAAAAATGAATTCTCTTGTTGCACATTTATGATGATTGAATTAAAACTAACACTTTTAAGTCTCCAAAGAATCTGAGTTCTGGAATGATATGAATCAGTTCTATGTGTCTGCCCATCATAATGATTTAGTTACAGAAATTAACATTATAGAAACTAACATACTGATTTTTATAAAAATCTGTATGAACAGTCTACCACTTGGAGGGATGTATTCGATTTTCATTCTGTTTAAGTACCACCCATCAGTAGTACCAATATGGCAGCTACGTGAACTTGGGAGATAATGCTGTTAATTTTATTTAGTGCAGTTTCATTATTTATTATTTTTGAGCTAACAGGTTGTTCAAGTTTGGAAGTCATCTTAAGAAGTTGACTGTTCCTTCTACATGAACTGTGATTGTTTATTATTGTCAGTATTTATTCACATTTCTTTTCCCCCACCAGGGATTTGAGCTCAAATCAGCTAAGAGATGCAGTAATTGAGATGAGGAATTTACGATTGCTTGCTGGATTGTGAGTATTCCAACTTGTGTATGTGATTGTGCAAATTATCAATGTGTATGGAACAAAATTGGTATAATGGGTATGTTTCTACCAGTAGCTTAAAATTCATGCTAAGTAAATGTGACTAGGTATAATGGGTATGTTTCTACCAGTAGATGAAAATTCATGCTAAGTAAATGTGACTGTTTACACTTTATATATACAAAAATTATATAGGCATGTAAGTAAACGAATCATTCAAAAAGTTAATATTTGAAGACCTTTATTCAAGGACTTCTCTGATGTATGTGTTTCATTCTTACTGGGTGAGTTTTCCCAGTTCATGTAGTGACATGATAATCTGATTTACAGCATAGAAAATAATTGATTGTTGGTCAATTTTCAATCTGTAATAGTGGATTTATGATTTTAGTCTTAAGTTTAGTCTGTGTTCCCCATCCTGTACTGCGAAGAACTAATGCACTTCTAGAAAAGCCCTACTATGAAATTGCACAGTGATTGTGCTAATTATAGACATTATTAAGAACTGACAAAATGAATGAGAAATTATAAGTGGGCCTTATAGTGTTGGGCGTTGATAAGCTAGTATTTAAGTTTCTGTTTTTTCTTTCAGAAAGCTGCATAAGAATGTCCTCACAGAGATTCCTGTCCTAAATGATTTGCCAAATCTAGCATCCCTGACTTTGTAAGTGCAAATATATCTTAAACTGCTTGATGTGAAATTCTTTATTGTTTAGCATTAGCTAGTTAATATCAGATTTAAGGTTTTCACACTCTTGAAAGTGTTGATTATGGTCTCCTGAGTTGTGATGTCTTGTAGTGGGGTATGAAAGTTTTGTATGAAAATACTGCATGTACCATGAAGACAAATATGTATGTAAAGATGAAGGTGATACATTTATCTAGAATGCTTGTAATCACATACAAGGCATCACAACCCAGAAGTCATAATTTATGTTAACAAGGCAAATTTGTTTTAGGTCACACAATGAGATTCAGCACATTGATTGCTCTGCTTTAAGAAATGTTACCAGTCTGAAATCTCTAGACCTGAACAGCAATCGTCTTGTGGACATCAGTGTTGCAAGCTTCCCTGTTAAATCCAGCATTCAGAATTTGTAAGTTGCATGTCAGTCTTGTAGCTGAAATTGCAGAATATACTCAGTTTTTTGCATTATTTCTTTGTGTTGTGGATCCGTATTATTAAAAGTTAGAGCATTGTACGGTGTTTCTTTTGGGGCAGTTGTCGGTTGAATTTTCCTGTTGTGTGGATTCTGGGGAGTTCCCTCCCAATATACGGAATGGTGTTTGAAAAAGTAAGGTAATAGTATGTCACGAGTGGGAAGTTCTGGACCATTTGCCACACAGTCCTGACCACACACCAAGTGAATTCCATCCCTTAAGACACCTGGCCAGTAATCTGAAATTGATGGTGTTGTGAAGTATGCTGTTGTTTCCTGACCATTGGTGCTTGAAATTGATTTCTTCTATACCGTGACAGATGCCTTGGGGTCAACAGTCGGATAAACGCTTGAACATGTGTGGTGACTGGGTAGAAAAGTGATGTGTTCCAAAATCTTCTGATGTGTCATGTAAGAATGAAGTTCTTCACATAGAAGTTTTTGTTGCCTTCTTTTTTAAACACGTTTGTAAAAGCAGACCACATCAAACAGGTGTCAAATTCTGGAAATGCATCAACTATCCGAACCTCCAGTTGAATGTTAGTTGAGTGGCTAGCACTCCTGTTACATGTTCTGGACATCTCATGTTCAAATATTGGCCCAGAGATTGGCTATCTTAGCTGAGGTTTTCTGTGTTTTTCCTCATTTCCTTCATGTTGGGATAGTACTTTCAATTAGGCCATAGCTGATTCCTTCCACATCCTTTTCAATGGATTTATTAATCATACTCTCATTCATACTGTATGGTCTGTGTTACTGACAGCTTCATTAAAGAAACTATACAAAACAAATAAACCAAAGAAGGATTTGAGGTTTTCACGACAGTGAGTCTGAAGATGGCTGTCTTCGGGGTTGTAGTGCTGTGTAATCTGATAGAAGTTTACCAATGGTTAAATTATTGTAAATTGATCATGCAATGTATATTTGAAAAGTCGGGGTTGTAGTGCTGTGTAATCTGATTGAAGTTTACCAATGGTTAAATTATTTTAAATTGATCATGCAATTTATATTTGAAAATAGAAATGCATTTAAAGTTTATGTGAGGAAATCTTGTGGACAGAGGTCATACAAGAGAGAGAGGTGTAATTTTGATGATGTAAAAGTGGATCTGCAAGATTGTGAACAGGATTTAACTGGCTCAGAATACAGTCTTGGATTGCATTTTTGTGGTGATGGCGATGAACTTTGATATTCTGTAGGAAATGTTCCTTGAACACCGAGGAACTATTAGGAAAGGATCCAGAGCAATGAGTTAATTGTCACCATTTTGTTACTTCTTATTGTATGTTACTGAATGTTGTAGGAGGGTGGTCAGTGCTCCTGCTTTGTACTCAGTAGTTCATGGGTTCATATCTCAGTCCTAAGACTAGTTATCCTAAGAGAGGTTTTTCTCAGTTCCTCTAGGCAAATGCTAGTTGTAACTTACTTCACATCCTTTCCACTTCTTTATTAATCATCTTATTATGTGACATATAGTCTGAGTGTTGTCAGGTAATGAATATATAAATACAGTGTGTTGTATATCTGTACTGGAATACCCTGATGAACACATTTTGAGATCAGTTTGGCAGCCATGCACACAATGCCTGTTAATTGTATTAGTTGTGGCTTTTGAAATACCTCAGGTGCACAAGAATGTTGAAGATTTAAGTTTGCTAATTTTTTCTGTATGTTTTGTAAGAAACTGTTATTTTGTGTAGTTTCTCCTATCTTTGTGTATTTATAAATACATTTATCTTGAAAGATTAATCTTTTTTTGTGTCTGTGATTGAGATAAGGATTTGTAAACACTATTGATATTTTTAATAGGACATGAAAATATACCGCTTCATTTCAGTTTTGATAAGTAATCAAAAACTGCAGTAAATGCTGATAGTCTGAATTATGATAAAGGGTGAAGATTCATTTCCCCCTGTGTAAGCTCAATGTTATGAAGGAATAAATGTAAAGTAAGGTAAACCTTTAGTATTTGAGATTCTCGCGACAGTGAGTACAGAAATGGCTGTCTTCTGGGATATACAACCCAGAATACAGCCATTTTCAAATCTGTACATGTTTTTAACCATGACACTAGTTGGAGGTGCGTAATCAGATTCTTCACATTGAAATTGCTCTCCTCCAGGGAGGGAACCTCTGTTACTTGTTGGTCTGGAAACTGGGTTGGTCATAGACAAATTCTGAATATGGCTGTGAAGAAAAAAAACTGCTCAAGAATTGATCCTCAGTTGTTTAGCCGGTACCATGTTTGGTTTGACACGTGGTTAGATAATTTAGTTCGGCTTTTCAGTTTTATAATTGTAGGTTCATTATCGTCAAGTCCATCAAATAGAAAAAAACAGGAACAGAATGCAAAATATTGAATGTAAATCTATTGTTTTAAGAAGAAGTATTGCATATTTATATTTAAAGCTGTAACTCATTTTTGTTATGTCTATAAAAGTGTATTTAGAGTGTAATTCATCACATAATGTCATTCTCAGAATTTTTGAATTTCCTATGGTTAGTGGTATTTTGCGGAGGAAGTATGTACCTTTATGTTTTTTTCCCATCCTACCAGCATTTCTCTAGTGTTATTTTCCTTGCAGATTTGTAAATTGACTGAAAAATACACATTATTTTTAAATTTGTTGTACTTGTACTCAGAAGCTTGGAAGCAATTGTGAGCCTTCAACCCGATAAAAAATACACATTATTTTTAAATTTGTTCTGCTTGTACTCAGAAGCTTGGTAGCAATTGTGAGCCTTCAACCCGATGCTACAGTTTAAAGTACATGTTGAGAGTCTTGATTATTTAATATCCAGGCATTCACACTATTAGATAGTGTCATTTCCCTGTTTGTGAAGTACCCTTGAGTACGGTATATTTGTAATCTGCTATGTACAGTGCACATGTGTAATGAACCTGTTACTTATCTTGTTATAGAAATCTAAACAATAACCGAATTTCAACTGTTGAGAAGGGCAGTTTAGATAATCTACCACTGCTTTTAGAGTTGAGACTGAATCGCAATCACCTCACAAAGTTTATTAAAGAAGTCTTCAAGGATCTTAAGCATTTGAGGATTTTGTAAGTTTTGACTTTTTTGTTACTTACAGATATTTTAAACTCATTGCATAGTAGATTGTTATTGTATACTATAATTTCTTGTGTGTCCTTCCCGCAGAAAATTGTGACAGTGTTACAACTGGAAAGGGATAAAATATAGTCTGTATTTTTTTAAATATTTATGCATTGTTTTACCCCTGTTGCCTGAATCATACATTATCTCATGAGTTATTTCCATAAATTCGTTCTTTGCCAGTATTTACAAAATAAGTTGACTTGCGGCGTTCTTGAGCGTCTTGTTTTATTATGAAGGCAAAAGCAATTTTCTGTCTGACACTTGCCATTTGTATGTGCCTTTACCTGTTTTGTCTTTGCATATAGCTTATCCAAGTTCACGTGTATTGAAATAATGATGCGCAGTTTTATTTATACAACTAGGTAGTATTGAAGAAGTTGGGATTGATCAGCAGAGGAATTTGTTGCCATGTAGCAAATGAAGATGCCTGGAAGTTAAATAGTACACTGTTTGGTCATATTGATATGTAATCTTTTCAGGGAGCTAAATAGGAATCATTTTACTGAAATCGAAGGATTGTCATTTCTTGGCTTAGAGGGTCTCAGTGTCCTTAAATTACGGCACAATTCGATCCGAACCCTGCTGGATGGTGCATTTTGGGGACTGAAGAATATGAGTACTTTGTAAGTATACCTGTTAGGAGATGAAGCTAAACATTGTATTATTTATGATAATTCTAGAATCCTTGGACTGATTTGATTGTATCGTTGCAGACAGTTGGACTTCAACAACATTACAAGCATTACCAAAGGTTGGTTGTATGGCCTAAGCTCACTGCATCGACTTACTCTTGGTAGTAACCATATATCAAGTATTGAGGAAGATGGATGGGAGTTTTGTCAGCAACTGATGGAATTGTAAGTGGTTAACTCACAAAATTATTTATGTATTCAGGACACACACAGTTTGCATGTACATTGAAAACAGATCGACTGAAAGTCAAATGTGAATTTCTATGGTCTCTTGTTTATTAATGCATTGACCCTTATTTGACAAGTGTATTTTTCCATTATTTTGCAGAATTTTATGTGTAGAATGCGGTCTCCATGAAGGAGCTGCAGTACATTCTGTACAGTTTGTTTCGTGTTTTAATTGTCTCGTATTTTGGAAGTTGATAAAGGGATGACAATAGCAAAGACACATTCTCAAGTACTAAATAATAATGCAATATTTGGTTTCTAACCTGAAGTTTCCTAATGTTATTCTGAGTTGTAAAAGAAAAGAAAGGAAGTGAAGAAGAGGACACAAAATGGTTCATGTCATGAAGATTGAAGGAATTGAAGGTTCACTGGTGTGTGGGAAATATCCTACTCCATGGAGTCAAAATTTGTTTTAACCTGTATTTTATAGTTGCATTTATTGTTTTAGGGACTTATCAGACAACAACCTGGAGGCAATTGAGAAAGAAACATTTGAACATCTGTCCAAGTTACAAAAATTACATCTGAATAAGAACAGTATCACGTATATAGCTGAAGGTGCATTTAACAGCACTCCTGCGCTTGAAGTTCTGTGAGTACTGTGTTGTAGATTGATGTTCCCTCCCTTTCACAAATGTTCTTTGAACTGTACATAGCTCTGAAAGAAGAAGCCTTTTGACTTTGGAAGTAGTGTGGTTCTTACTGCACACACTGCCATTATAATTCAATTCAATTCTCTGTTATTAGTGGAACTGATAATGATTTCTCCATCACAGGCAACTGATAAGAATGTAGGGTTTTTTAATCTGAGAAAATATCAATTTATATATTTTTTTAATGTGACTTATGCATGTCACATGTTGGGTAGTTCTTGCTGGAAATTTGTTTAATTAATGTTTGTTGTAATAAAATAAATAAATCAATCTGTGTTTAAGTGTAAGATTTACTGAAGATTATGTATGTATTCACTTTTGGTCCAAATCAGATGACAATAACAGGCCCTTTATGTGTAGAGCTGTGTGAATTTCTGTCCTCTGAAGTGATGGTATTTGTTAGATATAAGTAACTGACGTTAAGTAGATTCAGTAACGGAATCTTTTCTGTCTTTGTTGTTTTGAATCCTTTCTCCAAGTCTTGTCCTGTTGCACATTTCCTGCAGCTGGATGTCCTGACAGTCATTCACATACGTGATGTCTCATAGTGTGTTGTGCTTTTATATATATATGTTTCTTACGAAACCTAATTATCTGTAACTTATGACTTTAAAAATACTAATGTAATGAAAGCTTCTCTGTGTAGAAAGCATTTAAAAGTAAATGAGGTGACAAAATAAATTATCCGTTTCAGGGAATTGAATTCAAATAGGATATCGACAACAATTGAGGATATGAACGGTGCGTTTGTCGGTTTAAACCGCTTGCTCAGGTTTGGTTTAGCTTCAAACCACATCAAGTCTATCACAAAGAAAGCATTTATGGGACTGGATAAAGTGAAGAAACTCGACTTGAGCAACAATAACATTACTTCGGTGCAAGAGAATGCCTTTTCCAGTATGTCAGAACTGAAGGAGCTTCTTATAAACACAACGAGTCTGTTATGCGATTGCAGACTTAAGTGGTTTCCTGCTTGGCTTGAAAAGGCTGTTTTTCAAACGCCCATTATTGCTATCTGTGCTTATCCTGAGTGGCTGCAAGGGAAGTTTGTCACGCAGGTGCATCCTGGAAAATTTACTTGCGGTAACTACAGCGGGATATTCTCATTTATTTCTTCTTAAACTGTCTGATTTCTCATTTCAGTAGTTCCCATAATGAAACCCTCATAAGATGCTTTTAGGGTTCATCAGAGTAGATTTTAAAAAGGAAGGTTTTAGCAAAGTGAGCAATCCATTTGAGAAACAAGATCCTGAGTCTTAAAAGTGGTAGCTGATGACTTTTCAGCAGATAAGACTTTTTCATTTTCTTATTTTGAGTTGTATTTCTTGTGAAAGGAGTTGCTGTTGTCAGCAATACCAGGAATTTTACTGCCATTTCTGTGGTTGAGGCAGAATTGAGACAGTTGAGTACCAGTCTGAGGTTTACTAATGCCAAATATTCCCACATTTAAGGTTCAGTTTTTATATATGTATCTACCTCACTTCTCTTAGCTTTGATCTTATAAATTTAATTTGTTAAAAGTTTAAATCTGAAAATTTGTGACTGGTGCAACAGAAATATTTTTTAATTTGTTAGATACATATTTTTTTTGATTTTTAGAGTAGTAGATCAAAATGGTAGTCTTAACTGCAGGATTGGTTTTGCACGTAGAGCATGTCTTTTTGTATATACTCCATGTGCAAATACACTTTTTAACTTTTTTAGATGATTTTCCAAACCCCCGCATCACTGAAGACCCTATGACGCAGGTCGCATTGAAAGGGGGAAATGTTACATTGCACTGTAAAGCAGTGTCATCATCTCAGGTTAAAATGACTATACTGTGGAAGAAAGATAATCTCGACTTTCAAGGCGGCAACATCACTAACTTTGCCCGCAGTCCCAATGGGAAGGGCACAGAGCATGATTCATTTGTGTACCTAGCAAACATTTCAGACAGTGACACAGGCAAATACCAGTGTGTGGCTTCCAACAACTACGGAACAACATATTCGTTAAAGGCCAAGATCTCTGTTCTAAGTATGTATAACTGAATTCATTTGTTTATCATTTGTTGCTTTATCAACCAGGAACTGAAGTGATTTTTAGTATGGTAGGAGGGAAAAGCAATCATGTCATAAGTGTGATTTTAAATTGTAATTATTTAATATACAAAATTACTACCTGTAATTTATGTTTATGTACATAACATTTTTTCTTTACCTTTGTAATTATATAGTGTGTAATTGATTCTAATTGACTATTTGTAATCACATTATACATTGGATGCTTATAATTAGCATGATTAATTTTTACATTGGATGCTTATAATTAGCATGATGAATTTTGTTTGTTATTTTAAGTATGTGTCACATTTTTTCGTACGCTGAACTGTGCTGCATGTTGCTGCTGTTAAGAACAGCTAATAATTGCACATCTTGATGGTTCACTTTCATCTGTTGTCAAGATCACATGTCATGGTGTGATGCTTTGTTAAACTCCAGGGTCACTTTACCATCTTTTGGGTGGCAAATCTGTTCATAAGAAATGTGTTGACATTGAAGGTATGTGTCGTCTGGGATTTTATGCCATGTAGTTTGATAGAAATTTTCTAATGTCTTTGGGTTGTTTCCTACTTTTGTTATCAGGGCAATGATGACGAAGGCAGGAAGCACCTCCGTGTTTTGGCCAGTCTCTACGAGATTACACAGTGCAACTTCCCAGTAGACAGCCATATTCGTACCCATCACCATGAGAACCTGAAATCTCACATTATTGGTCTTTTGGGTTATAATGCAGTGTGGACTTGTAGGTAGATACCAATGTTTTGGAGGAACATGCTTTCTGCATCTTCAGGGCTAAATATAGAGGCACTGTACGCCTTCAAAAAGAAAAAGTCTACATGAAATTACATCCCAGAAGACTGATATTGACCACTGTGACGATCTGAAATCTCATAAACTGCATAATTATTTTATTTAATTTCTTGCTGTGTGTCTTCATTTGCTCCACTAATGCTGTTGAGACTGAATATTCAGTAATGTGGTTGAGAAGTATTGGTGTTTTAAAACAAATTGTTTGTGCTTCAGTATTCCCTACATTTGTGAAGACCCCAGGAAACATAACAGTGAAAACAAAGAACACGGCTCGTCTGGAGTGTGCAGCAAGGGGGCAGCCTCCTCCAGAGATAGCGTGGCAGAAAGATGGTGGTAATGACTTCCCAGCTGCAAGGGAGCGACGCATGCATGTGATGCCAACAGACGATGTGTTTTTCATATTGAATGTGAAGACGGTGGATATGGGTACTTACAGCTGTACAGCTCAAAACCAGGCTGGAGTGATCACTGCTAATGCTTCTTTAACAGTTGAAGGTTAGTCAATCCATGTCAACCACTTTTTATTTAATGGATTGTGGTGTTATGGGTGGCTGCCAGCATTTAAATTATGTTCTTCTGTGTGGACACAGGAGATTTAAGTCCTGTATACTTGAAGATGGTCGCCCTCGGTGGACTAGTGGTTAGCGTGCTCCCCACTGGACGCAAGGTTCGCAGGTTCAAACCCGGCCCTGGTCGATGGATTTTTAAGGGTGGCAAAAATCGGCAGCACAACTTCCTTCGGAGGTCCCACTTTGTAGATTTACGGCATGTAAAAGAACCTTATGAATATGAACGAGATGTTTTGTAAGCAAAATTCAGCAGCCATATCTCACCGAAGTCCCTTCTGATTCACTACTAGATGACTCTAGCAGTCAGATAAGGATTGAGTAGAAATTGTGCAGTCAGTTGGCTGGTCACTCACTACTCACAAATGCACACTTCAAAGACTAGGAAACCTCCGAAAAGGATGCGGCGAAGACCCACAACTGGGTTGTAGAGCCAAGGAAGAAAAATAAGATACCTGAAGATGGTTGTCTTCCGGGTTATTGTACTATGTAGTCTTGTAGCAATGTTTCAGAGGTGCTTGCTGCCTCCATCATCAGGACAATGAGCACATCTCAAATGTCGTTGAACTTCTATTAGATTGCATGGAGCAGCAACCAAGAAGACAACCATTTTCATATTCACTGCCTTGAGACCCTGAAATCTCACCCATATATCTTTCTGGTCTAGACCAGATACAGAGGCAAGACTCATGTGAAGAAACTGAGGTCTGTGTCGAATATGGGGGGGCTCTGATGTATTAAACATTGAAAATGTAGAATACTTAATAATTTGAACCAGTAGATTGTTTACCATTGACAGCTGATGAAAGGAATGCTGTATAGACTGATTAATTTGTAGTCAGAACAATGCATAGTTTTGTTCAGCAGAATACATTCTTGAATAAAATCAAGAATTATTTATTTGTGATAAGTGGACTAATAAAATATTGCATAGCACTGTAATGCATTGATATTTTAACTTGTGCCAGAGTTTACAGCTCAAATTCAAAGTTGTAATGATAATAATGTATGTCAAATGGATGTAAGTGGACGGTTGTTTCACTGCATTGCTGTCCAACAATTTGTGTTGCTGTCAACAATGAAATGTACATGTTTTTGTAACAGAGGTTGTTATTTCCAGAACCACCATCTTTTGTGAAACCAATGGAAAATAAGGAGATAATTGCTGGGGAACCCATTGTGTTAGAATGTATGGCGTCAGGATCTCCGAAACCCAGACTGACATGGAGGAAAGATGGCAGAGATCTTATTGTCACGGAAAGGCATTTCTTCACTGCTGATGATCAGCTTCTAGTCATTGTAGACACAGATTTGTCTGATGCTGGGTCTTACGAATGTGAGATGTCTAACACGCTGGGTAAAGAACAGGGCTTCTCGCAGCTTTCTGTCATTCCAGGTGAGAGACATTAAGTTTGTTGCTTAAATTTAAATGAAAAGAAATGAAATTAATTTTGCTCTAATGAAACAGCATAATTTTGTAACAAAGTGAAAGGATGGATGACTTTAATTACCCAGTTTTCCACTGGTATTACTAGAATGATTTGTAATGACAAGAGGTGAATTTCTTAGTAGTAGGCTTATTGTAAATCAGTAATTAAAATTACTGCATCTGATTGCAGCAAGCCCCGGCATGAATGAGAGTGACATGACAGGAATCATCATCATCGCAGTGGTGTGCTGTGCAGTTGGCACTTCTATTGTATGGGTGGTAATCATTTATCAGACTCGCAAACGTATGGGCATTGTGGAAGTGCGAAAAGATGAGTGTCCATACCCTAGCACATTACTGTCTGCGACGGCCGCCCCTGATGACAAGGATTCGGCCCCGCATCTTTATCTCGACACCAACTCGGAGCATTCGACTGGCAGCAAGGACAGTGGAACAGTTAAAACAGAGCAGTGACAATCTGTTGATTAATGGCCTTGTTCTTAACCTTGCAGGTAGGCAGTGCCTGTTGCAGAACTTTGGTAAACATTTGGTATTTATTTAATGTAGTCATGTACCAAGTACACAGATTATGTAGTGTTACGTAGTGGAAAACATGAATATGTTTATGTAAAATAAGAAGTTAGCGCCAATTTTGTGTTGCTATCATAGCATTTACAATATGCAAGTAGAGTCCGAGGAATACCTTGAAGATCTTGGTCTGTATGGATATGTGCCAGAAAGAAATTCAAATATGAATTGTTTGTATCACCACTGCTTGGTTATACATGTAACGTATCTACTCTCCTTTAATAGCCTTTCATCCTGTTTTTAAAATATAGATACAGACATAGTTTTGTGTTATTTTACAGTTTTAATTTTTGCACTGTTCATTGACAAGGTGCAGAAACTCTTCTTTTATTGCTCGTAGCATCTCTTGCATCCATGGCTTTGCCTCCTTAATCGCACTGTCACTGCCATACCACGTCACAGCCTGGAATATTATGTTTTTGTAACTTTGCAGTTTTTAAACCCATCGTCACCCATTGTCAGGCCTTTATACAGCCTGACCTGTGGTGGTTGTTCTTATTCTTATTACATTTTAGTAAACTCTTGTTATGTGTGCCTTGGAATCTAACCCACTTTTGTGACACAGCTGTTTTAAATTAAATAATAGCTGCCAGAATTTATCATACTTTTAACCCACAAATAGGAACAGCAAAAACTGATCTTCATGCTGGGAAGATCGATTTCAGGAAGGATATTAATGTTCTAAGCTTCGTACGTATCATCGTGTTATTACATTTAATGCCATTTCTTTAAAATATAGATACAGACATAGTTTTGTGTTATTTTACAGTTTTAATTTTTGCACTGTTCATTGACAAGGTGCAGAAACTCTTCTTTTATTGCTCGTAGCATCTCTTGCATCCATGGCTTTGCCTCCTTAATCGCACTGTCACTGCCATACCACGTCACAGCCTGGAATATTATGTTTTTGTAACTTTGCAGTTTTTAAACCCATCGTCACCCATTGTCAGGCCTTTATACAGCCTGACCTGTGGTGGTTGTTCTTATTCTTATTACATTTTAGTAAACTCTTGTTATGTGTGCCTTGGAATCTAACCCACTTTTGTGACACAGCTGTTTTAAATTAAATAATAGCTGCCAGAATTTATCATACTTTTAACCCACAAATAGGAACAGCAAAAACTGATCTTCATGCTGGGAAGATCGATTTCAGGAAGGATATTAATGTTCTAAGCTTCGTACGTATCATCGTGTTATTACATTTAATGCCATTTCTGGACAATAAATTAATAAAACATCATTCTAAATTTCTTAATCAGTTTTTGCACTTGCCTGAAACTGTGGGAATTTTCTGACTGCTTTGCTTGTGACATGATTACTTGTGGTTTCAGGAGGTAGTAGTCACAGTGTGGATGGTACAAATCATGTGCTCCTTGGAGAGATGTCTAACGGTCTGGACACGGTAGCTACACCTCCAGTCCTGCGGAATAATTTTCACCCGCGTCGAACCAATCACGACCGGTGTTATGTGGACCTTAGTGGCAGCTGCCCACACTCGCGTCTGAAGCGTTGGTCAGATCCGCGTGGCACGGAGCAGCCTCCCCAGCCCAACTCCTACTATAGCCTGCCCAAGAACCTGCATGCGGAGGCATTTAAGGGACCTGATCTTGGTGCCAGTGCTACTAGTCAGATGGAAGACCACAAGGATGGCGTTGTGGTGGTTGAAGAAGATGTGGATGAGGAGCTTGTTCCTTGCATCAGTATCACGGCCGTGCGTTGATTCATGGATATTAATCATGGAAAGAGAAGGAACACATGATTACCAGATTTTACTCCATTAAATGCAGGTCTGAGAACATATGGTTCAGGATTTTAGTACATAGTTTAAAAACAAATTATTATTATTATTTCATAGTTATGAAACTTTTTATTTAAACTGTTTACGATATAGATGAAAATATGTTGATAAACATATTATTTCCTGATGTACCTAACACTGATGACCACCATTTGTAAACAAATGGAGGTTGCTAATTTTGTGGTATTTTTAAGAGGCTTTAATTTCATACAAATGTTATTGTTCATCAAAGGAACAAATTCCTTTTATTTGCAAGAATAAACATATTTTAAAATTGTTAATTCTTTAGAAAACAAGAAATATGTTAATTTATACTGTACCTAATGATACTGTAATAGTTGACTCTTCTTTCTTCACTTTGCACGTAACTAATTTACGCATTATATCTTGAGTATTTATTTCAGTATTTATTTCTGAGTAGACGTTTCTTCTTGATATTTGTACATAATAATATGTAGGTACCTTTCGTTTCATTACACACTCAGATGAAGAAAATACTGCTTCTTATGCCTTATTGACAGCATTTCTTTAAAGGTGACACATTTCTGTGTTAAGAGTGCACTTTGAAGTTTATTTTGATAGTGTATGTAATATTTACGACTGATTCTTTTTAGGATTGAATTGTTTATTGATTAAATATTAGATTAATTTTGGAAATTGTACAAACTGATCTTCATGGTGAGCAGATGTTGAGTTATTATGTCATATTGTTTGGCATCATTTAAGCAGCTGTAACTTCATTTTTCATTTTAAACTCAGTCTTCAGTATTAATTCCTGTCGAAATTTCAACTGTTGTCTTTTGTGTCTGTTGACATTAACGTATTAAATCTTGTATTTTTTGTCAGTGTGGTAACTACGCAGTTCAATGTTTTATACTATCATGATCGGCAGTTGCTTTTGTGGGATGTGGAAGTAACCAAATGAGTCATATTTCTATACATAGGTTTTAACCACATTAGCAGTAATCTGGATTGAGGTGGTGAAAATGTGTAAGTTACTAGAAATGGAAGAGTAGTAATTTTTTAATGGAGCATCTTTTACACAAAATCATTATATCTATGAAAAACCAAAGTGAAAACATACAACCATTTTATGCCAGATGCTGAGGGCTTATATGCCGTTACACAGTGTATGCAGACAGCTTTTATAAATTTCAGTTTAAGAAACCTTACTCGTAGTGTGTGTGCGATGGACACGGTCTGTTCAGTTGACGTAAGAAATAATGAAGCATACATTCTTGAAGCTGTTTCTAAAAATGAAGAAGTCTGTATTGACTGATTGGAAAGCCATTAATGCGTTAGCTGTATTTATGCCAATTGATGTCCGATCTTTGGTAAAAAGTTTTCATGTTAGGAAATTAAATTGATTGATATGCTAAGTCTGGGTTCACTCGTTAATATGTGCTCAGTTGCAAAACACAATTGACAGAGTAACTTATTGTGTGAACTTGATGCCAGCGCAAAATTAGGTTGACTGTGTTAATAAGTCATTCTCTAGAGTGTCTTAGCTCCACTTTTTATGTGTGGAAATGTGAATTTGTGTTTTTTTTTGCGCATGTGTGCGCAAAGAGTGAAGTAAAAGTATCCTTAACTTTCATTTACAGACGAAATGAAAAAGAACTTAATTCATTTGTGTTTCAATTAAGAGTGTAAGAGAAACTACTGAAGCAAATATTATGAGGTAGCAGGACAAGGTTATTTGTTGCATTGTGTGGAAAAATACATGGGTTGTACAGAATGCGAGAACTGTATTGTGCTAATTGTGTTGTGCTTGGTGGTGTGACTGCTTTAATCTCTTCAAACCTGCTTATGTCCATCATTGTCTGACAGCTTTTGTAGAGTTCTTGAAAATTCTGTGTGTATATAGACTTAGAAACTCGACTCATATAATGTAGTACAAACTGGATGCTAATGGAAAAGGACAGTAGAGACGGAGTTGTCTCTTGTGATTAATTAAGTACTGTGCCGCTGAAGATATGGGAGAGAGGAGGGAGGTATAGTACTGTGCTTCCTTAACCTTGACATAAGATGATGGTGATTAACTTCATAGCCTTGTCCACTTTACTCCCAACAAAAGAGTGTCTAATACCCGTGGGATAGAAGGCTGAGTGGGTCCTGGGGCTCATTTGGACATAGTGGAAAAGAAAAAGTCTCTGCCTTCGTCTGAAGGGCCCCATACACTGCGTTCTTTTTCAGCAGGTTTCTGGGTATGGTTTAGTCCACCAGTTTTTGCCTGTACTGGCTGACTCACAGTTCAGTCGCTTTATTTTGTACCTTCTTAAGACAACTATGTGTGTAAATACACCAGGACACGTGAGTCGGTGCTTGAAATAGGTAGTTGTCCTTATGATGCAGACAGTGTTAAAATGGCTCCTATAATAAAATTTTTGGTTTCACATTGTATTACTAATATTACATTATCATTTTATTGGATATATTAAAAACCATTGAAATAATGCTGTGGTAAAAGTTGTTCAGACCTTGATGCAGTAGAAATTCTGTTATAGGAGATTGCTTCAGACCTGAAGTCTTTATTTAAATGTGTTGATGTTGGCTGAGGAAAAGCTGCAGATGTTTATAAAAAAGAATCAGACCTACAAACACCAAATAAAATGAAATCATCATTTGTCAAGTAATAAAATTGTGTGCGGTGTCCCTTGAATTACTCCTTCATCCACTCACTTTGTTTACACAGTGCTGTCAACTGTCCCAAGACAAAGGCCATCTTACTGGTGAGTCTGTTGACTGTCTTCTGCACCATCGGGGGTTTGTTCACGTGACTCCAGCTGCTGTTTTCTGAGTTGTCTTTGTGTAATCCAGCCATATCACTTAAACAGAATTATTATTTATATATTAAATTATCTTTTGCCAAGCAGTGCAATACTTGCCTTTGTTTTGTATGATTATATGATTTTTGCTTGAAATAGGAAAAGTGTGTCTACTGCAAAGTTTCAACTGTCTCGGAAAAAAATCGGTTGCATTGACTGAGTCTCCCACGTGTATCGAAGGGAATTGTTTTTGTCAACAGATACTGCTAACACAGCTTTTAATTATGGGTACAAGCAGATTTCTGGTTGGAATTAATTTTTGTAACAAAGTTTTGTACTTTTATCCACTTTGTTCTTTCCTTGATATGAAAATGTTTGAAATAGGTCTTTAATGAATAAATGTTACCTACGTTGTGGCCTCTATGTTCCATGTCGCACAAAGAATAGAATACTTCATATTTCAGGTATAATATGTAGGTGTTTGATAAGGAAATACCCATTTGCAGGATGTACAAAATGTCTTGTGCATGGTGAAAAATGGTAGTAACTTATATTCTCATAAACCTGTTATGAATTGGCCTTGCTAATGTAGTGCCTCAGCCTGAAATTTTTTTGTTTTTAAGTTCTGGATGAGGACTGTATGTAAGCTTGTGAATTTGGTGATTTAATTGCATTTATTGTAATGCTAAAATGTTACTGAGTTTCTCTAAGAGTTGTTTTAAACTCATACATTTTATAATATTGTATGTAAAGTATTTCAAGTTCATTTTGTAATCTATTTGAACATGTAATTATCGTGCTCGCTCACTGTTCGCACACATTTTAAATTATTTAAAGCATTCTTGGAGGTCATCTGTATTTAGTAGTATTTGCATTATTCTATACACACGTGTCATTTTTATTATATGGCTTGAGATATCACGTTTTGTTCATAAGTAAATAAAAATATGATGATGTAAGATTTGAGGTTTTCACAGCAGTGAGTATGAAGATTTCTGTCTTCTGGATTGTTGCGCTGTGTAGTCTGGTGGATGTTTACGATCGCCCTTATGACGGAGGCAGTATGACCTCTGAAACGTTAACATCGACCAGACTACACAGCGCAACAAACCAGAAGA
>NW_019060002.1:602588-614870 GCF_000696155.1 Zootermopsis nevadensis | reverse complement strand
AGGAAAACAGAGCAGTGACAATCTGTTGATTAATGGCCTTGTTCTTAACCTTGCAGGTAGGCAGTGCCTGTTGCAGAACTTTGGTAAACATTTGGTATTTATTTAATGTAGTCATGTACCAAGTACACAGATTATGTAGTGTTACGTAGTGGAAAACATGAATATGTTTATGTAAAATAAGAAGTTAGCGCCAATTTTGTGTTGCTATCATAGCATTTACAATATGCAAGTAGAGTCCGAGGAATACCTTGAAGATCTTGGTCTGTATGGATATGTGCCAGAAAGAAATTCAAATATGAATTGTTTGTATCACCACTGCTTGGTTATACATGTAACGTATCTACTCTCCTTTAATAGCCTTTCATCCTGTTTTTAAAATATAGATACAGACATAGTTTTGTGTTATTTTACAGTTTTAATTTTTGCACTGTTCATTGACAAGGTGCAGAAACTCTTCTTTTATTGCTCGTAGCATCTCTTGCATCCATGGCTTTGCCTCCTTAATCGCACTGTCACTGCCATACCACGTCACAGCCTGGAATATTATGTTTTTGTAACTTTGCAGTTTTTAAACCCATCGTCACCCATTGTCAGGCCTTTATACAGCCTGACCTGTGGTGGTTGTTCTTATTCTTATTACATTTTAGTAAACTCTTGTTATGTGTGCCTTGGAATCTAACCCACTTTTGTGACACAGCTGTTTTAAATTAAATAATAGCTGCCAGAATTTATCATACTTTTAACCCACAAATAGGAACAGCAAAAACTGATCTTCATGCTGGGAAGATCGATTTCAGGAAGGATATTAATGTTCTAAGCTTCGTACGTATCATCGTGTTATTACATTTAATGCCATTTCTGGACAATAAATTAATAAAACATCATTCTAAATTTCTTAATCAGTTTTTGCACTTGCCTGAAACTGTGGGAATTTTCTGACTGCTTTGCTTGTGACATGATTACTTGTGGTTTCAGGAGGTAGTAGTCACAGTGTGGATGGTACAAATCATGTGCTCCTTGGAGAGATGTCTAACGGTCTGGACACGGTAGCTACACCTCCAGTCCTGCGGAATAATTTTCACCCGCGTCGAACCAATCACGACCGGTGTTATGTGGACCTTAGTGGCAGCTGCCCACACTCGCGTCTGAAGCGTTGGTCAGATCCGCGTGGCACGGAGCAGCCTCCCCAGCCCAACTCCTACTATAGCCTGCCCAAGAACCTGCATGCGGAGGCATTTAAGGGACCTGATCTTGGTGCCAGTGCTACTAGTCAGATGGAAGACCACAAGGATGGCGTTGTGGTGGTTGAAGAAGATGTGGATGAGGAGCTTGTTCCTTGCATCAGTATCACGGCCGTGCGTTGATTCATGGATATTAATCATGGAAAGAGAAGGAACACATGATTACCAGATTTTACTCCATTAAATGCAGGTCTGAGAACATATGGTTCAGGATTTTAGTACATAGTTTAAAAACAAATTATTATTATTATTTCATAGTTATGAAACTTTTTATTTAAACTGTTTACGATATAGATGAAAATATGTTGATAAACATATTATTTCCTGATGTACCTAACACTGATGACCACCATTTGTAAACAAATGGAGGTTGCTAATTTTGTGGTATTTTTAAGAGGCTTTAATTTCATACAAATGTTATTGTTCATCAAAGGAACAAATTCCTTTTATTTGCAAGAATAAACATATTTTAAAATTGTTAATTCTTTAGAAAACAAGAAATATGTTAATTTATACTGTACCTAATGATACTGTAATAGTTGACTCTTCTTTCTTCACTTTGCACGTAACTAATTTACGCATTATATCTTGAGTATTTATTTCAGTATTTATTTCTGAGTAGACGTTTCTTCTTGATATTTGTACATAATAATATGTAGGTACCTTTCGTTTCATTACACACTCAGATGAAGAAAATACTGCTTCTTATGCCTTATTGACAGCATTTCTTTAAAGGTGACACATTTCTGTGTTAAGAGTGCACTTTGAAGTTTATTTTGATAGTGTATGTAATATTTACGACTGATTCTTTTTAGGATTGAATTGTTTATTGATTAAATATTAGATTAATTTTGGAAATTGTACAAACTGATCTTCATGGTGAGCAGATGTTGAGTTATTATGTCATATTGTTTGGCATCATTTAAGCAGCTGTAACTTCATTTTTCATTTTAAACTCAGTCTTCAGTATTAATTCCTGTCGAAATTTCAACTGTTGTCTTTTGTGTCTGTTGACATTAACGTATTAAATCTTGTATTTTTTGTCAGTGTGGTAACTACGCAGTTCAATGTTTTATACTATCATGATCGGCAGTTGCTTTTGTGGGATGTGGAAGTAACCAAATGAGTCATATTTCTATACATAGGTTTTAACCACATTAGCAGTAATCTGGATTGAGGTGGTGAAAATGTGTAAGTTACTAGAAATGGAAGAGTAGTAATTTTTTAATGGAGCATCTTTTACACAAAATCATTATATCTATGAAAAACCAAAGTGAAAACATACAACCATTTTATGCCAGATGCTGAGGGCTTATATGCCGTTACACAGTGTATGCAGACAGCTTTTATAAATTTCAGTTTAAGAAACCTTACTCGTAGTGTGTGTGCGATGGACACGGTCTGTTCAGTTGACGTAAGAAATAATGAAGCATACATTCTTGAAGCTGTTTCTAAAAATGAAGAAGTCTGTATTGACTGATTGGAAAGCCATTAATGCGTTAGCTGTATTTATGCCAATTGATGTCCGATCTTTGGTAAAAAGTTTTCATGTTAGGAAATTAAATTGATTGATATGCTAAGTCTGGGTTCACTCGTTAATATGTGCTCAGTTGCAAAACACAATTGACAGAGTAACTTATTGTGTGAACTTGATGCCAGCGCAAAATTAGGTTGACTGTGTTAATAAGTCATTCTCTAGAGTGTCTTAGCTCCACTTTTTATGTGTGGAAATGTGAATTTGTGTTTTTTTTTGCGCATGTGTGCGCAAAGAGTGAAGTAAAAGTATCCTTAACTTTCATTTACAGACGAAATGAAAAAGAACTTAATTCATTTGTGTTTCAATTAAGAGTGTAAGAGAAACTACTGAAGCAAATATTATGAGGTAGCAGGACAAGGTTATTTGTTGCATTGTGTGGAAAAATACATGGGTTGTACAGAATGCGAGAACTGTATTGTGCTAATTGTGTTGTGCTTGGTGGTGTGACTGCTTTAATCTCTTCAAACCTGCTTATGTCCATCATTGTCTGACAGCTTTTGTAGAGTTCTTGAAAATTCTGTGTGTATATAGACTTAGAAACTCGACTCATATAATGTAGTACAAACTGGATGCTAATGGAAAAGGACAGTAGAGACGGAGTTGTCTCTTGTGATTAATTAAGTACTGTGCCGCTGAAGATATGGGAGAGAGGAGGGAGGTATAGTACTGTGCTTCCTTAACCTTGACATAAGATGATGGTGATTAACTTCATAGCCTTGTCCACTTTACTCCCAACAAAAGAGTGTCTAATACCCGTGGGATAGAAGGCTGAGTGGGTCCTGGGGCTCATTTGGACATAGTGGAAAAGAAAAAGTCTCTGCCTTCGTCTGAAGGGCCCCATACACTGCGTTCTTTTTCAGCAGGTTTCTGGGTATGGTTTAGTCCACCAGTTTTTGCCTGTACTGGCTGACTCACAGTTCAGTCGCTTTATTTTGTACCTTCTTAAGACAACTATGTGTGTAAATACACCAGGACACGTGAGTCGGTGCTTGAAATAGGTAGTTGTCCTTATGATGCAGACAGTGTTAAAATGGCTCCTATAATAAAATTTTTGGTTTCACATTGTATTACTAATATTACATTATCATTTTATTGGATATATTAAAAACCATTGAAATAATGCTGTGGTAAAAGTTGTTCAGACCTTGATGCAGTAGAAATTCTGTTATAGGAGATTGCTTCAGACCTGAAGTCTTTATTTAAATGTGTTGATGTTGGCTGAGGAAAAGCTGCAGATGTTTATAAAAAAGAATCAGACCTACAAACACCAAATAAAATGAAATCATCATTTGTCAAGTAATAAAATTGTGTGCGGTGTCCCTTGAATTACTCCTTCATCCACTCACTTTGTTTACACAGTGCTGTCAACTGTCCCAAGACAAAGGCCATCTTACTGGTGAGTCTGTTGACTGTCTTCTGCACCATCGGGGGTTTGTTCACGTGACTCCAGCTGCTGTTTTCTGAGTTGTCTTTGTGTAATCCAGCCATATCACTTAAACAGAATTATTATTTATATATTAAATTATCTTTTGCCAAGCAGTGCAATACTTGCCTTTGTTTTGTATGATTATATGATTTTTGCTTGAAATAGGAAAAGTGTGTCTACTGCAAAGTTTCAACTGTCTCGGAAAAAAATCGGTTGCATTGACTGAGTCTCCCACGTGTATCGAAGGGAATTGTTTTTGTCAACAGATACTGCTAACACAGCTTTTAATTATGGGTACAAGCAGATTTCTGGTTGGAATTAATTTTTGTAACAAAGTTTTGTACTTTTATCCACTTTGTTCTTTCCTTGATATGAAAATGTTTGAAATAGGTCTTTAATGAATAAATGTTACCTACGTTGTGGCCTCTATGTTCCATGTCGCACAAAGAATAGAATACTTCATATTTCAGGTATAATATGTAGGTGTTTGATAAGGAAATACCCATTTGCAGGATGTACAAAATGTCTTGTGCATGGTGAAAAATGGTAGTAACTTATATTCTCATAAACCTGTTATGAATTGGCCTTGCTAATGTAGTGCCTCAGCCTGAAATTTTTTGTTTTTAAGTTCTGGATGAGGACTGTATGTAAGCTTGTGAATTTGGTGATTTAATTGCATTTATTGTAATGCTAAAATGTTACTGAGTTTCTCTAAGAGTTGTTTTAAACTCATACATTTTATAATATTGTATGTAAAGTATTTCAAGTTCATTTTGTAATCTATTTGAACATGTAATTATCGTGCTCGCTCACTGTTCGCACACATTTTAAATTATTTAAAGCATTCTTGGAGGTCATCTGTATTTAGTAGTATTTGCATTATTCTATACACACGTGTCATTTTTATTATATGGCTTGAGATATCACGTTTTGTTCATAAGTAAATAAAAATAAACTTCTCCTTCTGCAAAAAGAATTTCCCGAGAAGAAAATTTCCACACGAACGTAGAGTGTACACATTCGGATCTTCATACTCTGATGACGGAGGCAGTATGACCTCTGAAACGTTAACATCGACCAGACTACACAGCGCAACAACCCAGAAGACAGAAATCTTCATCATCATTATCGTCATGAATTTTCATCAGAAGTGTTCTTCGCAAACGATATAAGTAGCAAACTGAAGGCTATGTTGGTATGATATTGCCACCTGAAATTTTATTTTGTTTCAGAGTTGCGACATGAGGTTTTACGTAATGCGTAACAAATAGTGTGAAGTTAGTTTTCGTACACTGAGTGTTATATTAATGAATCGAAGACTTCCTTCGTAGATGATAAAAAGATCATTTGTGGAAGAATTGCAGCTGCAGATATTGTACCAGGTAATTCGTAGAGTTGCTAGTAAGTTTTCTCATTTTATGATGTGCTTGTACAGTAATATTGAATGTGACCTGGTAATAAAGGCTGTAATTACGCCTGGTTTCTAGCGTCCAAATTAACATTGCAGTGTTTATTCTTGTCACTAATTTTCGTTTTTCACGTCCAATTCATTTTACAAACACATAATTTTTATGTTCATTATAGTTCGCATAAAGTCATAAAGAACCTCTGTAGGAAGATTTGAACTGGGTACTTTCTGATTACAAGGCTCGAAAATTTACCTTTACAACAAAAGGTATTACATGGACACACCAGAACTGAATGTTGGCAGCTTTTCACATGAATGCAGCACCTCTTTCAGTAGCTTTGCAGAGATTATCCGTGCTTTTTGTAAGGACAGTGACGTAGTAATCTGTGACAGAAACTGCCAATTCACGTTTGTGTTCAGTTGAAGGTAGTAAGGAGTGGTTTGTTACAGGTCTCGTTGTTATAAGAATTTATCAAATGTAAGTAAAGACTCTAATGTTTTATTATGTATTCTGGAAAAGCCTGTTATTCTGTATCATAATGTAATTGTAAGTAATCAAACAAGTTTTAAAAGTTGAGAATGTTCATAAAAGTATCAGTGATGTCAGACCAGTAGTGAATGCGGCCGATGATTATAACTGAGATTCCGTAAGCTTCGGACAGAGAATCTGCTAGACTAGATTCATGGATGTGTGTAATACGGCTTGAAGGTTTTGTTACGTGTATGCACACCGGTCTTGAAGGACGTCAGAGTCTCAATAATAAGACTGGAGAGACCTCGTTTATTCAGATTGTGACCTAAACTGAACTACTGCTTTGTGTATACCTTATGACGTGCCACTCCATTTTAGTGCAACAGTAACCTAAAGGCACTTGAGCAACAGTTTCAACCGAGTTCATTGTTGGAACACGTTGCTCAGCAGTGACTTCGGATCACGTTAGAGTAAACAATGATTCGTTAAGAACACTCTTTTAATGTCATTTTTCTAATCTTGTTAGTCGTTCTTTACGCTTTATCGTAAGCGAAGAACGCGTGTTTGTCGATTCTTTCAGCTGTGCTGTGGGCAGACGCAACGACGCGAACTTGATAAGTTTAATGCGCGTTTTGTACAAACAGGTTTTTTGAGAACTTGCACACGAGCTCGGTAATGTGGTGCATCCGGCCACTAAAGGAAGGGAAATTCACCTACTTGGGATTCTGTAGTTTATCCACGGCAAAGCGAAGAGCCAAAAAAGAGAGGGGTAGGGACTTGATATGGATAGGATGCTGTTCTGGCCACTCCTTCGATTCCAAGAGCACAGCACCCAAAGGATGCTCCAGTGATTTTCGACTCGATATAGAAACACGTTTAGGAGCTTCTAGAAAATTATTTTTGTGCTTTCTTATTCCACGCTCTGTTTCCTCACGACTTCAAAATGGTTGAATTTTGATTTTTTGTGGTATGGATTTCCATCTTATCCGATCACCGGTAAGAGTCAAACCAAGAAAGAAACATGTTCTTCACATTATTGATCTTTATATTAAGTTTCGTATTGTTCTGCTGTCTCTTAAAAGCTATATGAAGTAACTTGGTATCTCCTGGTTTATCCAAATGTAAATCATAATTTTTACGGTGGGAATTGTACTCAGTTTATCAGTGTTTGTTGGTGTGGAAGAAGGAATTCAAACAGTATTAAAATAAAATGGAGGAGGAAAAGTTTCATGACACTGTATCAGTTGTAGATGTTATATAGCACATTGTGACATGAGGGTTATGTTCGACAAATTGGAAAATATGGGGAGTCTCTGCAGAAGTAATATATTTATAGAAAATATAAAGGAACTTGCCAGGAATTGTTTAAGAAAAGCATAAAAATCTCGGTGTCCCCGATGAGATTGCAACAACGTACGCTCCGAGTACGAATTAAGGATGTTATCGTTTAGCTGACATGTTATTTTAGTAATTTATAAATGTTTATGACGAAGCTGTATCACGCAATGTCTTGGATCTTCTTAGAAAGCGACGCTTTAGAAACTGGTTTTGTTTTAGGCTTCATACATGGGGAAATTAGCTTGAAGAGGCTGTGTCTGATTTCAGCCATTGAACGGCAGTAGCGCTCACTCTGACCGGGCGGAGACAAATGACCTTGAAGTAAACCAAGACGATAAATGACGCCCATGAAATATTAATAAAAATCGAATTGCTAGAGTTGTCATAATCTCGAAGTAGCATAAGGGTTTCATGTGACTATCATTATGCAGATAATTTAGCGTAAGGTAAAACATGCACATATATGAACGATAGGTTTTACTCAAGTAAAATGTCTTAATACGTTCTAGGACAGTTTCACTCGAATATATATTCTTTTCAGAGGCTTAATGAAAACTGCTTTTTGTGTAGGTTTCAATGTGTACGTAACGGAGAGAAAAAGGGGCTCCTCATTAAATGTAGGTTCCTGACTGACTGGATGACCGCGTGGTGTCATGTCTTTCGAAAAGCTGATAATTACTCAACCGGCCGAATGAACCCCGAAAGTTCATTAACATACATGAGTGGACTGATTATGACATTTGTTTAGCACAATAGCGGAACTTAAATTTTCGCATGAAAATTCTGTGGGGAAATTCAGTTCGGACAAGGAAAATACTTTTTAAAATAAGTCTCACTCTGTAGTAATTATATTTTGGAACATTTAAGGTGGGATATGTATGTCCCAATCACTACATATTCCGTTCGAATGGTTATCATCATGCTTCACATTCGAGAGGTCCCGGGTTCAGATTTCAGCCCAGAGACCGTCTTTTCTTAAAATAGGTTTACGGATTTTCCTCAATCCCTCCAGGAAAATGCCGGATTAGTAAATTATTTTAAGTCACGACAGCTTCCACGCCCCTGTTGTTACGCGTCGATCTTTGAATGCTACCTAATTCAGCTACCGACAACTTTTAAGTAAACCACAAATAAATATGATATGATAGCGGAATGACTTTCCTTCAACCCCGATAATTTTTCTACGTGCTTAGCCGCGATTTCAAGATGGAACGAGAGAGAAACTGCTCTCTCTCTCTCCGTAACTTTATCTTGAGACTGGGGGATTCCATTTAATTTAAAACAGAATTAAATACTGAGAATGCAAATAGAAAGACAACAAAGTAGTTGTTTTCAAATTGACATTCGAGTTTGGGGAATGAGAAGTTTGTTGCTTGGGCAGAGATTCCAGCTCAGACACTTACTATCTGCCTCGTTACGAGACGTCAGATATTAACAAGGAGCACGTAGGGGAAGGTAGGGGAGGAAGGGGCAGGACCCAGGTGGGATTAGAACCCAGAGTAGGTCAGGGCTAATCCCTTAGCCAAGTAGGACGAGACGTTCAATCGGTATCGATTTTGGTGCTAAAATTACAAACTTGAATTCCTTAGTGGGTATTTCCAGATACATAATCCGAGCAGAGAGTTTGCATAATTGAAATTGTACAGGCTTCCTTGTAATCAAGTTGCGTCGATGTTGTATGACGACCGGACATTGTCTTAAACGACTTACGAAGTGCGGTAAGGAATATTTAATGCGAAGGGTAGGAGGATGGCTGTCTTCTGGGACGTAGAACCGCGTAATCCGATAAATATTGACCTGTTTTAATAAGAGTATCTATCAGATTACAGAGCGCTAAATCCAATAAGACAGCAATCCTTATAATTTTAGTAAAGTCCTCCAAAATCAAGTTTAAGGATTTGTATCTAAATGTTTATAAAATGTTTAAAGCCTAAAGCCATGGTTTTGATAAATTATATATAATGTGAATCAGCAATCATATTTTGGTTATAATTTCTCCGCTGGTATTATGTGAGCCACTGCCTTCCAGAAATACCTCACGAATCAATTGCTCACTTAAAAAGAAGTGAACGTGGATTATAACTTCATCACGTTTTCCTTGATAGAATAATGACGCTGATTGTACGGAGGGAGGCATAATGTAATAATCTAGTGAAATCCTCTTAAGTTCTGCTTACTTGTCTAGCAAATTGAAATCTTCTCACACACAGAGAGACTAAATTCAGCTTCGATTGATAAACTCATGTGGGCTAGTTAACAGCAAGCCTCAGAAATGTGCTGCTGCAGAGTTTTCGAATAGTTTAAGGCGTTTCCAGTAGGTGGGAAGAGAGGGGAGGGACCTTGGCGTGAGCGATGAGGCACGGCTTGTAACTTCGATTTGTTGGAAAATTGTACAGTCACTAACTAACTACTCGTAAATGGCTTATTGAATCCGAAGGTTCATCACCGAATTAACCAAAGCCCTCCACCGGACCCTGTCCTGGGGCAACAATGCAGTTTTCTCCATGCCCCATCGTCTTCTCTCTTGGGCCCAAATATCCTCCTCAAACACCTGCAATCTGTGTTCCTCCCTCTGAGTGAGAGACCATGTTTCGCACCCATACAAAACAACAGGCAAAATTATTGTTTTGTATACTTTAATTAATAATTTTAATTATTGACTAATTCTATGGAGTAGAATCCTTCTTGAAAAGCTGATGTTAATTACTCTTAGCTCTTCAAGAGATTTCTTGCCTTTCATAAGACCCGAAGGTTCATTACCCAATCGGTCACTGGTCCCTGTTTTGAGCCAGATGAACCCGATCCACGCGTACCTTACTTCCTTAATACACATTTTAATATTATTATTCCCTCTAACCAGTAATTAATCGCTTAAAAATTCTGCAATAATTTCGAAACATCACGCCATTGCTGTGGGAAGTTAAACGCCTGATAATTCTTGTTTAGGCAATATGAGCAACCGTTGAGTCGGAGAAGTTGCCGCGTGATCACGGCGCACAGGGGCCACAACTTTACTTTCTGCCTGAGATAAGTACGTGATCTGTAGAAATTATGAATTGTATAACAATTAATACAAGCCCCTGCTACAGCAAGAACTTGTAAATAGTGATGGTGCCGATGGAGATAATGGTTATGGTGAATTATGTAGCTCAGTTATAAAATTCTGCGAATGTAGTAATAGTAATTCGAACTCATTGCTGGCAAAAACCGAAGTCAGAAGCATCACACGATGACTGCCATATGAATTCAGTTGACACAGCGTCATTATTTAGCGTCAGGATATTCAAGGCACTGACAAAGCTGAAATGTGGGGTACAAGAATTCTGGAAGAGAATTAAGCGTATATCCACGTGCTTCTGATATCCTAACAAAAAAATTTCCATTTGATCTCCAGTACTTACGCGTACATCCGAATTTCCTAGCAGAATGCGTAATACTTTCTCCACATGAAGTCTGAAAGAATTTTTCATGCAGTCAGGGAATATAACAAACGCTGTTTCCAAACGTTTCCGCTGGGCTGACCTGTCCGACTGTAATACTTTATACAGGACTGCGGCTTTGCCAGAGGTTCCGTGTTCTCCGGTGGGCTGGCCGGCCGGCTTCTGCGTTGTAAAAGAATGCGGTATCATAAAAACAGATGAAGCCGCCATGGAACATTAGAGTAGCTGAACGACGTGGCGAGAGGGCGTAGGTGTTATTGCCAATGCGTAGGAAAATTGTTTACGCAAATAATTTAAGTGATTTTGTACCTTTATGTCATGCCATGAAATAACTAATGCTTAATTATTATTCGTATACTAAAATCACATTTTCGCTAAACAGATGACGGATTTATACTCCAACCCCCCCCCCTCATTATCATACAAGTCTAGTGCCAAATTTCTACAGACTTTGTAAAGATAAAGATTTCTGTCTTCTGGGTTGTTACACCGTGTAGTCTTGTACAAGATTATCGACGTTTCAGAGGTTCTTGCTGTCTCAATCATCAGAGCTATGACAAATGTAGTCGATATGATCACCCTGTGTTAATATTAATATGTGGAAACTAGTATCTTACAAGTGCTTCATTATTACGAACCTCCTGTTTCTGATTTCGCTTTGATGACAAGGTCGTAATTTCAGAATACGTGTAACCGGACTCCCTCAGGCGAAGTCCAGTATATCCCTTATAAAGTAATAGCAGTGTAATATCCAATATATGAAAATGTAGTGCACAGAATATGTCAGTCTCGTTTCTAAGTCAGTATTAAACTCCTTTAGTAAAATGAAGTATTACAGCATTTCGCTGTCAGTGTTAATTATTTTAACCTGTTTTTCTTTATCTTGTTCAGTTTCTACTAATGTTCTTGTCAAGAACTTACCGTATTTTATCAGTGAGCTGGTATTAAATTTATTATTGTGCAAAATGCTCAGTATGTACAAGTTGAAACGCAGTCTGACACAAAATTTGCCAAGCTCCGTAAAGTGTCTCCCTCACAAAAGGGATGAAGTTACTGAAATTTAGCGCCATGTTTTTAAAGTTTCTGAACGCGAATTCCGAATTAATAAATTCAAGTATGTCGAGTGGGAGCCACGGTGGTCTAGAACGCTGGCCTTGTAATCCTGGGGTCTCGGGTTCGATTCCCGGCGGTGCCCCTAATTTATAACTTGTGTTGGGCAAGGCCGCGGGCTAGAAAACACGGAGTTTTCATCCGGGGGCTTCCCCGGTTTCTCCGTGGCATCCCATTCACACACAGAAGAAGGCAATGGCAAACCACTTCTGGATCATCTGCCAAGAACGTATATGAACAGGTCCCAGTCCGAGAAAAGGATGGAAGGATCCTGTTCATATGGACCTGTCGTCAGACAGAACACTAAAAA
>NW_019060002.1:579719-595867 GCF_000696155.1 Zootermopsis nevadensis | reverse complement strand
TACATTTATATTTATACAAATCAATGCTGGCTTGTAAATTAATGATATAATTACGCTAAATCGTCATTACATTTTAACGTGAATTAACATAATTTGTATGAAAGAGTACCTGAACCTCAAGTATTGAATTACATCTTCTGCGCTTGTAAAATTTAACTGTGCTAGGCCCATTTAAACACGCTTACCTATTCGGAATGTAATAGGTATTTCGTTTATGAGACTTTAAATAATGTTAACGCTTGTTTGGAAGCAGATTAGATTAAATAAAATTAATGAAACTCGTATACAATGCTTTTTACTAACTTAATCCAAGATGTTTTATTTCTGTAAATAGCTAATATGTAAATATATCAAAATCTAACATGTCCTTGTAATATTTTTAGACGATAAAACTTTTGATTTATAATATGTAACATAAGCGGGACTTTCTATGGTGATTATCAATAATTTCATTCATGAACGAGTATCAGAAGGATGGCATAAAATTTTACCACCTGTAAACAGAAATTATTGTTCTCCGGTATCGGCTTTGCCTCCCGTTTTAGAAATATGCACGATAATAGGATTACTTTCATAACAGTGGCGCTTCGCGTTTGTTTCTCAACTTTATTAGACCATCTGTTTGACAGGTTAGTATCGTAAAATCCTACCACATTTATTTTTTTAATGAATTGAATAGTTTTGAGTGTTGTTTTATATGGATATGAATATTTGTCTTTCGCCTTGATGATGGAAGCAGTAAGTACCTCTGAAACGTCTGTAAATTTCTATCAGATTACATGGCGCAACGTCTCTCAAGACAGTCGTATTCAGTAATGATATTGGTTATTTAATTGGTAATGAAAGTTTGAAGAGGAGATTTTGAAGATTGTTGTACGTGGCCAATTATAATTTACAGGTGTGCAGTGATCGTGTTTCCAGGTGTTTCGACTACCAGAAACAAGTTCCTGTGCTATTCCATGGCTCGTTATTCAACACACTGGGAACCATCCTACTGTATCTGGTGAGATCCTTCCCCACTGAATGTAACAAACATTTTCTACTCCTATGTTCCATGTTGCAAATTCTTGTACCTGAAGTGACGATAGGTAATGGTACCTTATTTAAGAGTTGTATATTTGAGACGCTAATTATAGCCGTCTTAATAACATTATTTTTTGTTGGGCAAGGCCGTGGTCTAGGCAACCCGGAGTTTTCCTCCGGGGGCTTCCCCGGTTTCTCCGTGGCATCCCAACAATTACTCCTTTCACACGCAGAAGAAGGCAATGGCAAACCACTTCTGGATCATCTGCCAAGAACGTATATGAACAGGTCCCAGTCCGAGAAAAGGATGGAAGGATCCTGTTCATATGGACCTGTCGGCAGACAGAACACTAAATAATAATAATAATAATAATAATGGAAATACTGAACTGCAGAGTCTGAATTGGGTAGAGTACCCGTCGACATTCGAACCAAGGCGTTCCTTAACACGAGCTTGTCGAATTTCCTTGGGATTTGTGTTGAGTGGGACGTCCCTGTTTGTTTTCAGCGCGTTGGTATTCTTGTAAGACGCTGAGCGATCCTCACACTACGTCAGCTCCATAAAGTAAAGTAAAATGACTTTCTCCTAGTATTGAAAGACGTCTTCATTTATTCTTTTCCCCTAAAGTCTTGAAGGTCCAAGTAATTGTAGACTAATATATTGTCCTGTTTGGCACAATGTCTTTCTACTTCTTGAGCAAGGGTTTGAAGCTAGCTTTCCAATTATCCTGAGCTGAAACTCATTCCAACTCAGACTACCTCACTCAGACCAGAAATCCCGACTCCGTGCCGTCTCTGCCGAGCTGCTACCACTTTCAACGAGATCGCCCCCTCCCCTCCCCACCTCCAAAACCCACCTGATCGATGACCTCTGCTCGTTCGTAATGGAATGAAGGGCATTCTTTACCTTCACCAGCGCTGTGATTTTTCTTCCATACTTTATTTGCAACTCTTTGTTATAGTCCCCAGGTGCTGAGTTTAGATTCCAGATTAAGACAATTTCAAATGGAAAGAGAGACAGAGACAGAGACAGGAAAAGAGATCGACTGATGCATTTTGCGGGCAGTCAAATTGAACAGCAACTTCCATACAAAATGATGGCGAAGAAATTAAAGTTTTGAAAACGGTAATGAATTGGATCTCTCAACGGCAAAGTTTTGTTACGAAGGCAAAGAAAGTAGACAATCATTTTAATTTGCGAATGCTGAAATACACAAACTTCGATTTTATTTTATCAAATGGTCACGAAACGTCACCTACAAGGGATACGGATTAAATCGTAACCGAGTTTGAAGTTGCGTGGCGATAAATGGAACTAGCCATCCCGCCATTGTAATAAATAGCCGGACATTGACATCAGCGCTCTCATGAAGATGTCCACTGGGAGAAACAGAAACTTTTAGGTGTGCATTAGGTTGGGAAGCCTGAGGGGAAGAGACCTCTGGAGAGACCTAGACGTAGATGGGAGGAGAATCTCCGGCGGGATCTATGGGAGATAGGAGTCGAAGGAGACTGGATTTTGTTGGTCCAGGACAGGGTCCGGAGGAGGGCTTTGGTTAATTCGGTGATGAACATTCGGGTTTCATAAGCCATCTAGTTGGTTGGGTCCACTATTTGGGAAGCCTGAGGGGAAGAGACCTCTGGAGAGACCTAGACGTAGATGGGAGGAGAATCTCCGGCGGGATCTATGGGAGATAGGAGTCGAAGGAGACTGGATTTTGTTGGTCCAGGACAGGGTCCGGAGGAGGGCTTTGGTTAATTCGGTGATGAACATTCGGGTTTCATAAGCCATCTAGTTGGTTGGGTCCACTATTTGGGAAGCCTGAGGGGAAGAGACCTCTGGAGAGACCTAGACGTAGATGGGAGGAGAATCTCCGGCGGGATCTATGGGAGATAGGAGTTGATGGAGACTGGATTTTGTTGGCCCAGGACAGGATCCGGTGGAGGGCTTTGGCTAATTCGGTGATGAACCTTCGGGTTCGGTAAGCCATCTAGTTAGTTATTAGGTGGCGACTGCAGCTCAGGCGAATTGCACAGGTTGTGAATAAGAAGCCGACGGCCGTATCTAGTCACGTTACAGATCTCGGATAGTTAGATAAATTTAAATACGTAGGATTTGAGGTTTTCACGTTTGTGAGTCTGGCAGGTGTCCACAACTACCAGACTGCACGGCGCAACAACCCAGCGGACAGCAATCTTCAAATTTAAATATGACGATAAGGCGTGCTGAGACGCGAAGTTCGTGTCGGAACTTTTAATCCAGCTTCTGTGCTTCTCTGTTATCCATTTATAAGCCATTTTAATCGACACGCTGCCTTAGGCATCGTTTGCTGGAAGGCATTGTTAGATTATCAAATACACCATCGAGTTCCAAAACAGCTAATGAAGAAACGAAATTAGCGAATGCAAACATGTTAATCGAAATATGTATGATTTATCAAACACACTGATTTTCAGGGCATGGTCAGTATAATGAAGCAGCGAGAGACGAAACGAGGACTAGTTTGTATGTTTACCATGTCACATGCCTCAATATCTGTGAATTATTTCAAGCGGGGTCCCCTCATGTATTGTTATTTGTCGTTAATGTTTATCAGCTGAAACGCTGGTATACGGTGTCCACCGACGGGCCTGTGCAAAACAACGCTCGATGGGGTTGTGAGCGAAAAATATGACGATTTGCAAGTTCTGCTAACTCCTCACAGAGCTGGAATATTTAAAATGGGAGAAATATCTCGCCTAAATTTCTTTTTCACATCAGATTCTGTACTCTATGTTATGATAATATATTATCAATTAGCCACGGTGGTCTAGCGGTCAGAACGCTGGCCTTGTAATCCTGGGGTCTCGGGTTCGATTGCCGGCGGTGCCCGAATTTATAACTTGTGTTGGGCAAGGCCGTGGTCTAGGCAACACGGAGTTTTCCTCCGGGGGCTTCCCCGGTTTCTCCGTGGCATCCCATTCACACACAGAAGAAGGCAATGGCAAACCACTTCTGGATCATCTGCCAAGAACGTATATGAACAGGTCCCAGTCCGAGAAAAGGATGGACGGATCCTGTTCATATGGACCTGTCGTCAGACAGAACACTAAATAAATAATAATAATATATTATCGTCATTCTTGACATGAAGTTATAAAATGAATTTATCCGTCCCCCCCATCCGTTTATCCACAATTATAAATTTAAGAGACGAAAGTGAATTAATTTATGAATGAAAACTTTATTTGTACAAGTAACTTCTTTAAGAAAGTGCGCTCAGCATCTAAAACACAATATTCAGGTCATAATTTTGGTATTCCTGATACATTTGAGTTTGGCCTTCCACTGAGATGAGAGAATTACAATTTTCTGTCAAACCGACCTACCGCTTCGACTTAATCCGTTGTTTGCGTGTCTCATTTGTTCCAAACTTGTAATCCCTCATTGTTTCTGTCTTCTGTAGGCATGAGGCACCGCGGACGGTCGTGCCATTACGTCGACTCATGCCACAAATGCATTTCTTTGACAGTTGAGAGATTTGATTGAGTATGTGGGCCAAAATCGAATTTACCCCCTTTTTATTACAGTTTTGTTATGGGATACTAAGATACTTTTTTTGTCCCGTTCCAGCATTTCGCCCGTGTGTCGTGGTTAGTGTATATATTTAGAAAACTTGATGCCAGCCTTCAGTTCCTTTGGCTTGGCTCGTTACGGCTTGATTTACGTTGTTACATGCATTACTCATACTGTGCCTACGGCGGAGAATTTTTTTTTGTGGGGGTGGCATTACTGAACAGACCATGCGCAGTGCGTGACGAAGTCCCCATCCTTGTTTAAGACGCCGAGATAATGACGAGATTGGAAAGACGTGCTCTTTGGAATAAATACAGATTTTGACTGTATTTTTCACACCACTACATGGGCAGTGACGTCAACAGCTTGCTTCGATGATAACCGGAGCTCAGAGGAACTGTGTAGCTCACTCGAAAGGAATGACAAACGTATTCCGCGTTCCAAGTTGCTGTAACGTTATTCGAGGTCAGTATTGTGAGCGATGACCTCATAGGATTTCAGATTATCGCTGTAGCGAGTATGAAGATGAATGATTGAAAATCTTCTTGGGTATTATCCAAGAAAATTTTTATTCAATTGACTCTTCACCATCGTCAAGAAGTTTTAGATTTGATGAAGATGAATGTCTTATCGGTTGTAGCTCCATATAGCAAGCGCCTCTGAAACGTCGGTAAACTTCTACCAGATTACACGGCGTAGCATCCCAGAAGACTGTCTTGGCGTGAGGCAGTGTGTTTTCCCGAAACGTTTGTATCCACCTACAGGAGAACAACATCGACAAGAGCTGTCGTGAATGTTAGTAAAAATTTTGAAAGAACTTATAAGGTAGGGTAAATGATGAATTATATTTGCATTAACTTACACTTGGACCTGGCTCGAAGGTAGTTGCCAATAGAATTTCTGATTAGCAGCTAACAGTCTGCATATTTTCGTTGAGGAGGAACGTGGCGAATCGATTCTTGAGGCAGGAATACCTCAGCACTAACAATAGACCGGGCCCGAATTCGGTAAATGATTTCAACTCAGGTTACTTGCAACAGGAAGATTGAATTTTGGGCTATTCGTCATATTTGAGGTAGCCTTTAAAACTCTAAATGATGAATGAAGTTTGTCTCAGACAATGGCTTCCTACAATTTCAGTGTGTGTGTCACTTTCCTGTTTTAAAACGACCATATTTCATCAAACCAGTTTTATACTTGTCAGGAATGGAGCATTGGGTTCCGTATGATTGCCACTCTAAAAAGCCATTCTTTCCTCAAACAGCATCAACAAAATGGCCGTGTATACTCGTTGATAGATACAAGCGTTTCGGAGAAACATACTGTATCCATCTTCATGGATTTATATGTATCTGTGAGTCTACACGGTGTCGCAAACCAGAATAACAGAGTAATTTATAACAATTTCATCAAACTTCTTCAATGTTAGATTATGAATTCATGCACACACAAAGGCGCAATGCTCATAATTTAAATTCCATTATGTTAAGGCGAGCACGTAAACAAGTGCCAGACTTCGTCTCCTCTCAACTCCGCTTTCGTCCTACACCCAACTGCCGGAGCGGATCCATTTCTGTGTCAGAAGGGATTTCACACCTCATCAAGTTTCCAGCAGTGCGAATAGTTAGCTCCGAGCATGATCACTTGACGGTTGCTTGGCTGTGATTTTGCATGGAGTGACTCATTTCACTGGGACAATTCGGTAGTGTCTGCTATCAGACGTCTCAGTTCGGTGGTAACCAGTCATGTTTCACATCTGTAAAATTAATATACTGCCTGCGTACTTATTTTTCTAAAATTACTGGGCAGAGCTTGGCGTTTGGGATCTACTCTAAAATATGTATGTCTTGTGGTCATATGTTCAGCAGACCACAGTACAGAGTCAGTATACAAACGCAGTAAGTTTTTTTTTGAAAATATGGCAAAGTTCAAATATTTCGTAACGACGGTAACAAATCAAAATTACGTTGAAGATGAAATTAAGGGCAGAATAAATTCGGGGGAAGTGTTCTGTGTTTATTGAAAACTACTAAGCAAACTTCTTAGGATGTTTGCCCACATTTTATGTGTAAAATAGAGGTCTGTTATGATTTTTATTAAGAGTGGTCCATAGCTTCAGAAGTTAGTTCTGAATTCAAACAGACAATACAATAGATAGATTCATAAGAATCAGTTGAAGTAATAGGCTAATTAATTAATTATATTATTTATTTAGTGTTCTATCTGACGACAGGTCCATATGAACAGGATCCTTCCATCCTTTTCTCGGACTGGGACCTGTTCATATACGTTCTTGGCAGATGATTCAGAAGTGGTTTGCCATTGCCTTCTTCTGTGTGTGAATGGAGAAACCGGGGAAGCCCCCGGAGGAAAACTCCGTGTTGCCCAGACCACGGCCTTGCCCAACACAAGTTATAAATTCGGGAATCGAACCCGAGACCCCAGGATTACAAGGCCAGCGTTCTAACCGCTAGACCACCGTGGCGGATAGTTAATTATAACACTTTAACAAAGTACTGTGGTACTTCTAATGAAGATATTACAATGATAATGGTTTTAACTCACAGCAAAGGACCTAACATCACGTAAATGGAATCAGGGATAGAAAATTTAAATTAAAATAAAAGCAATAGATGAACCCTGCTATTAAATATTATTAAAGCAAGAAATATTTAAAAATTTCACAGAATAAAATATTCTGGTTAAAAAATTAAATTACAAAGCAAGAAATATTTAAAAATTTCACAATAAAATATTATGGTTAAAAAATTAAATTAAATTTTAATAATTTCGGAGTCTAAGGCTTTATTTGAATAAACAAACCCAGTGGGCTATTAGACGCTATTCTGAGGAGAGGAAAATGAGAGAACTACGACAAATCTGTTCTAGAACACGACCCTTGTCACTGTAAATCACAGAGGACAGCCGGACCCAATTGACTGAGAAAGCGTGTTCTCTAGCCAGGAGACCGATTGCACCGACCTGGTCGAAATACTCGAAGTGGTAGGCCAACGTAAGTGGAAGTTCTGTAAACTGCTCTTCAGAACCAGTGCAGTTTCAAGTACCCAAACTCTGTACATTGGAAATGTTCTGCGTTTATAGAATATTAAAAAATTATCGAGGGGAAAAAATGTTGAAATTTCCAGTGTAGAGAGTCTTGTCGCTTCAGTGATTAGTGGTGTACAATTTTATTTGCTGTTCTCAGACGAAATGAGATTCAGAAATCGCTCCCTTGTACGTTTTAAATGATTCTCCTCATTTGAGTATATAATTTATGTTCACGGCCATGGTTCATGGAAGTTATGAAGGACACAAGGACGCTAAAATTCGGATACGAAGCAGTCGTAAGTCTGAAGTGAAGACTCAGGTACTCAGCGAAAGTTTTAAACTACAGCAAAGTTCGCTAAAGAATTTTGACCAATCCCTCTATTCGAGTATCAGATAGAACAATAAAATAAGTCGAAATTTATTAGTAAGATTTCAGGTGCTCATGGCGGAGAGTATGAAAATCTTTGTTTTTGGGTTATAACGTCGAGTAGTCTGGTAGCCATCTTATTGTTTACCCAAGGGATTTTCCTGAAGTAAATGTGCGGTATGTTCAATTTTTGTTCAAAACTTAGAAATGTAATCTGTTCATCTCGCCGTTTATTGTCTCTAAGTTGTACATAGAATTATGTGATTAACTGAAAGAAAAACGAGTATTTGATCTGGTTGGCAATGAACTCGTGTCTTCAGAACTCGGAGACTATAGTTGGAGTTGTCATGTTACTTTTTAAACACACAAGCCATATTTCATCTAAAGCCTCAATTTGTGTCGCATTTCGCAATGGACCTGTCGTCAGACAGAACACTACAAAAAAAATATATACAATTTATATAATTTAAATTGTACTCAACTACCTCACATCACAGGTCCATACTTTATTTAATAACTGTGTGTCAGCTATAAATTACGAACTGCATGTAACTAGCACAGGATAGAATCCGGTGGCGGGCTTTTGTGAACACGGTGATGAACCTGCGGGTTCCATAAGAAAGTGGGTTATTCTTTGACAAGCCGAGTATACCACACAATTGACATTTCAAAGAATATCCCGCATCACATTAGTTAGTGAGTGAGTGAGTGTGTGAGTTAAATATTTATTTTTTATTTTATATTATTTATTTATTTGGTGTTCTGTCTGACGACAGGTCCCTATGAACAGGATCCTTCCATCCTTTTCTCGGACTGGGACCTTTTCATATACGTTCTTGGCAGATGATCCAGAAGTGGTTTGCCATTGCCTTCTTCTGTGTGTGAATGGAGTAATTGTTGGGATGCCACGGAGAAACCGGGGAAGCCCCGGGAGGAAAACTCCGTGTTGCCTAGACCACGGCCTTGCCCAACACAAGTTATAAATTCGGGCACCGCCGGGAATCGAACCCGAGGCCAGCGTTCTAACCGCTAGTCCACCGTGACTATGGCATTTCGCACGTAACGTTTTACAATTTACTGTCGCGAAACGAGAAATTGGTTACGTACTAACAAATTCGTAGTTATTTTCATTTTGGAAATATCGCAAGACCGTCATATTTTGTCTTTGTACGCAGGGTATTAAGAAATATGGCGTCGGTTGATATTTAATTTATAGCATGCATTTGCTATCGAATTCTGCCGAAGAGTTCGATACTCTTTCGATGAGGGAGGAGAAATATGTATAGGACTATAACAGTGACGTACGTTTTGACCAAATAATATGACACTGACGCTCTTATGTTGAAAAACGTGCAATAATAAATGTCAACATTCCGGCATACTAATTCATCTGTTTATATACTCCCCCCCCCCATAACTTCCCCTTCGTACACATGCAGTACAGTGAAAGAGTAATGAATGGGTTAACTTGGGGGGCACTTTTAATTAAAATACATAAAAAACGTATGTTTAGAATGTTCAGACTAAACGTTCTCTATAAATGCAAGATTGAGTTATAGTCAATTGGCGGAAATTTGTGATATTCTGTAATTAAACTGCACAATTGCACTCACGAGGAAATTAAAACCAGAATAAATAAATTCGGGGAATGTTTCTACCTTGCAATTCAGAGCCGTCTTTCTTCCAATCAGTTACTTAAAGATGTAAAGACAGACCTTACGAAATTATAATTTTATCCACTGTTTTGTATGTGTGTAAAATTTGGTCTCTTACGTTATGGGAAGAACACAGATTAGAGGTGTTTCAGAATGGGGTACTGAGGAGAAAATTTTAAACTAGGAGGGATGAAGTTACAGGAGTCTTGAGAAAATTGCGTAACTTGTGTGTTATCGCGATGATTTAGTACTGGGGGGGGGATATTTTTACAGCATTAAAATTTTTAGTAATGCAGTGGCAGTTAACTTTATTTTAATTTGAAGTTGGAACATCGGTTACAATATTTGGGATGAAGTCTGAAAATACCCTACGAATTTATCTGTAGTGCCAAAAATATGAACATTTTTAGGGTCATTTTTTACTGATTTAAAAGTTTATTTTATTTTTACAATTAAAACAATCTGTACATACCTCAGTATTGTTTATTCAAAATGGCTATGCACGTAGGTAATTCAGCTATTTGTGGGGACGTTCATTGTGTTCCTCTCCCTGATAGAGAAGTCGAGCGATGAAGCTTTCTGAGGAGAATAAAAACATCTTTTGCTGCATTGCATCTCTTAAGTCATCAATTACGCGAGCGTTAGTGTTGAGCACTTTACACTTGAAACACCCGCTTTAGAAGAAGTCACATGGCTTTGAATCTATATATGTGAGTTCTTCACCTCTAACCTCAATCAAGGGTCTCAGACTTACCCTTTGACCTCGTTTAACACATTAACAGGGCTTTTCCAGTATCTCTGTGAAGTGCTTAGGGCTCCTTGTGGCGTTCTGACACACGCACACAAAACTTTATAAATCAAGCACCAAGACCAATCCAGTGGACAGCAGTGAAGGGAGAATGATGCTAGCGTATCTTGTAGCTCAGACAAGTAAGCCAGGAGTGACTGTATCGTCTGAGAACCAATTATGCTCCTCAAAGGAAGTAATTTAGAACAGGCTTCTGTTTAAGTGGCTTCAAAACTTGCGCAAATTACCTTCTGTGGTCTGATTAATGTTTAAGACCCTAATTACGTGATATCTTGATCTCTACTCGTAGTTCAAATCCCCAAAATTTGGATATGGAAAAGACGTTTTGATATTTTGTCGTCTCGGAGGGAAGTGGCTTTTGTCATCGTGAGTTTTATCAGTATTTTAATTTTATAATTTTAAGATAGTGTAGTTGCGTCATATTGTGACTTATTAAATTATTTGGTTATTCCGTCAAATCACAATGTATTTAAAATAAGATAATTAAAATAATTAAAATATCGTTCTGTGTTCCATATCGAATAATCGATTTACAATTGGAACTGTTCCAACTGTAAATCGCACTCATTGAAATGTTAAAAAAAAGTGTGAAGTTTTTTAACCTATTAATATGTTTAATATAAGAATAAGTCTACAAATGAAGATTTGAGTTGAAAGTTCCCGTAATTTTTTGTTCCGGGAGCATTTATATTACCTAACAAAGAGTTCTCTACCTCTAATGGCGAAGTTAAATCTGTTTCCGGGCGACGCGAATGTACAAAGTAGTTGAGTCGTGAGCTAGAGTGCATTAATCTAAGTAATTTAACAAAGTAGTAAGACCATTAACACTTTAAGGCGTAAACAGTTGTACAGTTTTGTAGGATTTGAGCCATTCAGTTGTCGTCCTGATGATGGAGGCAGTAAGGACCTCTGAAACGTTCGTAAACTTCTACCAGACTACACGGCTCTACAACCCAGAAGACTTTAGATTCACCGCCGTGAAAACCTCAAATCCTACAAACTACTATGCCGTGTCGACATTTATTTAGATGCAAACGTTTCGTAAGAACGTAGTGCCTTTATGTTCATGATTGAAGATGGAGGCAGTATGGTCTTTCGAAACGTTGGTATCTACCCAAAATTCCACAAGGCGTTGATACCCATACTACCAACATTGGCACCTTCAACTCTGTGAGAACTCAAATATAGCGTAATCAACAAATAATATTAGTTAAATTAACGCCGGAAGATTCCGTTGACATAAAAGGTTTTCAGATCTTTGAAAAATTATCTTAAAATAGACAGCGAACCAATTCTTTCTGTTTGTGACCACTGACGAACAGGGTCTTATAAAATAAAATTTTATTATATTTTTAGTGAAAATATTCGTGTTCATTAAGACGTCGAACTGGCGAACCGTTGAAGTTTTTGAGGTTATGTAGTTTTGTTTAAAGTTCCTGAATTTTCATTTTCACAGATTGCGTTTCTGTTTTGTGTGACATTTTATGTAACGCGTAGTTTTGTTTAAAGTTCCTGAATTTTAATTTTCACAGATTGCGTTTCTGTTCTGTGTGACATTTTATGTAACGGAAAATTATATTATGACAATTTATCAGGACACCTAATCGGTAACAGACATATATCAAACATTATCATCAAATTTATTTGTGTAATGGTCGTACAATATATTAATCCATTTGGTTTATGAGTGTGTTTTCATGAAAATGATTGCTAGAGTTCTACTTTATAATCTGAACAAACTACATAGTGAAGAGCTCTACAGTACAGCTCTTGATAAAATGTTATGGCTGTGATCAAAACAAAGACGATGAGATGGGCTAGGCATGTAGTGCGCATGGCGGAAATGGGAAATGAGGGGAGTTAGACCAGCCAGAAGACCTAGAGATACGTGGATTAATAATATTACAATGGATCTAAGGGAATTATGGTAGCGGATTCTCGTGGACGCGGCAATGACCCTTTGGATCCAGTGTAAAACGGGGAATTTATTAACTAGCTGAACGTACTGTTAGCTTCCGTTATCGGTCTCCGTTGCATGGAGTTGGTTATTCATATATACTTTCCATCTTGAAAGTCTTTGGGAATAATATTTTAAGGCTACGAAGTCTTCACGGACTTAAGTTTGGATTGTAACGGTTTGGAGAGGAAGCGATTTGAATGTAATCGTTCCGAAGGAAGCAATGAAACGGCGGCTTTGTCCATGAACAGGTAGACCGCGACGTGATGTAATTCGGTTTCATACTTTTTTTTGTTGTAGTATGGAAGTGGCGTGATTGTTTAACCGCTTTGCCGCAGCGTGGCGCTGTGTGGAGACAGAACCTCCTACCTCAAAGAGTCAACCAACTCTGAAGCTTGTTTTAGTTCCCTCGTGTTCTCCCGGCAGGTGTGACCGAGCATTTGAACGCGCAGAGAATTTTGTGAAGTGTTTCTTTCGTAAGACCACATGGTCACATTGTGCTGTGTTAACGAGGTACTGCTGTAGTATGAAGAACGACTCCATCTTCCACGTCATCGTATCTGCTGTTGTTTTCACAGGTACGGTGTAGTAAAACACGCATTCTTGGAATAGTAATGCCATTTTGTAAGGAAACACCGCGAACATATTACCAAGTGACCTTGGTTGTGATGTTGCAAGCCCTGACTTGTGTGTTTGTGTCATCTGCATCTCACAGTGTTGAGCTTAGTCCTTCGCGAATACGTCGAGCGTTTTTAAGTAACTGTACAATTTCATGGAAGCGAATTCTGAAGCTCTAACTATCCCACAAACTGTTTTTAAACAAGGAGAATTTTTTGAAGATAGGACTTGTTTTGGCGTGTTTGTTGCCAGTGCAAGCTCCTTATCTGAACTAGTGTTTTAAAACAAACTATGAATTTATCAAGGCGAAAATCGAAACGTTGCGTTGTTACTCCTGTTTACCAGTGAAATTATCAAAGCGTTTAAAGTCACATTATGTTAATTTCCTATTTCAGAATAAACAATATAGTCACGCTATGAAAAACTGTGAAAAAATATACAAGGTTAAATAATTTTAACGTGAGGAAGGGACATACTTCGAAATGCGCACACTCGAAGTAAGTTTTGTGTTTCGTTTCTGTATATTTCTTCATTCTTGTAGGGTTTGAGGTTTTCACGGCGGTGGTTATGAAAGTTTTTGTCTTCTGGGCTGTTGCGGCGTGTAGTATGATAGACGTTTCTACCACACTACACGGCTCTACAACCCAGAAGACAGCCATTTTTTTTTCATTCTTGTTAATCACGATTATTTGTGCGAGGCTATTGAAATGACTTGACTTGTTCCTGTTCACAGACGAACGTATTTGCGTGCAACTTAATGTTTAGGCGTACTGTTTGTTCACTCACTTGTCTTGTCCGTTTGAAGGTCGAAGTTTCGTGTAAGTAATACCGGTATTATTTAAAAATTAAGTTCCTACTACAAAGAAAACAAGATGTGCTTCCATTGTTGAGACTCGAGGTTTTCACGGCGACACGTATGCAGATGACAGCCTTGTGGAATATTGCGCTGTGTAGTCTCGTAGAACAGACCGACGTTTTAGATTTGCGTATTGCTTCCATCGTCAGGAATCGCCCTGATGATGGCGGCAGTAAGCAAATGCTAGACGCTCATCCTAGATATAATAATTGTTCGTTGTAGAAACAATCGAAACCTGTAAATCGACTGTGTGTGGGTAAAATGCCAAGTTGTTTAATGATAAAACCACTGTTTATTTAAGGATTAATCCTGGAATAATTATGTTGGTTTATAATAAACTGTAGACCTGTAATACGATGTTTACCAGCTAGTACTTGGATTAGTAAATAAAAAAACGTAATTTAAGTGACAGATTAGGGGACTGCTGTTTATGTCATCAAGTTGTTATATCGACCGTAATCAAATGTTAATTTATTTAATGCTACAGAATTTCAAGTTCGTTGATTTGTTTACTTCGTTTCAACCAAGAGAATCCTACTTTAGTAACGCGCGAATATACAATTAGTTATATCGGACAGAGAAGTGAATTTTGCTGGTTTTGACACGAGATCACTTATCGTGTGTAGTGTAATTACGTAATGGAGGATTTAACGTGTAGAGAGAAAGCCTTCTCGTTTAGACTGGAATGTTCAAGATTTCATTTCGTTCCGTAATAGACAAATAGGTATTTTTGGATTTGTTACGTTGGTTATTAGTGTGTTTACTTAACTTCTATGATCAGTTCTCCAGTATTTAGGTAGGTCTGGTTAAGTACGTGTATTTCAAAATTTACTTCATCAAACAATTTCACGTGACGAGTAACGGGCCCTTGACGGACAAGTCCCACGGCCTTCCGGAAAAGCAATGGTCCGCGTTAACACGGCTTCATGGCGTTCCGCTGTGCGGCCATGCACACCTGCAATGTTTGCTCGGTTTCTCCAGTTCGGAGATATTTTACTAACCTCTCATCGTACTCGGTGTTCTGAAACATTGAGATCCCCAATATTTATAATTCCTGCTTTCATTTCCTTTCCTGGTCAGCGGCTTTGATGACGATGTCTGGTGGAAGGGAGGCAGATACTTTAGAATAGGCCACGACATTTCTGTTTCAAAATCATAATAATTCATGAGATGATATTGTTGCGTCATGTGATGATTATAATTGTTTATTTTAACCGTCTAATCACAATAAAATATTACTTCTAGACGGACCTCCTCCACTCTTCATATATGGCCGATTCTTTCTGTTTTCCATAATAGATTATCTTTGAAAGAAGCACATAATTTATGATTTATTCATGTTTGCACGCAACATAAAGTTGTTAATGATGAGATAAACTGTAATAAATTATATATATTTTTTTTAATCGAGTGCTACTTCGCGAGTGACAGAATTACGAAATGAGATAACTTCAAACTGATATTTTATATTTTAATATTTTAATATTTTCCGTCAAATCACAATTTTAATAAGATAATAAAATATAAAATATTTAAAATATCATTTCACGTTCCGCATCGAATGATCGATTTACCTAATTCACAATATGACGCAAATATACTACCTTTCAAACTGATGGTTTTTATTTGAAGTTTAATCCCGTTATCGTTTAGAATTGTCACGTAACTTATTCATAAACAATTCACCTCGAAGTAGGATTATGATTATGTTTACTGCTGATTTCCAAATCTGAAATAACAGAAAAATGAAATAAAGTCTTGTCTTATCAGCATCAGAGGGATTAGGAAATGTGTTTGTTTGATAAAACTGTTTTTGCGGCGAGGGAATGCTAATTTTAACGACACTAATGCTTTTTGCCTTGTACTGACATGAGTGCAAATCAGTGTTAAAATTATTTCTTCTGAGACGCTGATGCGAGTTGCATTTGCGCATGCGTACCATGGAAGATTTTTCTTTTAAGAAGCTCTATGCGTTCTTTACTAATACTTAACGCAATCTGATTTTTATATTATTTAAATAAATGTAAGATAGTGTAATTGCGTCATATTTTGAATATTATAACAATTATTTATTTTAATCCGTCTAATCACAATATTTAAAATTTCTTATAATTAAGATAATAAAATATCATTGATGTTCCATATCGATTGATCGATTTACATTTCGGAACATTTACACAACATGTTTCGGTTTTTATAAAACCATCATCAGGTGTAAAATATATCTAAGAACTTAAAACTCAATTATGATTTCTGTAGT
>NW_019060002.1:565330-576806 GCF_000696155.1 Zootermopsis nevadensis | reverse complement strand
ATTTCGGAGGAACATACTGTCTCTATCTTCAGAGGTGAATTCCTTAGTGTTTGAGCATAATATGGCAGCGGGAGAACGAGACATTAAAACTCGTCTAATATAATGGATATAGGAACGTTTGCAGTTGCATGGTAATGAGAGGATAACATTCGATAAGGGATTAGGGATGAAGCTATCGTGGCCTATTTCACGTGGACGGTCCGAGAAAGTCAGGAAAACTCTTAGAACAGCCTGCATCCGCGCCGAGATTCGAACATGCGACCTCCCTAATGTGAAGGAAGAATGCTTATGACTGTAGGCATACGTGGTTTCAAGCTTGGACTCATCTCAACTTAATGCTTTTCGAAATAAATTTAAAGCGAAAGATCTTGTTAAATGATGGAACATCGCGGGTGAGTGGTTTGGACTCTCGCTTTGCATTAGGGAGGTCCTGGGTTTAAATATCGGTTCGGACACCGACTATACCGGAGGAGATATTTGTGGTATTTCTTAGTCTACCCAGGTAAGTGCCCAATCATTACCTTGAATTAGGCCAAGGCCTTTTCATTCCGTGAACTTTTCAATCCATTATTCATTAATCATTCGACGCTGTGCTGTGTAATTGACACAGTCGTTAATAAACCATAAGTGAATATATAAAGAGGTCTGAATAAAATATTTTCGTAATGGAGTTGGGGCTCCGTTTCGAAAGTTGAGAGTTGTAATGGTTTTTCAGATACGTCATTAAATAACCTGATTAACCGATAATCTGTTATGTGCACTGCCTTTATATTTCTTAACCGACGTGACCATAAGCCACACAGAAATTTGTGATGGAAAAGTTTGAAGGTTATTCATACGCTGAAACCCAGGAACAAACATATAATTTACGTGCAATAAATGAGGTTACTGATTTCGTCTGATGAGGACGCGGGTATGTTGCTCTGTATATTTTTTTTTATTTGTAGTGTTCTGTCTGAAGAGGACAGGTCCATATGAACAGGATCCTTCCATCCTCTTCTCGGACTGGGACCTGTTCATATACGTTCTTGGCAGATGATTCAGAAGTGGTTTGCCATTGCCTTCTTCTGTGTGTGAATGGGATGCCACGGAGAAACCGGGGAAGCCCCCGGAGGAAAACTCCGTGTTGCCTAGACCACGGCCTTGCCCAACACAAGTTATAAATTTGAGCACCACCGGGAATTGAACCCGGAACCCCAGGTTTACAAGGCTAGTGTTCTGACCGCTAGACCACCGTGTAATTTGACATGAAATTTATCTTCTTTCTTTAAAAGGAGAACCCAGATTGAAGGTTTTTGAGAACAATGTTCTCAGGAAAATATTTGACCGTAAGAACGACGAAGTGGCTGGATAGTGGAGAAACTTACATAATCTGTACTCTTTGCCAGATATTATTAAGGGGATTAGGAAAAAAGAGGTTGAGATTGGCGGGTCATGTAGCGCGCGTGGGGGCGGACGAGAAAAGTGTTCAGAATTTTGGTTGAATATCGCGAGGGATAGAGTCCACTCAAACGACATAGTCATAGAGCAGTGGTATTAAACCTGGGGTACGCGAAGACATCTTTGGGGGTACGTGAAATTTAAAAAAAAATATTATTTTATGATAAACACTGAATAATCAGGGCCACATTTAATACATTATTTAGGATGTAATTTATTTAATTTATTTTAGATGTAGATTATATACTATGTATAACTTGAATTGTACACCAACAACTTTGGGGGTACAAAGTTGAAGATAAATTATATCTGGGGGTACGCGAAGACATCTTAGGGGGTACGTGAAATTTAAAAAAAAATATTATTTTATGATAAACACTGAATAATCAGTAATGTAATTTATTTAATTTATTTTAGATGTAGATTATATACTATGTATAACTTGAATTGTACACCAACAACTTTGGGGGTACAAAGTTGAAGATAAATTATATCTGGGGGTACGCGAAGACATCTTAGGGGGTACGTGAAATTTAAAAAAAAATATTATTTTATGATAAACACTGAATAATCAGTAATGTAATTTATTTAATTTATTTTAGATGTAGATTATATACTATGTATAACTTGAATTGTACACCAACAACTTTGGGGGTACAAAGTTGAAGATAAATTATATCTGGGGGTACGCGAAGACATCTTAGGGGGTACGTGAAATTTAAAAAAAAATATTATTTTATGATAAACACTGAATAATCAGTAATGTAATTTATTTAATTTATTTTAGATGTAGATTATATACTATGTATAACTTGAATTGTACACCAACAACTTTGGGGGTACAAAGTTGAAGATAAATTATATCTGGGGGTACGCGAAGACATCTTAGGGGGTACGTGAAATTTAAAAAAAAATATTATTTTATGATAAACACTGAATAATCAGTAATGTAATTTATTTAATTTATTTTAGATGTAGATTATATACTATGTATAACTTGAATTGTACACCAACAACTTTGGGGGTACAAAGTTGAAGATAAATTATATCTGGGGGTACGCGAAGACATCTTAGGGGGTACGTGAAATTTAAAAAAAAATATTATTTTATGATAAACACTGAATAATCAGTAATGTAATTTATTTAATTTATTTTAGATGTAGATTATATACTATGTATAACTTGAATTGTACACCAACAACTTTGGGGGTACAAAGTTGAAGATAAATTATATCTGGGGGTACGCGAAGACATCTTAGGGGGTACGTGAAATTTAAAAAAAAATATTATTTTATGATAAACACTGAATAATCAGTAATGTAATTTATTTAATTTATTTTAGATGTAGATTATATACTATGTATAACTTGAATTGTACACCAACAACTTTGGGGGTACAAAGTTGAAGATAAATTATATCTGGGGGTACGCGAACAAAAAAAGGTTGAATACCACTGTCATTGAGGGAATGACCGTGTTAAAATGAATTTCAGGGAAATAAGCTTGTGGATGTGGATTGAACCCACGTGTCTCAGGAAGGGAACTGATAACGGGCTCATGTGAACACGGTAATGATCCATCGGGTTCTCTAAAATGTTCTTTTCTCTGATGAGAAATGGACCGATAAGTTTGTTCCAAAGCCATTACCCGAGCAGTTCGTCAGTTGTCTGATAAACAGAGAGTCGGTGGGACTGGGCGGTGTGCACTGATGCCGATAAACACATGTGGGAATATCTGAATTGTGAAGCCAGAAATTACACACAGAATTTCTCCTCATCGTGAAAAGCGTAGGGACTGACATCTGCTTCTAATGTTTCGTGCGTTATGCTTACTTTCATTAATAGAATATTAGTATAAATGAAGATGAGATTTACAAACGGGTTTACTTCTGAAAACTTGAAAGGAATAAACCACTTAGAAGACCTAGAATTTGATCGGAAGCTAATTAAGCAGATGTTAAATGTTATGAGAGGGCGTGGATTGGATTCATCTGGCTCAAGATAAGGGTTGGTGGAGGGATTCTGTAAACACGGTAATGATCTTTGGGTTCTGTGAAAGTGGGGAATTTCTTGACTAGCTGAGAGTACTACTGTTGGCTTCTGAAAATGGGCTCTACTCCATGGAGTTAATTAGCTAGTTCTCCAGCAATCACAGTCTCTGTTTCTCTGTCTCACACACACAAAATACTCAATGTAGCCCATATGTGGAATCACTCACATAATTTGAAGTTTCCGTACGTATATCGATTAATTTACTTTCTCGATTATGCTTTTGAGCATGGTGAGTGTCTGTTTGTCCTTGTCTTAATGCATTCCACGTCCTCTTTTTTAAAAAAATCGAAATAATAACTGTATTCACATATAAAAGTGAAATCAGTACCGAAGTCATCTGTGGCAACGTGCTATTTTAATTAGGGATACAGATTTGTTGCATAATCCTATCCTCACATAGGTTTTAATTCTTCTCCCGTAATGACGTGTTTGACCAACATAGAAAACGCAGGTATACCTCGGAGATATTGCGGGTTCGTTTCGAGACCACCGCAATAAAGCGATTTTTTTGGTTTCCCAGTGCAAATAAAAGTTACGTTTACACTATACTGTGGTCTGTTAAGTATGCAATAGCATTATGTCTAAAAAAAACAATGCGAGAATTACCAAAATGTGACACAGAGACACGAAGTGAGCACATGCTGTTGGAAAAATGGCGCCGATAGACTTGCTCGACGCAGGGTTGCCACACAAACCTTCAATTTGTAAAATAAAACGCAATATCTGCGAAGCGCAATAAAGCGAGGTATGTAATGAACACCGGAAGTCATTTTAGGTGTTAACTAGTTTTGTGGTTGGAATATTTATGACTTCATCTAGAGGGTGGGTGATGATGATGATGGAAGTCTTCTGGGTTGTAGCGTCCTGTAGTCTGGAGGAAGTTTACCGACGTTTCGGACAGGGCTGAGGAGTCGGAGTCGGTAAAAATGTACCGACTCCGAAATCGATATAAAATCTTAAGAATAATTTCTATACCGTGTGAGCCGCTGGCGGCCTAACGCTTAGGGAGATTCAACGACGCGTAGAGCCACGTGGTGTGGGAATAATGCTTTGAAACTTTGGCTCCGGTACCTTAAGAATACAAAATTTCTACAAATAAACCGATTTCTGCAACAACCATTAGACGTATATTTAAATATGGGCTATAAGTCTAAAAAGTAGGCTGATGATTCACGTGGTGGTGATGAAATCTGTCATGGTGCAACTTAACATTTTAGTAGGTTTATCCTTATTAATATATATCGAGCTTTTATGAAGGAGTCGCAGTCTACAGCCCTGGACACGCCAATATAAGTATCGGGGGTTTTCCTAGTAGAAACCTTTAAAATGTTCAAGATATTTCGAAAATCATTTTTTTTCAAACGCATTTTTCTTGCCAGATAATCTTACTGGACTTGACTGAAAATATGTGTGTGACCATTTTCGTATTGGCTACAAGAGGCAGTTTATCAGCACTCTATCAACTACCACCGCTCGCTGTTATTGGCCGTAACGCTGAGATGAAATAATTGGAATTCTTGTGGAGAATCTCGTGAAAGTGGGAGACTGGACACGTTTTAGAGGGGAATGTTACATTTTGTTTGTATCGACGTCATAGTTCGGTGACCTAAATCGTACTTACTTTCTCTCGTGTTGTGGCGTTGTTTATGGGTATCGGAAGCCCCAAGCTTGACTACAATGGATTGCCTTAGAAACACAGACCCAGGTTCTGCAGAGAAAGAATACATTTCCATGATAAAAGACGTTTGGGAATATCTTTATTTTAGTGAAGTCGTCCGAGAGACAGAGAAAATACGTTTCTTTGTTTGTGACATTTCTTCCATTAAAGAAAGTTTCTGAATAAAGCAATGGACACTGTTTGCAGTTCACATTTTACTTATCTTCGTAATTCAGCTACTTAATATCCTGAATTGTCAGTCGATTATCACCATAGTGATGCTGGTAGTAAGGCAAGAATACGTGCATCTTTTAACGGATTTAAAAATTCCAGGCAATTAGCACGCACGATGTAGGGTTTAATGTTTTCACGGTGGCGAGTCCGAATATGGCTATTTTCTGTGTTATTGACTTATCACCCTGATGACGGAAGCAGCAAGGACCTGTGAAACGTTGATAAATATCTACCAGACGGCGTTACAGCCCAGAAGACATTCATTAGTCGTGAGAACCTCAAATTGTAATTAGAAGGGACAAGTTAAACTTTCGACTGGAAGATTTCAGGCGTTGTATGCATTTTTCTTCTGCGGATAATTACGGGATGGTAAGAACGTGGACCATTGACTTGACTTAATTCAAATAAGTAAGAAAACAGACAAACAAACAACAGCTCTGTTTTTTTTCGATATGCTTCCTATTTAGATAACCAGCTTATCTTCAGGAGTGTGCACTATGCTGCTGTCAGTTTTGTTTATCTGTACCTAGAGTAGATAATCGAATATGATTTTCTCGGATACTGCAGAATATCTCTAAACATACCAATTTTTTTAGTGTAATAAAAAAGAAAAACATCACACATTTCTTTTTATTATTATTATTTAGTGTTCTGTCTGACGACAGGTCCATATGAACAGGATCCTTCCATCCTTTTCTCGGACTGGGACCTGTTCATATACGTTCTTGGCAGATGATCCAGAAGCGGTTTGCCATTGCCTTCTTCTGTGTGCCGTGTTGCCTAGACCACGGCCTTGCCCAACACATACATTTCTATACATGATAATTAAGCCTTCTATTACATTTTACGTTTTGTGGACGTCGTTCTTTTGCTTTGTGACGTCACATTTCGGAGCATTTCAAATTTTCGCCGCGGCGAAAACCTCAAATTTGGTGTTTCATTTAGAAGGACTAAATAAAAAGAATTTTTCATAATTCTTCATTGCGTCCGTTTACTGGGAAGATGCTTGCGGTGATACAAAGGAATGACGAAAATGACTGTGTTATGGGTTGATCAGTCATTGCCTCGATGATTGAGGCAGCGCTGCTTAACTTCTAGCAGTCTTCAAGGTACTACAACCCAGAAGACAGCCATGTTCAGACCCGCCGCCCCGAGAACGTGGCATCCCGAAAGAGATGAGACACAGCGAAACCGTGGCACTGGCCAGTAGAGATCTAGGAGACCACAAAAGTTGAGATCATGAAATCGGATCCTCGACGATATGACTCAGGACCTTCCGAATAAGAGGAAGTTACGTATCGTCCTCGGTGTAGCGACTTTAAGTCTTCTGGTGTTCTTCACCTGGCACAAAGTAGGAATGGCTGTGCGCCAATGAGTCACGGATTGATACTCGGCCAAGTAATTTATGGGGTGCCACTGTACTACAGGAAATAACTTGTGCGCCACTTCGTTAATAACAGAATATATCTGACGGCGTTGATGGTTTTTTGTTTGTCTGTCATCAGTCTTTCGACTGGTTTGATGCCCTCCATTTTCGCATATCTTGCGCCAGTCTCTTCATTTCCACATATTTCTTACAGCCCACATTCTCAAAAATCTGCGTCATATTCCAATCTTTGCCTCCCACTACAATTCTTCCCTTCAACTGTTCCTTCCATTTAATTAATTATTCTTGTCCGTCTATTCACAATTTAAAATTTAAAATTAAGATAATTAAAATACCATGTGATGTTCCTTATCGATACATTCGATTTACAATTTAGAACATCTTTTTTCTTACGACATGTTTCGGTTCTTAAATGAACCATCTTCAGGTGTATAAAAATTAAAATTATATAAACTTAAAACTTAATCGTAATTTTCTTATATGCAACTTTTTTTATAGTTGTTTATCAGTTAATAGTGATGTTCACTTCACTTTTAAATTTTAAATTGTGAATAGACGGACAAGAATAATTAATTAAATATATATCTTCACAATATGACGCAACTATACCAACTTATGTTCCTTCCATTACCAAATTAACCAATCCTGGGTGCCTCAGAATGTGTCCCACCATCCTATATCTTCTTTTTGTAAGATTTTTCCATAGACTTCTTCCTTCGACTGTCCTGTCTAAGACCTGCTCATTTCGTCCTTTATCAGTCCACTTAATTTTCAACATTTCAAATGCTTCTACCCTCCTTCTTTCTGGCTTTCCCACTGACCATGTTTCGCTTACGTATAGCGCTGTGCTCCAAAGATATGACTTCAGAAAAGTCTTTCTTCGTCGGAAGAACATACTGTCACCATCTTCAGCCCTGGCATCTACTGACGATTCTCCAGAGCCCACAAGATCATCATCGTGACCGTCTTGAGAACCTCGAATCTCACATTACTAGTTTAACTTCCTTAACCTAATATAGAGCCACGGTGGTCTAGCGGTCAGAACACTAGCCTTGTAATACTGGGGTCCCGGGTTCAATTCCCCGTGGTGCTCAGATTTATAACTTGTGTTGGGAAAGGTCGTGGTATAGGCATCACGGAGTTTTCCTCCGGGGGCGTCCCCGGTTTCTCCGTGGCATCCCAACAATTACTCCAATCACACACACACACAGAAGAAGGCAATGGCAAACCACTTCTGGATCATCTGCCAAGAACGTATATGAACAGGTCCCAGTCCGAGAAAAGGATGGAAGGATCCTGTTCATATGGACCTGTCGTCAGACAGAACACTAATAATAAAATACCTAATATATTTTATTTGTATAACTTGATTATTCAGATATAAATACAGTTTTATGCGTATTAAAATCCCATCTTTTGGCTATAGGCACTGTAGGAAGTAATGAATAAGCTATTTAGATTTATGATTCTAAGGACCGAACTGCCATCCTACTGATACATCACATGGCATTTGGTTTTCAGATGAATTTTGTGCATTACTACTGTGGATGATTTGTAGAGTCGACATGATTCAAATCTCGGGAGTGTTATTACGTGGAGAAATTTTGGTGCGGTGAACCGTTGGTTAACTCTTATCTCTGGATTTATTGTTGTAGGAATTTTACAAATACCCAAGTTCCTGGTAACTAGATTAAGCACCCAGTTTATCCCTAAGAATAAGACAGGAGGAGAAGTCGAGATCTAGAATGGAGTAAGTGCTGTTATAAAGTGAATTATGTTCCAATGGGAGATGTGGAAGGACCAATTATGAATTGAATATTGGAGCCGGAACAGCTTCATAAGACTTAATCATTGGCGTCTGTGATTGATGGCGTGCCCCATGCGAACGTATCTTGATTCAGAAACTGAGGGAACAGACATTAAGGACTGCTGTTGGCTGTATAAATTATTATTTATGAGCTTCGTTAATACTGGAAAATAGTAAAATGGATGAGATTTGAGGTTCTTATGGAGGCGAAGAGGTCGTGTTTCTCTTTAGAGTTGCTACGGCGTATCGGAGGAACGTCCTACCTCCCAGAAGATGTTCCTCCGAAACAGTACTTACAGGTGCCACTCGACGTTATTACCTGGGAGACCACCGTAGGCAAATAACAAGATTGCTTGTGTAAAATTAATTTTTTTAGTACAAGAATTATTTCGGTTCTTGCAGCTTGTAATAACAGCCTGAATCAGTTTTGAAAATCTAACTTCAAGCATGAAATTCGACTGAACAAATTCTTGTAAAGGCGTTATTTTTTCATGGTCGAAGGAACTTGTTCCTTATAGTCTTTTAGACATGTTTCATAACGAAGATTTCTGTCTTCTGGGTTGTTGCGCTGTGTAGTCTGGTCGATGTTTACCAACGTTTCAGAGGTCATACTGCCTCCTTCATCAGAGTATGAAGATTTCTGTCTTCTGGGTTGTTGCGCTGTGTAGTCTGGTCGATGTTTACCAACGTTTCGGAGATCATACTGCCTCCGTCATCAGGGCGATTAGTATGAAGATTTCTGTTTTCTGGGTTGTTGCGCTGTGTAGTCTGGTCAGAGGTCATACTGCCTCCGTCATCAGGATTCATCGCCCTGATGACGGAGGCAGTATGACCTCTGAAACGTTGATAAACATCGACCCAGAAGACAGAAATATTCATACTCACTGCTGTGAAAACCTCAAATCTTACATGTTTCATAACTGCTTTCTTGTTGGAGAAACAACAGTTTTAATATCTACAAAATTTGAATCGGGGTTTTATTTGAACTCGATTTAATAATAGTGTACAGCTGGGCTTATTTATGCCTGTGTTTTTCGTCTGATTTTGTAACGCCGTGTAGACTCGTAGGTAGATAATGAACATTTAAAACAGTAATTATTAAAACCGGATGAAAATATAGAATGGTATCTGCAGAACATGGTTGTAGGTGATTCTGTATATGGCACGTTAATTAAATATAACGACTCACTTTAATAAAGGACGCAACAAATGTTGTAATATATTTGTGCTAGCCTTCCACGAAGGGCATACCCGCTTTCACTTTTTAATATCTCAACTAATGCAATTGGCAACGGTAATCAGTGAATTGATATTGATTTTGTATTAACCGTAGATTTGTAACCTGCAAAGGGCATTCTTCATCATGTTAATCCAGTCCACAACTCCCCATTATATTTACGAATAATTTTAAATATTCTTCTATCTGTGTCTAGGTCTTCCAATTAACATCTTACCTCCAACTTCTCCGACTAGAACTGTGTGTGTGCATTCCTTGTTTTTGCAATGCGTGCTTTACATTCCGTCCATACCATCGTCTTAGATTTGATTATTCTAATATGAATTGCAGTTATTTGAAAACTAAGTGCTTTGAAAAAATATATTCATGTAACAGTGTTATTCAATCGGTTAGGTACAAAATTTATGAGATGGTAAAGTTGCGTCATATTGTGATATAATAAATATATATTTAAATCTTGTCCGTCTAATCACAATAAATTCTTATTAAATATTAAAATATTACAATAATTAACATTTAAAATATTTAAAATATTAAATGATGTTCTTTATCGAAATATTCGATTTACATTAGAACATCATTTTTCACGACATGTTTCGGTTCCTAAAAGAACTATCTTCAGGTGTATATAATTATATAAAGATTCAATTCAATAATGACTTAAATACAATTTCTATATATTATTTTAGCGTACATTTTTATCAGATTTTTTACCAGATATCAAACGATGTTCTTTTTCAGATTTTATTCCATTTTAATAACATATTCGATGTTGTTCTGTATACGTACATCATGCTCAATATGACTTTAAATTAATTTAATTCAATTTTATGACATCGTAAACAGACGGCAAATCATCTTAACAGTCCAGGGGATCTCGGCTTTCAGCCAAGATTCGAACCGCTGTACCGCTTCACTGAGTCGCTGTAATCCTCAGGTCCGGTAGCCAGATGCTGTATTTTCTAATTTGTTTCGTGCGTGTAAACTGCACCGGAGCACAGCAGACCGGAAGCGGGAAACGATGGGGAATAATTCAGGTGAGCCGAGCGGACAGCTTGCAGGTCGGCCACTCATTTAATGCATGGATGCACTGGTGTGGCGTTTTTGAAGCTCAGTCTGCAGGGACTGCAGTAAATCAGTGATCAAGAAGTGCCTTGTAAGTTACAAACAAATGAAAACACCGCTGAAACTCTGGAGTGTGAAGATCTTTATTAGGTCACATGCACTGATCTCTTAACGCCCGCACTCTATTAGGAAAATGTAATCGGGGAAGAGGCCATGTAGCACGCATGGAGTAGGTAAGAAATATGTGCATGAGTTCTGTTGAAACTGCGAAGGGATAGAGGTGCAATCGGAAAGTTTCAAGACCGGATGTAGTACGAGCTTCTGCCGCTAGGGGGTGCGGCCTACATTCATAGTGAATCAGTGTGCCAGCCGGCATCATCGAATTAGCATTTGTTTCTTAGTTAACGGGCGTTTTGGTAGTGCATTACACCGACCCTCCTGCGATTTCGGAATGGCGTGTGCATCAAATTTTGCCAAAGACTCGCCAAAACGGCTACGGAAACCTATGAAATGCTAAAGCAAGCATTTGGGGAGTCCGCAATGGGTCGTGCACAAACTTTTGGGTGGCATTCACGTTTTAAAAATGGCCGAACCCCTG
>NW_019060002.1:532314-553864 GCF_000696155.1 Zootermopsis nevadensis | reverse complement strand
ATTGTTCTGTTCTGTCTCATTGTTTTGTATGTTATTGTAGGACACTGCCACCGGGTATAAACCCATTTGCAGTCAATAATAAATAATAACAATTCACGATGAATGTCCTGTGGTATGTGGGGAGGCCGTGATGAAATCATTGCAGTGTGTGAAGTAGGATTTTCCACTCTTGCCTTCAAAAGAGCACAAAACGAAACTGTTTGCTGAACCCCGAATACGATGTGAGGTGTGCCCTGTCTCCAATTGCCCCCAAATTTTGCGGAACTTGTAAATAAGATGGAGCAGTGGCTTTGTACTCATTAGCTGGGTCCTAGGTGATGAAATATTCATGGTAAATAATTACCAAATTTTTTGTGGCTGCTAAAATGTTTAGAGATGTTTAAAATAAAGATATTGTTTGCTTCATATTTTGTATCGATCTCTCTTCACTTGTCATTTACGTGCAGTTAGTGTTTTACCTACATTTGGTAAAAAGTACTTTCTGATAAGCGGTTTTGGGTAATGAAGGAAAATTTTTGGGAACCAGTGACTTAGCTGCACAGAATAAAATTAGTGTTCCACTTGTCATATTAGACGTAGGGATTGTGTAGCATGAGATGCCTACGATTAGGCAGTCCGAACACTGACAGTTTCAGGTGTCATTCTGTAACGAAACCGGCCCGAGGACAGAGATGCGATCGTGGCTTCTGTTCAGTGACGATGAAGAAATGCAAAATGCATTTGCTGAACCTCAGATTACTACGAATCGTCGTGGCCTTAATTCAATGTCAGTAAAAACAGCCACAGAATACGGTGAGTGCGTCACTGACATCGGTCCAAGCTGCTTGCGGTAAAGTTCTTGCAAACGTCAGTTTAAACGCAAAAAATCTGCAGAGACCATAAAGATTACGACGTGGAGCTGTTGCATAAAAGACACTAGAATTCTTCGTACGAAGTTTGATAGCAATGAGGAAACAGGCAGACCTAGAGACATCAGTCACTACTTCTGCGAAAGCCTTATCTTAGGTATCACATTTTACTGATAAAGATTAAAATAAAAAAGCCTAGCACCATTATTTTATTATATTTATTTAGTGTTCTGTCTGAGGACAGGTCCATATGACCAGGATCCTTCCATCCTTTTCTCGGACTGGGACCTGTTCATATACGTTCTTGGCAGATGATCCAGAAGTGGTTTGCCATTGCCTTCTTCTGTGTGTGAATGGCGTAATTGTTGGGATGCCACAGAGAAACCGGGGAAGCCCCCGGAGGAAAACTCCGTGTTGCCTAGACCACGGCCTTGCCCAACAAAAGTTATAAATTCGGGCACCGCCGGGAATCGAACCCGAGACCCCAGGATTACAAGGCCAGCGTTCTAACCGCTAGAACACCGTGGCTGTCTCCGTCCATCTGTAAGCACGTAATAACTGGAGAACGTTTTAACATCACAAACTGTCACTTAACCAAATCTCTTGTTTGCCCGAGTAAGATGGTATATGGTACCACATGATACAGGAAATTACTTCCTTGAGCGTTAGCCATCAGGATAGTATTTTGAAATTTTTGGTTTCTCTCCACTTATAAAACTTTCTTTATTTCCTTTTGTTCAAGTCAATTTCTTACGTGTCTAACTACCCTTATAATTCTTACAAAGAAATGGACCTCATTCCACACCTGTCGGTCTTACACGTGCTAAGCCTTCTGTCCATGTTCAAGTCCTCCCCCTCCACAAAGCAATTGGTATCGTGACGTACATATCATAATAAGTGAAAGTACATGACGCCGGAGCAACTTAAAAGGAACGCGGCCTTGATTTCAATGTAAATTGCCATCGTGTAATTATGTGTAACATATTTTAAAGGCACCCACCCTGTTTGTCTGCACTGACATTGCAAATGCGTTCTCCACTCCGCGTTACGTAAGTCGTTGTTGCACTGAGTGGTCAGAGATCTTTGTTACGTCTGAAGATATTCTTGCTATAACATGCGAAACAGTGGATTCCAGCGATGTACCACTCGGTCCGACTGTTGCGAAAAATGTGAGACAGACACTACACTTAAGATGTTCTTTGCTCACACCAGAGAGTGAAAAACACTTAATAATAGTGCAATTTAATGTTTAGAGCTTTTAAAAGGGAAATGTTATTCTGAAATGCTAACTTACATCACCCAAGTTCTCGTACCATTTGAAGTATTAACTGAGATGCAGTTCGAGCGAAAGAATTGGACCGTCTGATGAGTGGAAAAATTAGTCAAACTCTGAAATGCAAAGTATTAATTCTGGATCTGTCATTGTAATTGTTCTGGGTTGTAACACTATATGGACATTAGGTATATGTCGTGATGTCATATAGAAATTCGCCAATGTTTCGGAGAAATATATCGCCACCATCTTCAGGCCGAAGTATACACTTACAAAATATACGACGTCGCAACCCGCAACACAGTCGTCAAATTTATCGCCGTTAGAACCTCGTATCTCATTGAGATGAATTTGTTCGATTAGATCGACGCTTGCTGTGCGCCGAACTTCCTGCTACAGAGGTTGGCAGTTCTGCCTCATTCTTAAATGTTTCAGATCACAGCCCCACAGGGTAGTCTCTCCAACTCCTGTCCTGTATCATCATTTAAATCTACCCTCACTTTGAGCCGTCATCCTCAAATCTAATGAGAAAATGATACAGCTAAATTTACAAAAAAAATATATTAAAATATTTAATATGCGATTTGCTTTTATTATTTATTTTGACGCCTCTGGAGTTCATTTTACCTATCTTAAGAGTAATTTTAAATTTAAAACTACGTAAATACTTTAAATTAATTTGTTTAAATCTTGTCAGTCAAATCACAATAAAATTCCTATTAAATATTAAAATATTACTATAATTAACATTTAACATTAAGTTTATATAATTTTATACACCTGAAGATGGTTCCTTTAGAACTGAAACATGTTGTGTAAAAAAGTGATGCTCTAATGTAAATCGAACATTTCGATAGAGAACATCATTTTAAATATTTAAATGTTAATTTTAGTAATATTTTAATATTTAATAGGAATTTTATTGTGATTTGTTTAGAACTGAAACATGTCGTGTAAAAAGTGATGTTCTAATGTAAATCGAACATTTCGATAGAGAACATCATTTTAAATATTTAAATGTTAATTTTAGTAATATTTTAATATTTAATAGGAATTTTATTGTGATTTGACTGACAAGATTTAAACAAATATATATTTATCACAATATGACGCAACTTTATCATCTCATTTAATTAATTTGTTTTATTTTTTCCAGGTGAGAAGATTTACTGACGTAAATTTTTACGTCACATTGTAAGTCGTTCTTCTATGGCGCGACAGCCCGAAGTCCAGCTTTGGCCTCCTTAAATTGTAAGTTATACACACGTTTTAAAAACACATTTGATCGAGTTTTGCAAATGTCTCTTGTTCCCACATACGAAGCCTTGATTAGTCGCGACATCTCTTTTTGAGTTTTGGTACTGTCACGTAGCGAAATGACAAGACTTAATGAAAACGGTATAAATTCGCAAACGGGACAGATACTATGCTTCTGATATCGATGGGCACTAATTGATTTTCGTTATTTTAATTTTATAATCTTTTTTGTTTTGTTTTTCTGAAATGTATGACGAGGGAATCTGTAGAGCGCGCAGTGCTACCAACCGACCTCTCTTTGATAAGGGTCTCGGACGGAGCAGAATCAATTGAACAGGGGAATTAATGGTGTCGCGTTACATTTCGTAATGGCGGAAACTGATATGGTAATTGAGGCACAGTCAAAATGTCTGGTTTAGGCGTCTTGTTACACAACATTATTATTGCAGTAATAGACTTTTAGTATATAGAATAAGCTGGTTTCAGCACTTGTTTGTAGAGATTAAACTTTCACTCGGATGAATTTTATACTTTAAAATATTCTGAATCATGAAACGTTTCAGAATCAACACGCTGTAATCGCTTTCGCTCTCAAAAATTTCCCAGCCAGTCATGTTCGACCAATTTAGCTCCTTGTTAAAAATAATTTTTCCGAATAGTCCCTTAAATTCTGCGTTTTAATTGAATTTTAATGTGACGTGTTTACAAGGTGGAACCGGGGTTCGATCCCTCGACAGGGCAAAAAGATTTTTCTTCTAGCCTCTGCGTCTAGACCGGCTCTGGGGCCCACCCAGCCTCCTGTACAGTGGTACCGAGATCCTTTCCCCGAGGGTATAGCGCGGCCAGAGCCCAACGCTGACCACTCACCCCATCTAGTGCCGAGGTTAAGAATGAGTAGGAGCTGTATCTACTCTCCCCCGAAGTGCTTACGTGGCGTTACGTGTTGATAAGAGATGTTAATACGTTAGAACGTCGTCCTTAATAATTAAAGATTACAATTATCGTAATCGACAGAAGACGAGGTAATGCTGTTCGACAATTCTTTTGTTTTTAATATCAGTGTTACCAACATTATTAGTAATAAACAATTGAAGGCATCGGACTGCGCAGACAGACCAGAGAACATAAGTTATATCTAAGAATTAAGTTGCCCTGTCTGTGGTTTGTGTAATTAGGACAAGTCGAAATTCGAACAAGTGATATTTAATAAGGAATTTATTAATTCCACCAGTTTTCTTAAAAATTCTGTTATCTTTCTTGTAGCACTTTTAACATACAGTAACAAAAGCGACAATCTTCTGAATATTTGAATATTCTTTCAATCATTTGGTCCCGAAACCTTTCTGACATACGTAATGGGCTATATCGAAATTTTGACTTACTGTATAAAGTTTTTTATTTATTACAGGAGAAATGACAATGTACTGTTTCATGTTGATTGGAATGCTAAGTTGACGCTTACAATTACCCATAGTTTTTAATGTATTCACAACACATTCGTGTTATTTAATTAAAAGTTTGGTAGATTTATACGTAGCAAGAATTTGAAGTACACTCGAAGCGTAGACAGTATGAGGTTTGCGGAAGGAAATCACTTTGGAGAGTGAGACAAAGGTGCATTAGTAATATCGGAGTGAATTCTATGACTGTAAGTTGTAAACTGGACGGAATTGGTAGGTTTTGAGGGCTTCACTGCGGTGTGTCTGAACATGGCTGCCTCTGTCATATGGGTGATTGCCCTGATGATGGAGGCAGCAAGGACCTCTTAAACGTTGGAAAAATTCTACCAGACAACACCTAGATGGGAGTGATTAAAAATGTTGCCTATGACGGACTTTAAGAACGTTACGCAAGTAAGCAAGCAAGAAGCTGCTGACTCGCGGCGTATTTGCATAACAAAACAAACAGAAACTGCGAATGTCTCACGCGCTCCGCCGAAGGATATGCCGTAAGTAGGCTAACGTACGACGCCAGAGCTCAGTTGCCATGGCAATGGCTCCAGAACTGGAGGAACTACTGCGTCGTGTGTCAATAAATGCAAATTAAGATAGTGTAATTGCGTCATATTGTGAATATTATAACAATTATTTATTTTAATCCGTCTGATCACAATATTTAAAATTTCTTATATTTAAGATAATAATGAGTTTTAAGTTCTTAGATATATTTTACACCTGATGATGGTTTTATAAAAACCGAAACATGTTGTGTAAATGTTCCGAAATGTAAATCGATCAATCGATATGGAACATCAATGATATTTTATTATCTTAATTATAAGAAATTTTAAATATTGTGATTAGACGGATTAAAACAAATAATTGATTTAAGATATGTGTAATAATGTTTCGCGTTTCTTAGGATCGAATGCTTTGAACAGATCTGTATCTGTCAAGTGCTCAGAGAAGACACAGCGATTTAATTTGACCGATAATTTATTAGTATCATCCCTGCAGCTGCTGGAATGCCTTGTTATATAGTGCAGCGGGTTGAATCTTGCGGACTTCCGAAATGACTAATGGGACGCAGAGATTATGAGGTTGTTAGGGGCATTAGTTCCTGGTCTTCATTGCAAAAGGTCCGGGTCCATATCCCGCGGGTAATTTTCATCGCTATTAATCATTCCCGTCACTTAACTGTCCCTTACGTAGTTGAACTGAGTTCTGCTTCAGTTTATGACAGCATGATTGATTTTATCGTATTTAACATGATGCGAGGAATATGATGCATTAGTAACGTCGTGACGTTGTTTATAATCTAACTCACTAGAGATTTCAAGTTTTATATCCTGTTCTTGTTAATACGACATCGCTTTGAAGAAAAATGTACGAGAAATACAACGTTGTAGCCTATCCTGAAATATTTACATGCTGCCAACTTTACTGCAGCGCATAAACTTGGCCTACCAAACAAAAGAAGTTATATTTGTCTTGTTACAACAGTACCCACGGCAATCGGAGTGTAGATTTGTAGAAAGTTACTCTTAGGAAATTTACGATATGTAAAAATTAAGGCATTGAACGTAAACTTGATTAATAAATGTACCAGAATACCGAAGATGGCAGTCTTCTGGGTCGTAGCGTCGGGTAGTATGATGGAAATTTACCAGTTTTTTCACAGATCCTTGCTGCACTTATCGCCCTGAAGATAGAGGCAGCAAGGACTTCTGAAGCGTTGGTGAACTTCCATCAGACTACGCGGCTTTGTAACCCAAAAGACGGCCATGTTCGTTCTTACCGCCGTGAGAACCTCGTGGAGATAATTGGGAGTCGGAAGCATTTGTCTGGAAGTAACCTGGTTCGAATCTCGACAGAAATTCTTTTTCACTTTTCTCCAGACGTCCTAAAACAGAAGGCGTACGTTAAAGTAGGTTTCTCGTCATTTTTAACTCGTTCATTATCATGGAGTTTCTTGCTAGGAACTTTGTAACTAATGGAGTTGACGAGACATCGTTAAATAAATCAAGTTTAGTTCCAGCACATGGTTTCAGTAGTCACAGATTCGAATCTTGGTTATTCGGCAGTTTGTTAGATCCGCACAGATTCGGATACGGTTCTCTCTGACACACAAAAAGAGAACCTTCCGTGGGCGAGGCTCTTTTGGTCTCTGCGCGGCGTGTCCGTATATCAAGTTAGCTACTGGAATGGGTCCTACGGCGTCCTTACCACGGCGGCTCGCTCGCTTTGTTTCTTACTCCCTTGCAGAGGAAGGCTTGTGTGCTTCGCTGTTAGCACATTTATGAGACTTTTTCCTCTCCTCATCCAATTTTTTTTTGTATATGCGCGTTCAACTTTACACTAAAACTAAAGCCTTAGTTAACTCGTGTTGAAGTGCGTCCTCTGATTTCGTACACATAGAATCAAAAGTTTCTTCATTGTTCTGAGTTTCATGCCGTGTAATTTTTTCAGAGTTGGTACCTTAAGCGGAACAATTGTGTCTATGTTATTGTGCCATAACTACTCTGTGGATCAATTGAATAAAAATTTTTCTTGGATATTATCCCAGAACGGTTAGAACGCTGGCCTTGTAATCCTGGGGTCTCGGGTTCGATTCCCGGCGGTGCCCGAATTTATAACTTATGTTGGGCAAGGCCGTGGTCTAGGCAACACGGAGTTTTCCTCCGTTTCCATCGTCTAGTAAATATAAAACGTAAAACGACGTTTCGGAGATGGGACTCTATCTCCGTCTTCAGGTTCCTACACAGTTGGGCCCACTAGATAGAGCTAATCCCTATCTCCGAAACGTCGTTTTACGTTTTATATTTATTAGACGATGGATAATATCCAAGAAAATTTTTATTCAATTGACTCTTCACCATCGTCAAGAAGTTTTAGATTTGATACTCTGTGGATGGTCACTTTTTTACACGGAGAACGCAAGATAGTGGTCTGGTAATGAACAGACTGGGTAAGAGTTCATGATTTAAATTGCATGTGTTCGAAAGCGTAATACGGACGTATTTGAACGAAAAATGATAGTTTGTGTATAAAGAAATCTGTCTTACTTTCATAACATTGCTTCATATTCTGATATTGATCATTTGAAGCCCAGTGGTAAGTATATGTACCACCTGATTTAACATTTTCTGCTAGTTTTAGTAACATTCTGGTTGTAAGTAGTGATTATTTTCTTTAATAACGTTAACGAATTGATCTTTGTAATGATAAATTGTTGTGTGCTGTACGTACTGAATTCTTAAATACTATGTAGACGATCGTCGGTTTCAAAGGAGTTATTGGGCGTGGTAGGCTTGTATGAAAATTAAATTTGTATATTCCAGCTTATTTTAAAATTAATTAACTCGCTTCGAATTAAAGGACAAATTTTCATATTTTTATTTAGTTTATTTAAATTGAAGTGAATTTAAAACGGGCTTTCTGTTTTACTTTAATACCATAGTCCCGCCTCATTCTAGGAGTAGACACAGCTAGGTATATCAACAAGAATGCGAGTTCGATCCTCAGCAGGGACAGGGCAGTTTTCCATCTCCGTGTGATCCCCAGAAAGACAGTGGGATTTATCCAGTCTTCCGTCTTGTAAAGCAGCCGGAGTGTGAAGCTGATTACTCGCTTGCTAGGTCCGTTGTCAAGAATCAGTTGCTTAACTAAGCACAGGAACAACTTTATTCTATTCCATCTCCTTCTCTGTCTTTCAGATAGCCAGTTTACAAAAGGTTTTCCCCTTTAAAATTCTGTACACGTATCTGATCTTGCCCAGCCCAATATAATATTTGATTTAATGATACAAAAGTAACTGAGTTGTGTAAGTGACGAAGCATTGTGTTTCTTCCCATGGTTTTAAGTAGTTTCTGTCTATTCATGTGCTTGTCTCACAGTAAGAGACCATTTATCACAACCATACAAGCCAAAGGAAAAATTACGCACGTTCTCGAAAGTGTGCAAGACGATGCTAGTTTCCAGGGTCTATGTTGTCTTCTGTAATAAAGCACATTTCCTGTGATTGCTTATTAACAAAGGAGGACTACCTCATTTCTGAAAGTTAATGTCTTTTGTTAAATAGGAATTACATTTTGGAAGCATCCTTGCGAGTTTGACACAAATCCTGTTTAAGATTATAAACACTTACGCCATTTATCAAAATTGGGGAAATATCAGTTGAAGTTGGGGGGTGATTGTGACGATGGTCTGTATTGGGTTTGTGATGAAACAGGATTTGGGTGGGATTCAGTAGCAGGTTAGCTCATCAGGAGCATTGTTGTTTATTTTCATCACGTCTCCTCTCGTTCGCCCCCCCCCCTTGTATCTCATGCCAGAAATGCAAGGCGTAATGAGTTTCACTGGACCATATACTATTGTCCGATTTTCCACTCGTCTCGCTCTGAAATTCTGATTTCCTACACTTCCTGAATGTGTGGGGAAATAACCTACAGAGTTGCATATTCAAGTGCTCTGCGACTCAGTACAATTGTTTTTGAAGGCGTCGCGAACTCCTTTGAAAGTCTGTGCTGCATTGTTTCCACGTAATTTTCCGACTCGGAGGACTTTTGAATTCCTGTACACTTTTCCGAGATTCTGCATAAATCGAGGTCTATGCATGAAGATTCAGAGGAGCTTACTGTTTTTATCATCGGGGCGATGAGTAAGCCATGTGTGGAAATGCTGGACCAATGGATGTCCACAGCAAAGGTCAGGTAATTTTCTACGCGACTGCATGGCGTATCACCCCAGAAGCCTGCCGTCATCAGACCTGATAACTTTCACTGAGTGTAAAAGTGCGTAATAAGAATTTTAGGAGTTCGTTTTAGCTTACTGGTTGTTCGGACACCAACCAACGGTTGAATAATACATCGGTTCTGGTATGATTTGGTATTGATTTCTTCTGTCCTGCCACAACTGCAGTCCGGTTGTGAATTTTGCAAAAACTTCACAGTTTCCATTTCGTGTCATCGTAATAAATATATAGATGGGAGCAGTGACATGCTTTATAACTGCAATTGTGGATTCTTTACGCATTAATAACGTGGCTAGTGGAATTGTTTATTGGGACCGGATGGAAGTTGGTGCTTGAAATTTATTTTATTCTCGTTAATATTGTTCACGTTGTTTGATCTTGGATCCATTTGATTTTTGTATATGGGGATGTATGGACAGACAATTTCCGTTTCGTAGAAGCTTAAGGCAGTATGACCAATTGAACCGTACATTTCGACAGATGCTTTAAACTAGAATGGTAGATGAATTTCTGGATATTACATTGCTCATATTTCGAGTATTTCTAGCGTGTAGTAGAATCTTTTGTCCCCACTTCTTTTTAAAACGTATAAAAGCTGTGGAAATATTATTTGATATGCTATTTCTATTTGTTATTGAAATAACATAGAAAACAGAAGATTAAGTTAACTGGCAAATCACGGGTTTCAAAACTTCATTATTCTCTGTCTCAGGCGCGATTCAAACTCACGACGTTTAGGAGTTACGTTTCCTGAATTCTTCAGGCGTTTGGCTGTTACTGCACTCAGATTTATGGCCGTGACACCAACTCCCTAAACGTCGTATACATCAAATTTACCGGAGACATTGTGCAACATCTAGTGTGGTACTTAATAAACAGAATGCTAATTTCTAGAGTAACATCCGGTGACTTAAAATCGGCCACACACTCAAACTTTATCATGAAGATTTCCGTCTTCTCGGTTGTTACGCTGTGTAGTCTGGTCGATGTTAACCAACGTTTCAGAGGTCATATTGCCTCCGTCATCATCGCCCTGATGACGGAGGCAATATGACCTCTGAAACGTTGGTTAACATCGACCAGACTACACAGCGTAACAACCGAGAAGACGGAAATCTTCATGATAAAGTTTGAGTGTGTGGCCGATTTTAAGTCACCGGATGTTACTCTAGAAATTAGCATTCTGTTTATTAAGTACCACACTAGATGTTGCACAATGTCTCCGGTAAATTTGATGTATACGACGTTTAGGGAGTTGGTGTCACGGCCATAAATCTGAGTGCAGTAACAGCCAAACGCCTGAAGAATTCAGGAAACGTAACTCCTAAACGTCGTGAGTTTGAATCGCGCCTGAGACAGAGAATAATGAAGTTTTGAAACCCGTGATTTGCCAGTTAACTTAATCTTCTGTTTTCTATGTTGCCATACATTTTTATGTGGTAAAGTTAAACTGTTAGCTGTTGCAGAATATATTCAGAAGTCACTGTTTACTGAATTTGAAACCTCCGGAATGTAGCGTGGCTGTGACTTTGCGGTTGTTTGACGTTTAACATTGACTGTGGCTTTATGATAAATTTATCTGTTGGATCGGTTACAGTATTTTTGTTAAATTTATAAGCCGCGATAGCTAAGTCCATGCAATAATTATGTCACTGGCTGGACGACCAAAGTTCGATTCCGGACGGGCCATGGTTTTACGCTTCGTTATACGTCCGGACAGGTTTTCGGGGTCATTTAACCTCGTATCCGATTGCCGGGGTCGTGTTTTTTCTCGGGAGTGTGGGGGGGGGGGTTAAGAATGCGTGGATCTGTAACTTCATTGTCCCATTCGTGTGCATGGCGAATTAAGTACCAGGATAAATTTAATTTATTTATGTTTGTGATAATTGTAACAGCAGACGTTTTATCAGATGCATTATATAGATTAAAATCCGGTATCTCTGGCGCACAAACCTCCTATCCCGTGGCTAATTTATCTTCCCGAAAGAGTTCTTAGTTCTGTGCGCCATTCTTTGTTTGCCGATATAATTAGTGTTGTCAGTGAGGTTATTTCCGCTGCATAAGACGACTGCAAGCTAGAGCCTGTTTATTTTTGGCTCCGTGCTGGATGCTGTGTTTTGTGATCGCCAAACACGATGGCGCGTACTTAGTTTTGCCCCAGTGTCATTAGTAGCAGGAACATAAAATTGCGAAATCTAACAAGATCACAGTCGTTGAGATTCTAAAGGTGACGTGAGCATGGCAACAGAGAGAGAAGATGAAATATTGCGACTGTGTCAGAGGCGCCGAAGGTGTATGAGGTAATTGTTGCGTCAGTGTCCTCGGTGGGAAGAATTTCCCCCAGGGTCTGCACGCGTTTAATTTATTTGAAAACATCTTCGAGTGTGGGCTGTTTACGCTATCCTATTTGTGTGAATTAAAGGTTGCGTAAGTGTTCTGCTCATTCACACGTCTTTTGCGTTTTGAAATGTCGTCGTATTTGATTTGAACGAGTTACTGCGTTAGAGACGGAAACAAATGAGAGTACTGCGCAATCTCAGGAGTTTTTAGGTTCCACCTATGAAGAGGAAAGTGTAAAATGGGCTTAAAAGACGATCGAATTATCAGGAAGCTTGATCTGAGTTAGTGAAGAGATTTTGTGGAGACATTTTGGAAGTCATCTGTTCCGCTACTCTTAAGGAGACGCTGACGGAAAATCGGTTTTGCACAAACTTCCGATACATTCTGCGGCCCGTGAATATATTTGTGTAAATTCGGACTTGCATGGTCACAGTGTTAAACGCACCCCCTCGGCTGAATTAAGTTCCCGATGCCGACTCTATAAAGAGTTCTGCAGAGCACTCGCTAGGACACACCGTCTTAGCAAAACGTGGCAAGTTCGTTCGTAAGGAGCCATTAGCCTACCAGTGCATAGTTATTTTGAGTATTTTTAGTTTGGTAATCCTGGGAGGTAGCAGGGCTGTATGTACACAATGAGACTAACGTTTCAGCAGTGCAAGAACTTTATTCTTTGCGACGCAAAGCGAGAAAACGTTTTCCGTATGTTTGAAGACCCCAAACGTCGCGTTCGAGTAGTTGGCATTCCTTCCACGCATTTTGCAGGTCCCGGGTTAAAAATCTCGGCCTGCAGACCGTTGTTTTCATCAGTTCCTCCAGTCTCGTAGAAATTGGCCGACGTTTCAAAGACACTTACTGCTCTCATCATCAAGACCATCACAGTATGCGTCTGTCAGATTTTATCAGATTACGCGACGTATCATCCCCCCCCCATAAAAAATCATTCTCGCTGCCGTGAGAACCTGAAATCTCACTCAGAAATCAACTTTATTTGTATTACTATCGAATACCAGAAGCAAGGATTTCATTTTAAGTTGTTTCTTCGATTCCTGTGCGTGGTGGTGATAGCTGAGCATCGTTGTTAATCAGTCACCCGTTCTAATTTGAGGTGCGGTCTTGTAGTCGTAATGGACTCCGCTCTGTTATCCTGTCTTGGTTGACGTCAGTGTACAACAACGCCAAAGGATACAGGCTAGTCTATTTGCACTATTATTCTATTAGATCAAACTGTTTACTGACATCAGATCACAATTACTCAACTTAAGCGTGGTCACTTCATAGGAAAGTTAAAAACGTGCGACCTGCGTACGATTTAATTAATAAATACTTTATATAAAGTTCACGCTGAAGGAAAAATGCAGAATTTTTCTATGGACTGCTAAGATGTAAACAATAAATTGCTTCTACTGGGAAAGTCTAGTGACTTTGATCAGGCAGCTGGTCCAGTAAGTCAGACGTGTAATCCGAGAAAGCTGTGTCTCGTAGAGAGCAGAGTGCAATTAAATTCATCTTGTCAAAGGAAGTTCGTGTAACTCTACGTGAATCTAGAGAAACTCGGCTTGTCTCTGCGTCGGTGAGCAAACTTTCTTGAATTTTAGTGCTGCAGGGTCGGATAAGCTGATTAATATCTGTAATTAATTTCCCCATACAATTACTGGGACAATACCATGAAATACGCCACTGTCTCTTCGTTTCATTCAAGTCAGTTCCATCAATTTGCCCTAATAACAATCTCAAAATGCATCACTCCACATTAAATGACTTCAGTATCTGACACCGTGTGTTAAATAAGTAACAGTTAATTATTAAGATTTGTATTCTCTGGTAGAAACTTAACATTTTCTTATCCTGAAGTACCTGGCGCGGTGGCTTCCATGTTTTCTGTCCTAAAGTTCGGGATATTCGTTTTCGAATTACTCGCGTGATTCGTTAACGCGATGGAATCACGAAACTTTGGATCGAGTCACGAATCTTTGGCTGTGTTCTGTATCTGACACCGTATGTTAAATAAGTAACAGTTAATTATTAAGATTTGTATTCTCTGGTAGAAACTTAACATTTTCTTATCCTGAAGTACCTGGCGCGGTGGCTTCCATGTTTTCTGTCCTAAAGTTCGGGATATTCGTTTTCGAATTACTCGCGTGATTCGTTAAAGCAATGGAATCACGAAACTTTGTATCGAGTCACGAATCTTTGGCTGCTGCGTTCTGAGTACGTGAACGGAAATAAAAATATTTCTCCATAACTCGTTGTCTCACACCGCGATGACGTTCAAGAATTGTCGTCGGATAGAGACGAATTACTTGTGACTGCGAAGCCATTACTTACGTCCTAATGGGGATTACAGCGGAGAGAGACGACTGCTTATAAACCGGGACATTTTAGTCAGGATAGTGACTGCTTGAAGGCTGAAGACAGGGAGTTCGATTCCCGATTCCACCTGTGGTTTCCACCTGCTTCCGGTCTGTCTGATGGACGCTGAAGATGGTTTTGCTTGATAAAGGTGGGCAGAACAGACCACTCTCACCTCCTCAGGCAACACTGACGTTAAGAATGTGTGGAACTGGAACTCCACTCCCCCCATACATCTTCACGGCATGAAGCTTAATTGAGTGGAGACTTGACAGACTTGCATGCAAGGGCAGGCTGTTTTTCAGTAAAAGTTGTGTTTCGTGTGTGAGGCCGGAGGACGGAAGGAAGTGCCTGAGTCACGTTCTCACTGGAATCCGAGCGACTTTCTAGGACGCTGTCATACTCCCCGTAGCATAGCAAATGAAGATGCAGAAGAAAGGTTTCGCGCTGAGTTTGTAATGAGTTTAAAACATGTGACCGTACCATATCTCACGTTACCAAAATATTTTACGCGTTTGTCATATTAATTTCAGCGTTCGTAAGAAATTTTTTGAGGGAATTTAAAGCACATCTTTCAACAGTGCATCATTACGCGAGAGTAAATTAATAGATCAGCGGTTCTACTTCTAAACATGTTTTCTGAATGTAACATGGTCATTTATGCCAGTGGATTAGTAATTCTTGTTTTTTTTTGGGCATTTCTTAATTTTTCAAAAGCGATTTCATTAAATTAATTCTGCATTGCAGTTGAATCGTCATTCACGAATGCCTGTATGAAAAATAAAAGATAAGTTACAGGACGGGAAATCCTTGCAACTTTATTAAGTAAAGAACTTTAAGCACTTCAACATAAATGGTTAAAATTCCATTACCGATTCTGCAAGACGAATATTCATGTAATATAACAAACGAGGGAAACCTCGATTGCGAATAAAAGGCGTGGGTACAAATTTCGACCAACTTGTGATCGACTGTGCGGCAGAACTTGAGATCGACAATCGCTTAAGTCATTGCAGTCCACACTGTTTTTATCTAAGCCTGAGACAGAAGGTGAAGTTGCTACAAAACTTGACTGCCAGTTGAATTTCGACGACGCAAAATTTGTCCTACGAGGTGCGATCGGAAAGTTTCAAGACTGTGTCAATAGCGGGCGAACCGGATGTAGTACGAGCTTCGGCTTTTAGGGGGTGCGGCCTACATTCATAGTGAATCAGTGTGCCAGCCGGCATCATCGAATTAGCATTTGTTTCTTAGTTACGGGCGTTTTGGTAGTGCATTACACCGACCCTCCTGCGATTTCGGAATGGCGTGTGCATCAAATTTTGCCAAAGACTCGCCAAAACGGCTACGGAAACCTATGAAATGCTAAAGCAAGCATTTGGGGAGTCCGCAAACTTTTGTGTGGCATTCACGTTTTAAAAAGGGCCGAACCCCTGTCGATGATGACGAGCATTCTGGACGACCATCTTCGAGCACAACGCCCGAAAATGTTACCAAGATTCGGCAGGCCATTCACGAAGATCGACGTCGTACCATCAACGACTTGTGCGACATTGTTGGGACCTGTCAGCTGATTCTAAAGGAAGAACTCCACATGCGACGCATCAAGACAACGCGCCAGCGCACACCGCCCTCAAAGTTCGGCAGTTTTTGGCCTCAAACACCATGGCCGTCATCCCGCACCCTCCTTATTCGCCGTGTGACTTCTTCCTCTTCCCAAAGATGAAAATTCAGCTAAAGGGAAGGAGATTTGAGACGATAGAAGAGATTCAGGCAGAATCGCAGATGGTGCTTGACAGGCTGACAAAGAAAGATTTCCAGGGATGCTTCCAGGCTTGGCAGCGGCGCTGGGATCGTTGTGTTCACTCCCAGGGGAACTACTTCGAGGGTGATGGATGAATTTAATACCTGAGATAAGTGTACGGGTTTTTATAGGCGCAGTCTTGAAACTTTCCGATCGCACCTCGTATATGTGAAAGGAGATTTTGAACGTTCTGCATGATAGAAGACAAACCCGGCAAAGGCTAAGAGACGGCGAGTACTCGACAAACAGGAGAAGGCGAGGGAGTGGACGACAGACATGTGAACCGAGAGGGATGGAAGGCAACCTGCAATTCAATAGGCGAAGTTTGTGACTGCAAAATTCGGCCGATACCTGAGACGAGCGCTGTGACAATGAAACAAAGCGTGTAGCAAAGAGGATCCTGCTCTGTAAATAAAATAGAACGTAGCAACAACATGTGAAGGGAGAGGAGAGATCAAAAGGACGACGGGATAAACTCCAGAGCTCGAACAGACGATGGGGGCATGTGTTACCTGGAGATTTCGAATTTTAAATATCCCATACTAATTTCAGAATCATGAGATAGTATAGCTGCGTCATATTGTGATATTAATTAAAATAATTATTATATTTGTTTACCGTCAAATCACAATAAAATAGTAAGATAAGATAATTAAAATGATTAAAATATCATCTTATGTTCCATATCGAGCATTCACAACATGTTTCGGTTTATAAAACCGTCATCAAGTGTAAATTATAAACTTTTTAAACTCGAATTACAATTATTTATAGTTTTTTACAATTTTATAATTTTATCATCTTTCTCAGTATATTTTATGGAAGTTGTGTCTAGATATTATTAATATAACATTATTGTTGAGGTGGTGTTATTGATGTTTATACCAGTCATATATGAAATAGCAATCGGTTCAGATGTGTTCAGAGGAGAGATCCAGAAGTGTTACCATCTCGGAACAAGGTTCATTGAAACGTACCCACGTAAACTGATAGGATATGAAATTCAATTTTACAGATTCTATTAAATGTAAGGTGCAACATATGAGACTGGAGAAATACGAGGGCTTGTAAGGAGTGGGCTCTTTAGTTAAGTGGATGAATTGCTCTGTGAAGAATAATTGGAGACCAGACCTTGTAAGACGGAACAAATTTCGGGAAATCAATAGCGCTTTTGATTCCGAAAATGAGGCGAAGTACTTAGAAGTTTAGATTAAGTGTATCAAAAGTGAATACAAAAATGTGGAATTAGATGGATTTAAATTTTGTTTCCAGATAGTTCAAAATCCTGATAAATGAGGTCTTATGTTCTCACGGCGGTGAATATGTCGATGTTGGTCTTCTGGGTTGTGACGTAGTCATTCAGTAGATTTGCCTTGGCTTCTTCGAACTGAACTTCTTTTTAATATTGTGGCAAGACTTAAATTTACATTGCGCATTCGTGATTGAAAGATGTCTTATGCAACATTTGAAATCTCTAGATTCAAAATTAAGACTATCATTTGTACTTGGTTTGAAACTTGGGCTAAGAACATAGATTGATGGTGATTCAGAACTGTTTGCTGAGAAGAATGTTCGGACATAAAGAAAGGACGTAACATGAAGATTGAGAAAATTACGTAAGGAGGAACTTCGAAAGTTTTACTCTTAAACAGTTAATATTATTAACGTGTTGATGTCAGAGGGGTGAGATAATGGCGGATGTTGGAAAACAAAGTGAGGGGTTAGAAAAATATACTAAATGTAGATATCCGTCTTCTGGGTTGTTGCGCTGTGTAGTCTGGTCGATGGTTACCAACGTTTCAGAGGTCATACGGCCTCCGTCATCAGGGCGATGAAGATTTCTGTCTTCTGTGTTGTTCCGCTGTGTAGTCTGGTCGATGGTTACCAACGTTTCAGAGGTCATACGGCCTCCGTCATCAGGGCGATGAAGATTTCTGTCTTCTGTGTTGTTCCGCTGTGTAGTCTGGTCGATGGTTACCAACGTTTCAGAGGTCATACGGCCTCCGTCATCAGGGCGATGAAGATTTCTGTCTTCTGTGTTGTTCCGCTGTGTAGTCTGGTCGATGTTAACCATCATCGCCCTGATGACGGAGGCCGTATGACCTCTGAAACGTTGGTAACCATCGACCAGACTACACAGCGCAACAACCCAGAAGACGGATATCTTCATACTCACCGCTGTGAGAACCTCAAGTCTTACATACTAAATGTAAGTCGTGAAACCTGAAGAGATAGTTTATGGTGGTTTTGAGACATCGGCGTAGATGGGAGGATATATAAACATTCAATGATACGTCGGTTTTCATAAAATGTGTGATATTTCTTGAACAGCTGAGTTACTTCAAGCTTCTCAGTAAGGTATGACCTTGAGTGCATGTTTCTATCCGTGATGGCGTGCGGTAGCTGTCTCAGCTTGTAACCTCGGACTGTGCTCGAACACAAATCGCATTGTGTCGTGTCCTTTAGAAGTAAAAGTGTTCTGTGTTTACAGCAACGGAAAACGTCATCAGCAGAACACGCTCCCGCGATGTCAGATTTTACGCCAGTTCAAGTCTCTCGCCTCTTGACGTCTAAGCTATATTTCTTGGCGATTCTTACGCTGAATTAAACGTCTGCAAAAAAAAAAACCCATTAACTCTTCCCAACGCTTTTGTTGTTTGTCAGAAATTGTATCGGTGTGAAAGCTGTGATTTTTTAGAGGGTCTGTTACAGACGTTGAAGTAACGTGATAACTGACAGAGCAAATATTGATTTTCTTAGCTCAGTATATTCCTGTGTCCGTGTATGAAGAATCATCTATATGACAACATCTGAATGGTTTTGAATCTGTGGCACAGAATGACGTTTAGAAGGATTTGAGGTTCTCAGGTTAGTAGGATGTCTTCTGGGTTGTAGCACCGCGTAGTCCGGTAGAAATTTACCAAAGCTTCAGAGGTCTTTGCTGCCATCATCATCATCAGGATACCCTAAAGCTGGAGGCAGCAAGAACATCTGAATCGTTTGGTAACTTTCTACCGGACTACGCGGTGCTACAACCCAGAAGACATCCATCTTACTAATCACTAACCTGAGAACCTCAAATATCACGATTTTCGCTGTTATGAAGCACCTAGATGAATTATTGTTATAATAATATATTTTCATTATATTTTCTTGTATCATTTGCTTGTAATTGGCTTTTCGGCTGTTGTCCAGAGTTAATCAACGTTTCAGAGGTCATACTGCCTCCGTCATCAGAGTATGAAGATTTCTGTCTTCTGGGTTGTGGCGTTGTGTAGTCTGGTCGATGTTAACCAACGTTTCAGAGGTCATACTGCCTCCATCATCAGGGTATGAAGATTTCTGTGTTCTGGGTTGTTGTTGTCGCCCTGATGAAGGAGGCAGTATGACCTCTGAAACGTTGGTTAACATCGACCAGACTACACAGCGCAATAACCCAGAAGACAGAAATCTTCACGTAGATGAATTATTGTTATAATAATATATTGTCATTATATTTTATTGTATCATTTGTTTTGATATTTGCTTGTAATTGGCATAATTTTTACAACACCAATAAACTTCAAACATTTGTGTATAGACTGTACAAAATAAATATATTTAATCAAACACAAACATGACGCATATAAGATACTATTTAAAGTAATTAAACCTTTTATTCTGACCCCAAACTTCAGTTATTTTCCGTGTATTTGAACACAATTCTCGGATTATTTCAAATCGATTCTCCATTTATCTATATATCCACATACAAATTGTATTCTTTCGAGCCCTTGTGCGTAATTGGCCTTCATGTTGTTGTCAAACAAATAATTAATTTTATTATTCCTTTACTTTTAATTCACTTTTTATTGCTAATAATTTTATTCGTAATCTTAGTCATTATTCTCACGAGATGAGATGAATGTTCTATAGAAACACTTGTAGTAGGTTCAGTCAGAATGAGATATTTATAGTCTTAAGATGAAAAGGCAACCAAGTTGTAAAGAGCGGACAGTGAACTGTTCATTTCGCCCTGCATAACGTAATTAAGTACACTTCATTGGTAGACTAATTGATAGCGATCCTTTCATAATTTGGAATGTTTTCACGGAAGTGAAAACTACAGACGAATGAACATCTGGGAGGTAATTTATCTTGCGAGAATTTACCACAGACCTGGGACGTGTCATATCCAATTAGATTAAAAGCGATCTATGCAAATTGTGCAAATTATCTTGAGTAATATAACCACTGACACATCATGTCTCTCACTTAGTAATATCCACCAAAAATTTTGAACATACCGACGCCAATTAAAATTTGCGTAGTAGAAAGGTCTTGATCCAGTCATCTAGTGTTGTAGATAAGACGATTTCACTACTTTGGTAGTTTCGTGTTACATCCTTCGGAATCAAAATGGTAAAAATTTGGGCCGGAAAACATTTAAAAATAAATAATAACGTTCAACTTAATACGAAGTTCAGTTCGTTTTAAATTAATACAACGTGAATTGTGCTTAGTGAAAGCGTAGATTCGTTATTTAAACACAGAATGTTTTAAAAGTTCTTGTGCAGCTGTATAAACACAGATATATTTCTTATGACGAACTTGCTGAAGATCTCTGTTTTAGTGTCACTTTATCGATAAGAGCTTGCGAACTCTGTCTCTGACACATTTCTATAACGCAAAGCTTTCGATTGTCTCTAGCTAGCCAGTACATACTCTAAAATGTATTTCTTACTCAGCTGTGGCGTGGATATTGTCTGTTGGCTATGTTTAGAAACGTCTGGGATCTATACTGACCATGATTACGCACTTCGCGAAAGTAATTAGACTCACGACGTGCTATTGTACGTCCCTACTGTGGTTGGTGTTAACTTCTTAAATACGAATGTAGTATGACCGTTGAAAGTTGAAAGGAATTGACATTTTCGTGTTGAAAAGTGTCACAGTTTATTGTAGTGTTATCTTTGCAAATCGCATTTCAAGTGCAAATTTTTATAAAATGCTTTTGTAAACCACAAATCGAGTGTGAAAACATCTTCACGGGACTGAAGCCAGGTTCATGTCAGACGCACCAACACGAAACCGATCACCTGATGTCAGACCACCATCAAACTCAGTCTCCACCGCAAACGCCATTGCAGCCTCGTTTGCATTTATTGCTACCAGAGTCCCCAACGTCAGAACGTAATTTCAGTTCTTTTCAGCATTGCACGAATGGCGCCCTTGTGACTGACATTGGCTACTACATTTGGATTAAGTGGGCTGAAGATGGAGACCCTGTCATCCTCCGAAACAGTGGTAAACATTTGCAACACTACGGTGTCCCAACACAGGAGACGATGTCTCTTCTGCGGTGTATCGCCGTGTGAATTTGCGAATAGGTAACCATAATTTCGTAGGATCACACGGCCTTCATCTTCGGTGTCGACTTTATACCCAGAAAAAGGCGGCAGACCGAGACCGGTGGTTAAGTGCATCATTTGTAGGTTGCTGTTTTTT
>NW_019060002.1:492350-510831 GCF_000696155.1 Zootermopsis nevadensis | reverse complement strand
GTTTGCCATTGCCTTCTTCTGTGTGTGAATGGGATGCCACGGAGAAACCGGGGAAGCCCCCGGAGGAAAACCCCGTGTTGCCTAGACCACGGCCTTGCCAAACACAAGTTATAAATTCGGGCACCGCCGGGAATGGAACCCGAGACCCCAGGATTACAAGGCCAGCTAGACCACTCATATCCTAAAATATGTATATTGTGGTCTTGTGGGTTGTAACACTGTGTGAACTTGCAGGCAGGTTCTCGTATAAAGGAATAACATACCGCCTCAATCTCGTTTCTACCCTGACGGTGTAGGCAATACGTTTCTCCGAGACGTTGGTACTTGATATTTATAGTGTTATACTGTCTTCTGGGATATTACGCGGTGTAATCTGGTGGAAGTTTGAAAACGTTTCACAGTTGCTTTGCTGCCCCTGTCATCAGCAGCTTTGAAACTTTCTTAAATTATGCCAGACTACACCGCGTAATATCGCAGAAGACAGTCATGTTCACGTTGTGTTTTTACTTAAACAAGATTTGTTTAATAATTACGCGTGTGTTAAAAACAACGTTAATACGAAATTATGGTGGTGATGTTTATTTGTCTTCTTCAAGTAGAAAGCAGGAACGCGGCACTGCGTTTTCCCCCCCCCCCCCAAACCCTCTGTGCTCTGCGTATTTACTTCTCTCTGTCTGCATGAAACAACAAGTTTTCGGATTTGCACGTGAGGAGAATTGTAATCCCAACATGGACTAGCATCACCTTCCGATCCTCGGGTTAACTCAACAGACATGGACCTGTCTTCTGGGTTGTAGCGCCGTGTAGTCTGCTGTAATTAGGGCGTTCGCCCTAATAATGGTGAAAGCAATGACCTCTGAAACGTCAGTGAACTACCAGACTACACGGCACAAGTTTACAGGAGACCTTCGCCTTCGTTCTCGCCGGCATTAAACCTAAAATCTTACTTATTAAATCTATAAGCTTCTCGAACGGAAAAATTGACTATGATTTCCTTCTTATGTTTCGAGTGTTGAAGGATCCTTGATATACGAGGTGCGATCGGAAATTTCCAGACTGCGCCTATAAAACCCCGTACACTTATCTCAGGTATTAAATTCATCCATCACCCTCGAAGTAGTTCCCCTGGGAGTGAACACAACGATCCCAGCGCCGCTGCCAAGCCTGGAAGCATCCCTGGAAATCTTTCTTTGCCAGCCTGTCAAGCACCATCTGCGATTCTGCCTGAATCTCTTCTATCGTCTCAAATCTCCTTACCTTTAGCTGAATTTTCATCTTTGGGAAGAGGAAGAAGTCACACGGAGCTTAAAAAGGAAGTTGGGGTCGGTTCTTGCAAGATCTTTGAGCTCCTGACAAACGAGAAGTCAATCGAAGATGGTTGTCCAGAACGCTCGTCATCATCGACAGAAGTTCGGCCGTTTTTAAAACGTGAATGCCACACAAAAGTTTGCGGACTCCCCAAATGCTTGCTTTAGCATTTCATAGGTTTCCGTAGCCGTTTTGGCGAGTCTTTGGCAAAATTTGATGCACACGCCATTCCGAAATCGCAGGAGGGTCGGTGTAATGCACTACCAAAACGCCCGTAACTAAGAAACAAATGCTAATTCGATGATGCCGGCTGGCACATTGATTCACTATGAATGTAGGCCGCACCCCCTAGCGGCAGAAGCTCGTACTACATCCGGTTCGCCCTGTATTGACACAGTCTTGAAACTTTCCGATCGCACCTCGTACGTGACGTGGACGAGACGCGTTCTTCGTTACCAGCGTTTCTTTGAAGCCATGAACATAATTTCCTTTGTTTTTATTCGACGGTTTCGTCGGGATTGAAAATAATCGGGTGCCGTCTATTCATTCGTGTTCCAGACAAAAAAAGTGAGTTACGTATGAAACGAAATTTAATATTTGTATTACAACGAGCAGTTCGCTGTACGTGAACTATGTATAAGTTGTCTTGGAAATTTCATTTAACCTTAACCCAACATGCATACCTCCTCTTTTCCTGTTTTATAGCTTTATTGCTGTAAGATTGGACACTCGGCTGCAGAGAATGAAGTAGGAGTTACGTAAGATAAGTGCGCGTGGCGTCCATGTTGGTATTATCAGGCACTGTCTCTATCGGTAACAACTCAAAACCATTGGTTGCTTACTTCAGACGTAAAACACTTACTTCACTACAACTTGCTCTAGTGGAAATTAAACGAATGTGTGGTGTATACACTGAGTTATCGTTGGTAATGTTGGTTGTATAGTTCAGTGGTTTTCAACTTGGGGTACGCGTACCCCCGGGGGTACGCGTACCCCCGGGGGTACGCGAAGACATCTTAGGGGGTACGTGAAATTTAAAAGAAAATATTATTTTATGATAAACACTGAATAATCAGTAATGTAATTTATTTTATTTAATTTATTTTAGATGTATATTATATACTATGTATAACTTGAATTATACAACAACTTTGGGGGTACAAAGTTGAAGAGAAATTATATCTGGGAGTACGCGAACAAAAAAGGTTGAATACCACTGGTATAGTTGGTAGGATTGTCACATCTAACTTATTTATACTATGCTGTATTTTGTAAACCAAGGAACAGTGAAACACCAGCAATGCAGGAACACGCCTTAATCGGCACGCTATACTTCTGCAGTGTATAAACATAATAATTTTACACCCGATAGTCTGTAACAAAGGACTGGGTTATATTTCTGTATCTCTCAAATTAAATTTAGCGAGTTGTTACCATTTCTGCAAATTTGGAGTCCAGAGAGCTTAAATGTTTATATTAAATAATATACAAATAATTGAAAATACTAATTGCAGTCCTTAGCGCATATGAAATTGAAAATATTTCGTGTAATCTGAAAATTTAGTCAGTCGTACGAAGACGCGGTAAAGTTTGAAAATACTTATATGTAACTGATGACTGATCGATAGGCAAGCCCGCAAGTCGGATGACTTAAAGGGTTGAAGATTTCTGTCGTCTTGGTAGAAGTTTAAACCACGGCGCTGTAACCCGGGTAAACTTTTATCAAGACTGCTCGGCACTACAACTCAGAAGACGTAACCTCAAACCTTACAACCTAAAGGGTTGTTCCGAGATTCTTAACACGCGCCCTTAAATTTCAGGAATACTGTTCTGCATTTATTTTCCAGAGGATTGCATATTTGTAGGTGTGACGGAAGGCTGTAATTATGCATCCCCATAACTGCGTAATTCTCATCATTACATGATGTAATTCAGGATGGTCTAAGATAACACGTTTTAGGTTTAAATTCCAATATCACATTTTCAATTGCCAGGGGGAACATACGAAGAATTATCCGATTCTCATTTATATTTCAGTGTCGAATGTGGTGGAGTCCCAGGACTGTAATAAGACTGAGGAGCTGACGAAATGCGTGAACCCTATCAAAGTTCTCAAGGATGATAACGAATTTGGATTCTCCATCAATAAGGAAGAACTGGACCGACTCTGCCCGTAAGTATCTTTTTTTTTTCCTAAGCATCAGGCCAACAGTGGTTATATGCATAAAATATAATTAAAAATATTCGTCACGTTTGTGGGTAATATTTTTGAGTTTCCCGTGGCAAACCTGTTAAAGTGATTACATGGCTACCATTGCCGTGGTATTTCTGTGAGGGAATTTTTGGTCTTACGATTAGCAACACTGAATAATGTGCCGTGTAGTCTTGTAAAAGTAGACATTTATCGTAGGGAAATTGGGTGAGAGGTTGTAAATTGGTATTATCTGGCTCAGGATAGAGACACATTGCAAGCTGTTGTGAACACGGTAATTAAACTTCGAGTTTTGTGAGAAAAGGGAACGTCTTGATTAGCTGAGCGAATGTCAGGACTGTACAGACTCAGATACTGAGATAGGGGAGTACCGGCCACACACGATTCAAAATTAATTTTTCCAGACTATTCTTTTCGCATAGATTGTACACCAAAAATTTTATTTAGTATATTCATAGATTCTGACGAACAAACATGAACTCCAGATCACGTCCACATTTTATTCGCTTTGTTAAGAAACGCATAAGAAACAGTTAAATGCGTAAATATATTTTTCTTTATATCGTGTCATTCACATTGATTTATCCAGGGTTAGAACGACAAAACACCATCACCGGAAATGTCCATAGAACTGAAATGCTGATTGATTCAGCGTGTTAGTTCTGGAAATAGTAAGATACGAGGTGCGATCGGAAAGTTTCAAGACTGCGCCTATAAAAACCCGTACACTTATCTCAGGTATTAAATTCGTCCATTACCCTCGAAGTAGTTCCCCTGAAGTGAACACAACTATCCCAGCGCCGCTGCCAAGCCTGGAAGCATCCCTGGAAATCTTTCTTTGTCAGCCTGTCAAGCACCATCTGCGATTCTGCCTGAATCTCTTCTATCGTCTCAAATCTCCTTTCCTTTAGCTGAATTTTCATCTTTGGGAAGAGGAAGAAGTCACACGGAGCTTAGAAAGGAAGTTGGGGTCGGTTCTTGCAAGATCTTTGAGCTCCTGACAAACGAGAAGTCGATTCTGCTTCTGGTGCTCAGACAGGAGCCTTGGCACAAACTTGGCTGCGATGCGTCGCATGTGGGGGTCTTCCTTTAGAATCAGCTGACCGGTCCCATAGCCTATCCCAACAATGTCGACCAAGTCGTTGATGGTACGACGTCGATCTTCGTAACATTTTCGGGCGTTGTGCTCGGAGATGGTCGTCCAGAACGCTCGTCATCATCGCCAGGGGTTCGGCCATTTTTAAAACGTGAATGCCACCCAAAAGTTTGTGCACGACCCATTGCGGACTCCCCAAATGCTTGCTTTAGCATTTCATAGGTTTCCGTAGCCGTTTTGGCGAGTCTTTGGCAAAATTTGATGCACACGTCATTCCGAAATCGCAGGAGGGTCGGTGTAATGCACTACCAAAACGCCCGTAACTAAGAAACAAATGCTAATTCGATGATGCCGGCTGGCACACTGATACACTATGAATGTAGGCCGCACCCCCTAGCGGCAGAAGCTCGTACTACATCCGGTTCGCCCTGTATTGACACAGTCTTAAACTTTCCGATCGCACCTCGTAATTCTTGGTGTGCTTGAGCATAAATAATTGCTGGTTAGAGACCTATTTCCGACTTAAGGTAGAAAACATGTAATTCCCCCCATAGATGTAAATAATAATTCCGCTAATTAAATGTGGAGGTGGATGTTCGTTTCAGGACGCGTCCAACACATTTAATGAACTCTCTCTAGGGAAATGACACACACACACACACAATCATACAACCGTGTTCGAGTATGGAATTATTAATTTTTCGATAAAGGCCCGACATAATTCGCCTTTCCAGATTTGCAAACATTGCTTTAAAAAATGAAATCGAAGTTTTATTATTGAAAATTCCGCAGTAAAGCAAAAATATTGGCTACATGCATTTTTTTAGGTAGATTTGTATTTCCATTGAAACATTTTTGTTCTAAAAATTATGACGTCTTCTAGGAACTTTTGCCGTGTAGTCTTATAGCAGGAAGTTTACTGACGTTTCGGATGTGCTTACTGCCTCCATTATCAGAGCGATGGAATTTCAGTAGGCGTGAGTACCTCTGAAACGTCTTTTGATTTTTACAAGACTGCATGCTTCTGCGTTACAGAAGTTAGTAATTTTCATACTTGAAGCCGTATGAACGTGAACTCTCACATTTATCTTTTATTTTTGGTCTGAAATGGAGCGTATTAGAAATAAGTACTCCTTTATTTGGAGTATTTAAATATTATTAAAACGTGTTTTGGCTTTAAAATCTAATAATAGGATAGGCGTTAGCAGATGTAATGGAGTGTCACTGGATTTTAGATTTATGTACGGTAGACATTGATTTCGAAGAAAAATGTGTGTTATTTTCTGCTGGTTGGACAGGTCTCATCTACTTCAAATTATCTGCGGAATGACGTTCCTACATGACAGCCGCGCGCCGCGTACATGCGATACTCCTGTGATTGCATTTCGTGCTTTGCGAGACCCTCGGCTTCTGTTTGCTCTCCTGCGTATGGATATCCACACAGGAATTCTTTCTGATTGTTTATTTCACACATTGCTTCAACCGCAACGTTCCTCCGCCCTCTCTATAGAGTGGATGTCCGGTGCCTTCGAATTTTTTGTTATGCAGTCCCGCACAACAATCGCTATTCTCTTGCTTGAAAATATCAGCCTCTTCTTCTACTACAGCAGATGTTGTTCCTTCTTTATTTTCCTTTGCTTATGTATTATTTAGCGATTTATTCTTTCAGTGCCTTGTTCGAAACCTTCGTTTCTGTACGTGACTGATTTCCATTAGTTTTTACGAAATCTTTGTACAGTCAGACCGGCAACTGTCTCTGCTCGGTTAGTACACAGCATGCATTGCGGCAGCCCTGGTAATAAAGGCATAAAGCATCTCTGAAACGTCGGTAAACGTATACACCACACTGTACAGCGTAACAACCCGGAAGACAGCCATGTTCATACTCGCCGACGTGAGAATCTGAAGTCTCGCGTACAGTCATCCACGCAGACAACGAAATTGCGTTGTCCTGCTTTGTTTGTATTTATTATTTATTTATTTAGTGTTGTGTCTGACGACAGGTCCATATGAACAGGATCCTTCCATCCTTTTCTCGGACTGGGACCTGTTCATATACGTTCTTGGCAGATGATCCAGAAGTGGTTTGCCACTGCCTTCTTCTGTGTGTGAATGGAGTAATGGTTGGGATGCCACGGAGGAAAACCCCGGGTTGCCTAGACCACGGCCTTGCCCAACACAATGACGACAGGTCAGGTCCATATGAACAGGATCCTTCTTCCATCCTTTTCTCGGACTGGGACTTGTTCATATACGTTCTTGGCAGATGATCGAGAAGTGGTTTGCCATTGCCTTCTTCTGTGTGTGAATGGAGTAATTGTTGGGATGCCACGGAGGAAAACTCCGTGTTGCCTAGACCACGGCCTTGCCCAACACAAGTTATAAATTCGAACCCGAGACCCCAGGATTACAAGGCCAGCGTTCTAACAGCTAGACCACCATTTGTTTGTATACAGAACTGAAATTTATCTCAGTAGCAGCGCACGTGACTTTGTGTGGAGTCTTCGGTAATGACAACTTCTCGGAACACTGATAATTCGTCCCTCGAAATGAAAAGAGAGTCGAGCGAGGTTTTCCCCCACACATTTTCCTGGAAAAATCAAAATTCGAAAGGAATTGTATCTACAGGCATCACGTTCTGTAATAAGGATAAAATATGGCGGTAATACACAGCAGCCGCGTGGGATGGGTTTGGTTGGCAGTTCTGGGCTGTGGCCAAAACGACTCGAGAGCTCGATTACTAGGATGCGAGAGACGAGAAAATCGACGTTAATAGTCTCCGGTTTGTCAGTGATGAAACACTTTATATACGTCTCGATTATGACTTCGTATCGACTCATTGTGTAACCGAACGTACTGTACGCAGGCCACTGATGGCCCGTCTTTGCTTCGTGTTGGTCATTAGAAAATGAACTAATTGCAGTTTTGTTTCTGTCGATAATAAGGACAAGTGACAATATCGTAGGATATTTAATGACTCTGTATCAAGAACAGAGTCTTGTAGCTTCGGATGTGACGTATCGTCCATTCCGCGTGGTAAATTTGTAAGGCAGACATTAAGCACTGTTAATTTCATATGTGATACTTGTGTTGGGCAAGGCCGTGGTCTAGGCAACACGGAGTTTTCCTCCGGGGGCTTCCCCGGTTTCTCCGTGGCATCCCATTCACACACAGAAGAAGGCAATGGCAAACCACTTCTGGATCATCTGCCAAGAACGTATATGAACAGGTCCCAGTCCGAGAAAAGGATGGAAGGATCCTGTTCATATGGACCTGTCGTCAGACAGAACACTAAATAAATAATAAAAACTTTGCCAGCTGTTTCCCTGACGTTTGGGGGAAACTAAGACAAATATTTTTCTTACGGCTTAGAATTAACCCTAGTGTAAAAGTCATTGGCATTTTATCGAGCTTAATATTCATCGTTCTAGTCTGAAGATGGAAGTTATATTTTATTTTCAAGTTTTGGTAACCAACTCCAAAAGCCACGACCCAGAATAAAAACGGTCCACGCGTGTTAGCTTGAATTGAAATTTTGAACAGAATGTCAAAACATTCTTAACTCAACCGCTCACATTAAATTTAGCATACAGTAACGTTCTACGACACATTTATAGCCACCGCGAAATCGGGTTTATATGAGGTATGAGATAAATATCCGATACTTATGGCAAATTAGACTGGGATTCTGTCTCCGGGTATGGTCATTGGCTACCTTGGCCTCTAAGCCTTTCACAAGGACCGAAGTCATAATGTACCATTCTTGTGTGGGCTCTTATTTTGTGGGATTTCCATATTGTCTGGGATAATGAAGATGATTTTTAGGGCCAGTACAGGGGATGTAGCATTCCTACAAATCTCTTATATTTAATTTGATAGAGGTGACGAAATATTTGTAATACGCCAGCGTGTTCTTTAGCCAGAGACGGTCTGCCGTATTCTAGGCCACCAGATTCATGAAAACTGTATTGATTAGTAAAAAGGTTGTGAGTTTTAAAAGAAGGTTAACAGTAAACTTTGAATGCTATATAAGAACGCTGTGTCGCATGACAAAAGACTGACATGAGGAAATGTCGTGAATTCTTGGTTCCTCGATCCACTGCCGGTTTATTATAAACTAATCTCCGTGTTATTCGGGTACCAACATTTGTGGAGCTTTCACGGATGCTTGTTCTGACTGCATTCTTGGGTTTAATCCTCTGAAGCACAAAGTTTATTATAACTAATATTTAAAACTATAATTTATGCCTCTAAGACAAACACAACGAACCTCCATTACAAATTGTTAATGATAAGATGGTAAAGTTGCGTCATATTGTGATATAATAAGTATATATTAAATCTTTTCCGTCTAATCACAATAAATTCTTATTAAATATTAAAATATTACAATAATTAACATTTCAAGATTTGAAACATGTCGTGAAACATGAAAAATGATGGTCTAATGTAAATCGAATATTTCGATAAAGAACATCATTTAATATTTTATATATTTTAAATGTTTTAAATGTTGAAATGTTAATTATTGTAATATTTTAATATTTAATAAGAATTATTGTGATTAGACGGACAAGATTTAATATATAATTGTTAATGATGTTCAGGAAAATATCACTTTAGTCTGAGAATCGCAGAAACCCCGTAATTAATCTCCGTGCGCAAAAATTTAGATTAACAGACCGTTAAAACAGGTGGTACTTATATTTTCCTCTTAAGCTTAAAATTGTTGAATATTGAGCGATGAGTAGATACAAGTGTTACATCAAAATGCTGTGGTAGTGAGGACGGTGTACCTGTTTAAAGGTTACATCCGCTTTCTCCTTGAACGAATAAGGAAAACCACAAGAACTTGTCATGAAATGTGGCTTCCAGCAGGAAATCTCGAATAGTACTCATAGTTCTTTGTTCTGGAAGTGCCAGGTATGAATCTCGGTCTGATCATCGGATATGCGGAATGTCTTTCGTGCCTTTACTCAGGTCCTTTAGACAAATACCGGTGTATTACCTTCGTATAGGCTACGACCACACTGCCACGGTCGTCTAGTTAGAACGCTGGCCTTCTAATCCTGGGGTCTCGGGTTCGATTCCCGGCGGTGCCCGAATTTATAACTTGTGTTGGGCAAGGCCGTGGTCTAGGCAACACGGAGTTTTCCTCCGGGGGCTTCCCCGGTTTCTCCGTGACATCCCAACAATTACTCCATTCACACACAGAAGAAGGCAACGGCAAACCACTTCTGGAGATTCCCGGCGGTGCCCGCATTTATAACTTGTGTTGGGCAAGGCCTTGGTCTAGGCAACACGGAGTTTTCCTCCGGGATTTCTCCGTGTCATCCTAACAATTACTCCATTCACACCCAGAAGAAGGCAATGGCAAACCACTTCTGGATCATCTGCCAAGAACGTATATGAACAGGTCCCAGTCCGAGAAAAGGATGGAAGGATCCTGTTCATATGGACCTGTCGTCAGACAGAACACTAAATAAAATAAAATAAATAAAAATAGGCTACGACCGCTTCCTACTCAATCCGTACGAGAACGTAGCTAATTTCGTAAAATCCGTACTGTGCAGCTTCGTTAAATGTATTAATCCATTCTGAAAGAATATTAACCCTGCAATTTCCGAATACAAATCAGACGCTGCAAATCCTTTTTTGAAAATTTTCTGGTGTTAAGACTCTTTTTACTTAATTTCTGTGGAGTGTATTGCATAGACCATGATTTTATATTTAGTCCGAATCAAGTGTTCTAATGTTGAATGATCTGTAGCTAATTGTAACAAGGAAAAGAAAATTTGTTTAGAGAAAAGGACTTTTGAGTATTTGTTTTTTTGGACTATTAACGTTGTCATATGGTGCCGGTGAAAGCAATAGCTTTTATGCTTTTAAAAATATTTCAGAAGTGAAGCCGAGACGGCTGTAATGTTACCCACAAGTTTCATTAAAAGGATAAAAAAAGCTTTTATTACGGAGTCCTGCAGACGGACAGACCACGTTATATGTTCCGGTGTCTCTTAATGAAATTAATGTGTATACAAATTAGTTTCGAGATGAAAATAGTTGTTGAGGGAGCTCTCAGGGAAGTTCGTTGCACTAAGAGCACATCCCGCAATTCCAGTGAGTTCCACCCCCACCTCCGTGCTCTTCCCAGAAATTGTAACTTTTCCTTCTAAAGCGTTTTAAACTAATTTGCTACAGTTTTTATACATTTCATTACTAACACAATTATTATAGCTAATTTTAATCACATTCAGCAACGGAAATCAATGTGACGGCTATACAGAACTTTGGTACACATCCACGACGATATTGAAATACATTATGATGAGATTTAAAATTAATTTCAGCCACTTTATATTTTACTTTGTACGTTGATCATCTGATTTATACGTAAGAGCTTCCTCTAGGGCTGAAGACGGATAAACTCTGGGATGTTGTGCCGCGTAGTATGGTAGATCAGGGATGTGAACTGTCGATAGATTTCTACCAGACTACAGGACGCGACATTCCAGCAGGCAGAGATGATCATATACTCCTCTTGGTAAGAACTGAAATCTCGTAAGGAATGGTTTCATCTGACTCAGGATACGTACCAGTCAGTGTCGGGGCTATTATAAACTCGGCAATGAACCTTCGGGGTCTCGTAATATGTGTAGAATTTCTTGATTAGCTTATCGAATTTTAGCGTCTTTTCATTGTGTATTTATTAAGACGCTGTTAATGTCTCAGGTTATAAAGTGTCGAGTTATAGTATGATCGGAGGTATTACCAACTGGTGAAAGATTACTACGCGGAGTTAATTAAAGTAAAGTTTGTCCCACTATACGCCATGTAGGCGCTTGGGGGGAGAGGCGGTATAGCTCCTCTCTTCCTTGACCTCGGCACTAGATGGGGGGGTGAGTGGTCAGCATCACGCCCCGGCCGGCTTTACCCCCAGGAAGTTTAGGGTTATTTTTTTAATTTGAGATTTTAAGTTCTTTATGTGGTTATAATTAACACAATGTACGCAAATGTGTCAGAAATTTGGATTGTAACGTTGACCACAGCAACGCAGAACGGGCTGTGTCAGTCAACTTTTTTAGATTATCGTCTACATGATGAATGTGGCGTCGTCACATATGTTACTGTGAATGTTCCGTTAGCCAATAATTAAACAGTAGAATGCTCTCGATTCGCGATATTATCGGAATAGGGCGGTGCAGTCAGTGTGTGTGTGTGGGGCAGATGGCCTCTCACGCAGTTGTACAGAGTTACACTGATGATTGTTCTCTCGTGGTTCTGCCATTTAGCTGTTATTCTTATCATTCAAGAGACAGGTGCGTAACTTCAGGACAGCCAACATCACGAAAATTGTTCGCGTGTGTGGAGATTAATTACTGGCCACAGTTTTCATCCCAAATTCATATAGGCCTTGTTAAAGCTGTTTTTTTTCTGTGTGTAACGACGTGTGGACTTTTAGGTAGATAACCAACCTTTCCGTAGAACATTATGCTTCCATCTTCAGGAACGTAAAGTCTCGTGTCTAACACTCTTGAGCATGAATAAATAGGACCCGCGGTTGAGGCAGCCCCTGATTGAAAATGGAACGAGTGTACAGGAAATACATAAAAATAAATTGAAATTATATATTTCAGTGGTGATTTTGCAGGCGATCGTTTCAAGGTCGATTGACAATGCGTTGTGGTGGTGTACTTTGACTCAAGCCACGGTGGTCTAGCGGTTAGAACGCTGGCCTTGTAATCCTGGGGTCTCGGGTTCGATTCCCGAATTTATAACTTGTGTTGGGCAAGGCCGTGGTCTAGGCAACACGGAGTTTTCCTCCGGGGGCTTCCCCGGTTTCTCCGTGGCATCCCATTCACACACAGAAGAAGGCAATGGCAAACCACTTCTGGATCATCTGCCAAGAACGTATATGAACAGGTCCCAGTCCGAGAAAAGGATGGAAGGATCCTGTTCATACGGACCTGTCGTCAGACAGAACACTAAATAATAATAACTTTGACTCAGATTTTCTATGGGGAAAATAAGGAGGGTAGTTTTCTTGGCATAGGTCGAGAAGTTTCCTCATCATAATACATATTTTCGTTGCCTCTGGTTGGATACTTGGACATTGAGTGTCGAGCAGTGGATACCGCTCCTGTTTCGACTTGGTAGTCAATTTTCTAGTGACAATTTGTGTCTTGCCAGCCTCACGGCCTTCACTCACAATTCATAGCGTAAGAACTGGCCCCGCGCCAACAACGCGAGATGCTCTGTTGTTAAAGTCGTTCCTATTTCGAAACACGCCGTGGGAGTGGAGGTAAAAGTTCGTAACCTGTTTCTGCAAAGATATGGAATTTTTGTGTAGACTGACAAAAAAATCTCGACATTACACGTAAAGGAATATTTGCTTTCCCTGCAAGTTCCGTGCGGTGAAACCGTGAAAGCATGTGGCGGTCATGGAAGTTGTTCCTGCTTCTGGGTTGAATGCCCGTAAGTGTCTACGGCCACTTCCTGTGAATGCCGTGTGTTGTAAACAAACACATCGCGGTCCACCAGGAGAGTATCCGAACATTTAAAAAACAATGTCAGAAGTAGTAATAACATGACCATGCTGTGTGAAGACCTGACAGTGCGATCGAGGTTAAATTTACGATGTACGAAATGAAAAAGTAGTTTAAAAAGTACCAGAGGCTCTAGAAGTGGAGGGGTCAGGTACGGAATCGGAAATCTAAACATCGTGAGAGGTCGATTAAAATTTTCTGCCATCTTGCTTGGATGCGCATAAATTCTGCTCGATAAATATCGCTATTCTCAAGTCACTCGAATCGATTTTCATAATGACAGTAATTACGTATATCGATATATCTCGAAATTAACAAAAAAATCTCGAATTCTTTTTTTTCTCTCTCGTTTAAATGGAATCTGTAAGATTGGTGCGCTTTAGCTTTGTACCAACTTGAGCCAAAGAACAACAACAACTTTTTTCACACTCGTTTCCCATGGGAATTGGAGAACCACAAAGTTATTTAGCCATTATAGGATCAGTCGTAGAGCCTCTACAGTGAGACCAGCCACGTCCCGGTTCAGAGATGACGCTCCTAACTTAAGACCTGTGGTTTGGCAGTGGGCTGTTCGATCGGCACAGTGCAAAATAGGATGAAGCTTTGTCGGGACTTATATTTCGGTTTTGCATTCTAGCCCCATCTCGTCACCAATATTAGGCCGCGATAATTAATTCTGTCGCTGATTTTAATTGCAGTGATATGAACCGAGGGATTCGATGTATCGATAGTTATACCCGACGCTGCATGACGGAGGAACAGCGAAAACACTTCAATCGCCTGTATGACGGCACAACGCAGATGATTAAGAAGCTGTGTAACCCCGGTCCTTATCAGGAAGGTAAGTGTCCAGTGAGAGGTTGCGTTTGCTGTGGAGTTATTGGAGACCACGCAGCGAAACCGGTGTTTCTAAGGCTCTATCTAGTGGGCCCAACTGTGTAGGAACCTGAAGACGGAGATAGAGTCCCATCTCCGAAACGTCGTTTTACGTTTTATATTTACTAGACGATGGATAATATCCAAGAAAAATTTTATTCAATATACTTGTTTTTGTCAAGTTATTTTGTTGTTGGTGTTTTGGGATGTGAGGAGGCCGTGTTGATAGCAACTTTTTTTTCGGAGAAACATGGCGCACGGCGTCACAACCCAGAACAGCATCGACGTCTCTACCAAATGTCGTGGCCCGTCTCTGTTGCTCCGCAGAATTCCTGGTCCACGCGCCGTGCATGAGGGAAGTGAGCGCAGAATACGAGGACTGCGTCCGTAAGTACCAGCAGAAGATCGGGGAAGTTCACACCCGCATAAACGAACTGAACAGGAGGCCGGCGAACGACTCGGCCTTGGACATCGCGGGACGAGGAAACGAGTTGCGGACGGTGTGTTGGTAAGTTACCGGGACTCGAGGTCAGAGCACGTGGCTCGTAATGTGTGGTCCGGTGGTCTGGCACTTTATTTAATTTTGAATAAAGAAATTGTTGAGGCCAGTGACTGGCTGACACATGATAGAACTTTTTGTTCCAGTTCATTTCGGGACTACTTAGTTTGCTCACAGAGGACAGTGATGAATAAGTGCGGGGAGGAAGCTGCCAAGTTTACAGAAGATTTCTTAAATCAGATGTCCTTTACCCTTATCGAGGTACGAAAAGTCTTAATTATTACGTAATACTCAAGAGTATACTTTTGTGTTTTACTGTGTGAATTCCTTTAAGCGGTTTTATTCCAGAGAAATGTGTATGACGACACTCGAGAGACCTTACTTGTGTTATGGATTCAGTAACGTAAGAGTCCAGCTCCGCTGAGCTACACTTTGTCCCATGGATAACTAATATGGCGGACATTTGATGAACTTGTAAATCATAACCTAGGCATTTTAATCGCGGCCATCAAAGATTTTCATTTCTAACGGGAATTTTTTTTAAGTGTTTAGCCGACAAAAAGTAATCGTGCAGTGATTCAACACTTTATTTTCGTGCTCTATGTGCCCTAAATCCCCCCCCCCGTTTTTACGTGTAAAACTCGGAATTTAGTATTTACTATGAGCGCATTATTATATTTCTGTTTTGTTACATTAAAGTAAAGAAAATATTAGCGTTGTCGTCAGCGGTTTCGTAAATTTTGTAGCGAGTCCAGATAAGGTCAGTTGTTGCTTAAATGTTCTTCAAATCCATTGAAATATTTCATATTTCAACGCGTTATTTTTGTCATTGCTTAATTTAAAAAATAATTTTTTTTGTATACTTTTGTTAAGAAATTGCTACGTTTAGGCAATCAATACATTTTTCGATTTTTATGGAAATTATTGAGTCCTGTCCTAAACCCCCCCCCCCCACCACCTCGTTTCTTTAAGATGCGCTGAGCCGTGCCGAATGTTGAGTTTTTTTAAACTTTTGGCAAACACTCTGATGATGGAGTCAGCAAGTATCTCCGAAACGTCTGTAAACTTCTAGCAGACTACACGTCGCTACAGCCAAGAAGACAGCCATCTCCATGTTCGCCACCGTGAGACTCTCAGACCCTACATACGCCTTAAAATATGAAATGAAAATATTTCTATTCCCCGATAATGGTTCCTGCCTGTACCGAGAGCTTCCAGGTTGCATTTGAGGCATCATCGCCTTCTTTTTCGAGAAGTGCCCTTTTGAAATTACGAGACTTACTGATAAGGAATGGCTTTATCTAGAGCAGTGGTATTCAAACATTTTTGTTCGCGTACCCCCAGATATAATTTCTCTTCAACTTTGTACCCCCAAAGTTGTTGGTGTATAATTCAAGTTATACATAGTATATAATCTACATCTAGAATAAATTAAATAAATTACATTACTGATTATTCAGTTTTTATCATAAAATAATATATATTTTTTTTAAATTTCACGTACCCCCTAAGATGTCTTCGCGTACCCCCGGGGGTACGCGTACCCCAGGTTGAATACCACTGATCTAGAGGATCCTACAGAATTTTCCCGGTTTTTCATCTACTTGGAGACAAATTCAGAAAATTCGTGTATGCTATTTTGTATCCAGCCAATGGACGACGCTCAAAGGAAATTGTCTCCAATTTTCGCGTTCCTGTAAGAATGTCGTCATTTGCTTCCGGACAATGTTGAAGTTTATCATAAATACGTGACTGTTCTCATTGCAGGCTCACTGCGAGAATTACCTACATGGTTCGAACCAGTGTGAAGATTCCTCCGCCAGCCAGTTGTCCCTCCAACTCGAACTCAACTTCATCTTAGTGATATATCTTTATTTTTATCGGTGCACTTGAGTCGCCGAACAGAGCAAAACTTGTTCTTCTGACATCTCTGCGTGTTTCTAGGTTTTTGTGTCTTGAGAACGAAGAAAGGAGAGTACGAGCTCACTTTATTGAAGATAAGCGAACTTAGAAGTAGTCCACACGGCAGAGATTTCACTGAAAGTGTTTTCCGTACGTTCTTAGAAACCAGCATCTTCTGTCACTCCCACAGACTAAAAGATCTTTTCGTTTATTGCGTCAGATTAAAGTTAAGACGGTAACCAAATTTCTGTTGTATGAAGCCCAGAATTTTAATTTTTATCGTATTGTTTGTTTACCGATACGAAGTCAAGAGATTGCTCAGTGAATCAGCACAGAACAAACCGAGGCTTTCACTGCGCATAACGCAACGCGCAGCTGCGTTGGATCGTGATTTGAGTCGAGTTTTGTTCGTGTAAAAGAGTTTTCTGTGGCGTCGGAATTGTCGAACGATGGATATTTCTGCTTTATTATGTTTTTTTTGCAAATATTAAAAGAACACGTGTTTCTTGTAAAAGATTTACAGTAGTGAAAAAAAGTATTCTTATCTCAGTTCGAGGCATTTGCGAGGATCTCGCAACCTCTGAGAGTTCTAGTCCAAGTTGGTTTGGTAGGAAAAGTGTTTGGAAGCGATTTGCTCATGTGTCACACACGCGTGCTTTAAATGGATTCCTTCGGTAGCTTTATTTCATTTTTTTTTGAGGTAATTTCAGAATATAATTTCTAGATTTAAAAGTAAGAGTTGGTTGAGAGTCACACACTCGCGTGTGTGACTCAAGGTCACGCCATTATTGTTCAGTGAAGCCGGAAATGACGTCACCATCAAATCCATACGACTCGAAACTCTGAACGTGTTCGTTATGTTTATCGGACGTTAGAATATGTTGAGCAGAATTGTTTTTGAATGATGCAATATTTCGCTCAGTTGAAATATTGAATTATTGCATATTATAAGATAAATTTGTGGAAACTTATTGCTACGAGGGTTTGCCGAATTTATTCCATTGTTTCTTATAAAAGTAAGATGCAGTCTCTGTTAACGAATAATTACTAAATTATTTCCTTCCAACACACACAATATTTTAATTCGTTTCTGATTTCCGATTATTCAGCGCTGTTGCTGGCTGATGTTGCTTGTGACATGAGCATTTCTTCTCCATTCACCGAGGGTCTGCGTCACATGTTAAATTGCGTATTATTAAGAATTGAGCTCAGGACGTAATCGGTCATTTGTTAAAGTGTTGTTTGATAACAAATTTTAGAGTCGCAAATGTGCGTCAACTTTCTCAGTTGTACAAAACAGAATATACATGTAGCATAATACAGGGTGGGCCGAGAGTACTTGAACAAAATAAATGGTGAATGAAAGTTTAACTATAAACAGCTGGATATTTAAATTTTGCTCGTATACACGCAATCACACGAAAGAAATTATAAGATAGTGTCGTTGCGTCATATTGTGATTTATTAAATTAAAATTAAATTATTTGGTTATTCCGTCAAATCACAATGTATTTAAAATAAGATAATTAAAATAATTAAAATATCATTCTGTGTTCCATATCGAATAATCGATTTACAATTGGAACAGTTACAACATGTTTCGGTTTTATTAAACCATCATCAGGTGTAAAATCATATTAAATTTAAAATTCAACCAAATAATTTAATTTTAATGAAAGAAGTTATGTCTGTTTGATCCAACAAAATACAGTCACGGACTTTTGTCGTTGTTCTTAATCTCGTTTTTAAAATGTTCAAGGATTTTTGGGCCTAACTGTACCTTTGCAAAAGTATTTAAACAAAAACTTACTTCGTTAATGTGAATTTTGAGGTTTTCTCGATAGCGAGGGTGATTATGATGATTATTATGACTGCAGTGTTGGTACTGGCGATGTTGACGAGTCTGCACGTCCGCAGAAAACAAATATCATCATCATCATCATCATTTCCATTATATTTTTGCATGTAAATTTGCCACACGCGAATTCAAATACGAAAGTGGCTGTTATGTTATAATTTCGCTGATATAAATAATCTTAAAATGT
>NW_019060002.1:482103-492314 GCF_000696155.1 Zootermopsis nevadensis | reverse complement strand
AATTTGCGAAATTACCTCCGCAGATGCAAGACTGCGTAATATTGAAAAATGTTCTGTGAAACAGCCGAAGTTTTGATAGGTTACCGAAACTTTGTTTCAGATCAGTACTTTTGTCAATAAATTAAATATGGATAAAAAGGTATTATGCAGAATCGAGGCAATTGTAATAGTCAACTCGCTGGATAGTCCATGAGAATTTACGCTTAATTCGTGATGAGAAAGTGGACCAGGTCAGTTGGATTTACGAGTGCAGTATCAGAAGTGATAAAGGAGGTAATCACGCGTGATTTATGAGAACGTCCAAATGATCATTGAAATACATTTTCATGTCTCTCACGTGAAGCACACACATCAACAGTATTTATAACTGAATATTTCGTAATCCATACACTGTATTAATATAGCTCACAACCAAACAATAATTAATACATCAAACGTATTTTAGTTGTGAATTCTGTAAATATATTAACATGTTGTTATATTGAAGGAAAAAAAAAATTCCCTCAAATACTTCATTCTCGCCCGAATGTTTCCTGTAAAAAATCGTATAGATAATTTAAGTGGGGAAAATTACAAGAGCTGGATTTTGGAAGTCAATCCAGCATTTCTCGAAGTGCCTGATAAGAAATTAAACTTCGTGGAAACTGTCCTTTGTAATTTCAGTTTACAAACAGTATTTCTGGGGGGATATTTGTAGGCAGGCCTGACAGTTCCCTCAGGTTCTCGTCGTACGCTCAGATGGCAGCTCTGATGTAGTGGGGAGAGTCCCGCGTGGCTACCCAACCGAATCATGTCACGTGGTAGAAAATGCACACGCAACTGAACTCAGAGTTTCATCAGCTGCAGTCAGTTTTACACTTCCATGTCTGTCGATGACTTCAGAACGAAATTAAATTTTCTATCCCTTATATAAAGTCGTGTTGAATTGAGAAGTAGTAGGTATATGAATAAAGTTTATGACTAACGGAAAATTAATTTCAAAATAAATTTAATTTCTTATTATGTATCACGCCCAGACACGAGGGGTTGTGTTCCTAAACACGCTCTGTGTGTCTTAGTGAGAAGGACCACAGACTGACGTTAAGCTAATCTATGAACGGCGTCTGGGAGTTTTTTCTAGTCATTCAATGGAAGTCGCTCCATACATCAGAGCTACTCTTGATTGCAGTCTCCTCTCTGAACGTTACACGTCGAGAAACAAAGGTAATATATATATATAAATAAATCCGTCTGTTTTGCTTAAAGAGAGTTTTCGTGGAAAATATGTGTAATGCGTGATAAACTTGTCTCACTGCATTATTTTGCATCTTGTGGTTGGTTTAAACAAAATTGTTATTTCTAGAAACTGCAATAGCAGATGGTCGTGAGACAATTTCTACGAATGTTATTTCAAGGTGTTATTTTATTAGTGCGATGTCTTACTGTTTCGTTGTATAACATAAATGTAAAGTATATTGTCTATTGTCAGAGAAATATTAAAACAATAATAAATGTTCTATCTTTTTCATGACTCTGTGTGCTAATTGTTTCACGTCTGTTTCTGTGGTGTGTTCCTTTGAAATTTAATAAGTCAAGGGGAGTTTCGTAAACAAGCCAGTTGAGCATCGCGATCTTCTGGGCACATGCGCAGTAAGCTCTCGAAGGGAGGCCACACGACGCGGTATCCCAGAAGGCTGCCATCTTGATATTCGCCGCTATGAGAACTCGAATTCTCAGATTATGCGTATATTCGTCGAATATTTAGCAAATAAATAAAGGTGAGTTACATGTGTACTTTGTGTTTTACCAGCGTAATTTATGTGGACGTATTTATTACGCATTTCTGAAATCAGAAGATCTTATTTGAAGTTTTCTTGAAATTTGCATATTTCCACTGCACGTTTTAGCATGTATAACCTTTTGTACTGTTCCATGATTGATTGTAGTTATTATTATTTATTTAGTGTTCTGTCTGACGACAGGTCCATATGAACAGGATCCTTCCATCCTTTTCTCGGACTGGGACCTGTTCATATACGTTCTTGGCAGATGATCCAGAAGAGGTTTGCCATTGCCTTCTTCTGTGTGTGAATGGAGTAATCGTTGGGATGCCACGGAGAAACCGGGGAAGCCCCCGGAGGAAAACTCCGTGTTGCCTAGACCACGGCCTTGCCCAACACAAGTTATAAATTCGGGCACCGCCGGGAATCGAACCCGAGACCCCAGGATTACAAGGCCAGCGTTCTAACCGCTAGACCAGGTGTACATTAATGTTAAAATATATTTTAGTTCATGTGATTTTAGATTTTGGTCATAATGTTATTACTGAATCTACAAAAACCTATGTATTTAAATATATTTTGTTTATGCTAATAAATTATGGAATCAGCAGTGACAGGTAACGTATGATGCCTCTTTATCATTCAAAATCTATACGTCGTGGGCCTAGTACAGTTATGTAAAGTTGCAGGTGTTCAGATAAACTTTCGATGGGATGTTGTGTACCGCAGTGAAGTAGTGAGAACGGATGACAACCAGACAGCCTTGCGACAGATTTGTAGTTTCAATAGAGAGTTGAAATGTCGGCCTGGTGACCAGTTATCCTGACACAGGATTTTCATGGCTTTTTCCCCAGTTCGTCATACCGGGATTTACGTTAAATTTGGCCACGGCTAATTCTTCCCGTGTCCAGTTTATTAATGATCATCGTAACATTTGACGCAACGTATATTTTATGTACGGACAGCGTAGTTAAATAATTCACAAATAAAGATGGAAGTCCTCTGGGTTGTTTCACAGTGTTTTCAGGTAGAAGTTCACAGACGTTTCAGATTTGATTACTCTCTGAAGCGTTGGGCAACCTTTAATAAAGTGCATGACGCAATAACCCAGAAGAAACCCATAGATCTTTGCCGATGCGGGAATCTGAAATCTTACAAATCACAAAATGAGGACGGCGATGATTGGTGAGATTAAACTGGAGCAGTTATTTATGGCGGGGTTATATAAGTATTGGACAAAAAAATTGGGTTTCTCGTAGCAGAAAACGACTACGACAAAGTTCACTTGATCGTTGAATCTGTTTCTTGTTTAACTCCGTCAGGAAATGGATGAAACTGAACTTCTTCATTTTGTGCTTGCATTTTGTTTTTTCCTGTCTCCTGATAAGAATATGGGCGTTTTGGGTTTGTAAAACAAAAGTCCTTCAAGACTCTCTGGCCATGGTCCCACTGAAATATCTAGAGGAATTGTGAAACATAATGTTATGTCTTTTTTCTAACTAAATTAAGAGCTTAAAAATCTGTACTCCTCCCCCAATATTGTCAGGGTGATTAAGTCGAGAAGAATGAGATGGGCTGGGCATGTAGCGTGCATGGATGGGGCAAGAGGTGTGCACCAGGTACTGGTTGGGAAGCCTGAGGGGAAGAGACCTCTGGGGAGACCTAGACGTAGATGGGAGGATAATCTCAGGCGGGATCTATGGGAGATAGGAGTTGAAGGAGACTGGATTTTGTTGGCTGAGGACAGGGTCCGGTGGAGGGCTTTGGTTAATTCGGTGATGAACCTTCGGGTTCCGTAAGCCATCTACGAGTAGTTAGTTAAATTAAGAAAATGTATTTGTAGGACATGAAATGTAATTGAGGTGATCTCGGCAACCAGCTAACCGGTTTCAGACTGCAAGGACGCTGGTGTTGCGAGTTTGAATTCTTCTGAAGGTATGGATGATCGCCATTAGCTTTATGTCTTATTGTGTGTTGTCTACTGAAGAGGTACGACTTCTCGATTATCGAAGATGGTCTTCTGGGTTGTAATGCCGACAGGAAAGTACCAGCATTCCGGAGAAACATACTAACTCCATCTTCAGAGTAACTTTAGGCTTGAAGTCAGAGATTGTGTATTCATGTTTCTGGTGCTGTTAAAGTAAACCGACAATCATTCTGTGAGACTTTTGGTTCTTACGGCGGCAAAGGTAAGGTCGACTGTCTTCTGGGATGTTGCAATGTATAAATTGACCAATGTTTAAGAGGTTCTTACTGCCTCCATCATCAGGACCACAATCTTAATTGCCTTAGTACTATACGGATTTAAGCACCTATTTAACGCTTTTAATCATAATTGCCTGAGATGCAACACTTCAGATGAGCACTGAGGTTTATAAGCCTTAAGAATACTGAACTGGTGATTAGATTAATTTAAATTTCTCATTTTATGTTTGTCGTTATTCTGGTATTTTCTTATTTTGTACTTCGTTCGAAGTAAACGTCTATCACTGATTTATCTTGAACGGAAGGACCAAGTTCCGTGTATTTTGGTTTGGATTTTATGACTTCTTCAGGTCCTAAAAGTTTTCCTTTCAGTCCTCAAGAACATCCCCCCCTCACTCTCTCCCTCTCTCTGACAGCATTTCTGAACGGAGAGAATTTAAACCCTAACCTCCCGTAGCAAAAGTTTTATTTCAAATACCTGCAATATTTACTGTGAATGACAGACATCCTGGGGTGGCTGATGTCAGCGCTGTATAAAACCATGTTTACGAATTTTGTTAGCGATCTGAGGTTCCCTTTACGACGTAAACCATGTCGTGACGATAATAAAACAGTTCTAGGTACGTTCGACAGTGCAAATACTTCCATCAAAATGTCAATTAATTTTAAAGGAACTAATTTAAATTCGATAGCCCTTCTCGAATTGAACAGTAGCATGGCGTGTTTTCTCTCTATAAAATATACCTGATACAGCGCGTCTTTGTGGTACAATACGGTAGTAAGTTGTTAACGTTTTTCTTCAGATCTGAAATCTAGGTTCTCCTGAAACTTTGCAAGACACAAAATAATGCTCCACAATCGAGTCACTGAGATCTTCCGCATAGAATCTTGGGATTTCGGAGGAATTCTGCCCTGAGCTTAAGGAGTAATGGTGGCGTGGAGGACAAACTGCTTGTATTCTTGAACTTTGTGACAGGAAGGAGGTTAATGTATAGCGTATCATACATACCCTCTGCTTTAAATCTAGAAAATTGTTTGTTGTATAAGTAATATGAGCTTTCAAATGTCCAAGAACCGCATTTTGGATTGACCATCGAGGTTTAGTCAAAATCCAGAAGAACATCATTGTCAACCTCAAATCAGAGAAAACCTAACCTAAAATTGATGGATATGACAGTTGGCTTCTGTGACGAGTAAGAAAATCACTAGAATATGTTCTTCATCTGTGTGCCATGGACTCTGCACGTTTTCAAATAAATTGAATCATCGGTTTAGTAACATCCTGTAGGCTGAGTTGATAGCGATGCATTATTCCACAGGTGTGGGAGACTCCTCCTTTCACCTGAAAGTTTTATTCCAACTGATAGGAACGTGACGTGAGAATTCGACAGTTAACGCCAAATTTCCACTTTACGATCTGGTCACAGCTTATGCCGGTGTTTTATGGCTTCGAAAGTTATTCGTTTGTTTTCGGGAAACCCATAGAACAATCCCGATGAGTCCGGCGCGACCCACTAGTTTTTTTTTTTAAACATTTAACAGGGAAAAGAGGAATGTCGTGAATTTCATTTGACGTTTAATTTGTCTGTTGCTTTAATTATGCACATTTCGTGCTTACGGGCATTTTCCGTGAAACTTTTCCAAGTTTCTTTCCTGTAAAGATGGTTATCTTGAACCAGTTTAACCAACTTCACACCTCTAAAAAGTATGTATCTCAAATACACTTAAATATTACTCTCACACAAGTGCAAATTGTATCTTTCCGCGAGATTTTCCAGTCATAACCGCCGTGAGAACTTCAAATACTTTCTTTGTTTTGTTTACTGATGTTGTATCGGCTAAGAATTTTAAATTTAAATTTTGACAAGAGATCGGAATTATTTATTAGATTACGGAATAATTTTGTTCCGTGATTCCTTAATCTGGAGAGAAGAGGTTCTTTCGGATTGTCTGTATGAGTCAGGAGTGCACTGTAATTTACTGCAGGAACAAACACCTAGTTAGAATGTTTTAAGGCAATGGTTTGTCTACTGTGATGTGGTTAAGCACGTCATGTGCAGAGATTCGCTAACTAGACGAATACAGAACAACTTCCACTGCTCCCGGCAGTACTAGACTGGCACTGGAGAATCTACCCCACCCCACCTCACTCCCTCCTAAGAATTCTGTTTCCATTTGTGTTCAAACATTGATGCAGGGAAATGAAATGGCCTTGGGTGGTGGCCGTGGTTTAGTAAGCAGCTCTCTTTTTGAGGCCAAGCAGACACCGGATCACTCCGCACTATCGTTTTGTTATGTTGGGCCAAGAAATCGATATTTCTCGCTTACACCAAAAGTGATATCAGTCGCATAAAGTGTAGTATAATTGAGAGACGTGTGTATTGTGAAACACTGGCACCCAGAAGAGATCCAGACATTTTATCGTGACTGAGTGGATGGACGATGAACAAGGTAAGTAAAACAAAGTCTTAAGACCGAGTTTATTTTCAGGAACGTGGACTCGGGCGTAAGGATCAATTTCTCTTCATGGCTGCGTTATGTAGGAAACATAACCTCTTAATTCTTATGACATATGTGAAATACAACTTATTTTTAAAGATTTGTTTTACTGCAGTCACAAATTAGATTGACGCACGAAAAGTTTACCCATTTGTACGTCTTGCAAACAGGATGGAAAGTTATTTTTAATGCACAACATTTTCAGTGTGGCTCCCATTCTACTTTGCGACCTCCTCAAGACCTCAACATGTACGTTTAAGGACTCTTTCTTACAGTAGTTATCTGAGCGATCTCGGCACAGTTGAGTAATCATTACTCTGATGTAAGTCCCATCAGTGAAGTAGATTCTCTTGTGTGTACTTTACCGTTCATGTAAACCCAGAAAATGATTCGTTCAAATTAAGCCTATTGAACCATGTGGTAATTATATATACCACTTTTTAATACTAGGTAATTCTTCATTTTTATGCAGAATATTTTTATCGCTTTAGCGTACTAGGTAATTCTTCATTTTTATGCAGGATATTTTTATCGCTTTAGTATGATTCTCAGAATAAAAATCATTAACCAATTCATCTATGTGATGGATACGTGACGTGTTTTCTGAGACAAAATCTGAATTTATAAATATTATTTGGAGGTATCTTCTGGATTGTGCGATGGCCGGGCAAGCCCACAATTATGGAGTTCAGAAAAAGATGAAAAACCATCCTGAGACTAATTAAGCATCGGAACAAGAGCTCAGTTTAGTGTAGTTTGTTAAAGCAATGGCCACTGCACAAGCTGCGAGATTGGTTACAGCACAATTGGGGTATCACGTCTTCTAAATATGACTCTGACTGAATCTGCTTGACGCTCGGTGTAATAGAATAATGAAAATATTGCCTTTTAATTACTGTCTGCATGTAACTGATGAATTAACTGTGGGGAAAAAAAGTACAGGGTGTTTATGTCTGAACAGAAGAGGAAATTTCGCTAAATTAAAACGCCGGTTCATGGAAACCACTTGTTCATGTGACATCTGCCTACAAACGGACCTTGCAAAAACCCCTTAATGATAGATTTGTTGTACCACTGTTGGGTTAGAATTAACGACGTGTAGTGACAGAACAGATCCATTTAGTGAGCTCAAGCCTACCCATTATAATTGTTGCTAAGTTTTGTAGAACAGAACTTAGAATATTTTGGAATTAGAATATTTTAGGTCTTAATAAATAAATAAATAAATAAATACTTACCTATGTTGATTTGTAAGCTATTTTAATACAGGTGCCAAAATACGTTGATAGGTTCACCCAACATTCATGAGTATATGCAAGTGTCATTAACAGATTTTTTTTTTCAAATTTGGCTCATCATACCATAACAGAAATACGTATACCTACAAATTTTATAATATTAATAAAGCTCTGAGACTAGATATATCTTCTGAAATAAATTTCTTTGATTTAGACTAAACTTAACGTTTGTCTCCGGTAACTACGTCGATTGTGTTAACTTTGGTAACCCTGACACCGGAGTCAAATATAAATAAATCTGTAACTCAGGGCCCCCTTTTCGTCTTTGAGGTGCAATGCTTAGACACAGAACTCTTTACTGTATTCTATTTTATTTTATACTAATTGGCCACATCCTCCAGGACCCCATGTAGCGCCGTCCAGTTATTCATGGAAAAACAGTTCGTTGTATTATCTGCCACCCACATTTATTTTGAAGAGAGTCCCCTCTGCTTTCTCCGTATATTCTGAGTGTATATTTTGTCTCTGAACGTTAATAGATTTCTTGCTAGCATTTATTTCATACACCGCTGTCTTTTTCTAAACTGCCACCGGTTCCATTGTACGAAACTCTCATTTCACCATCCCCGCTGGTTGTTCGCCCTCATTTTCGATTCATATGCACATGCATTGTATTTATTTACAAAGACAAATAATAAGAGACAAATGTACACACAATGAATGCTGAGATATGGGGTTACGTGCAGGTCTATAAATAAATTTATTTTATTTATTTAGTGTTCTGTCTGACGACAGGTCCATATGAACAGGATCCTTCCATCCTTTTCTCGGACTGGGACCTGTTCATATACGTTCTTGGCAGATGATCCAGAAGCGGTTTGCCATTGCCTTCTTCTGTGTGAGTGTGAATGGAGTAATTGTTGGGATGCCAATGAGGAAAACTCCGTGTTGCCTAGGCCACGGCCTTGCCCAACACAAGTTAGAAATTCGGGCACCGCCGGGAATCGAACCCGAGACCCCAGGATTACAAGGCCAGCGTTCTAACCGCTAGACCACCGTGGCTATTATAAATAAATACACTAGAATAATTGTATTGCCCTCACACTGTTTCGTACATATTTAGCGAGATTTCAGGTTCTCACGATGTGAAAAATACAGCCTTCTAGGTTGTAGTGTCGTGTAATCTAACAGACGTTGGCCGACGTTTCAGAACTCCTTACCGCCTCCGACTTCAGGGCATTCGACCTTATGATTGATGCCTGAATTTCGGCACGTGTTTATAATCAGCTAATTTTAAACTCTTGTATTTGAACCAAATAAATGTTTCGTTACATTTTATGAAGCAGGACTCATGTTGCAGAAACAAACGTGAGATCGGGAGGAGAGGGGCATTGTTACACGCCTCTGGTGAAATATCTGCTATTCCACATGAGCTGTCCCGCGATATTATATTCATGTGGACCTAGAAACAGATTTTATAAGCTCTTTGTATGTTCAGTGATTGATTGCGGCATTCTGCTATCTTAGGGTTAATCATAGTGGGAAATGATCGAACACTGTGATAACACACGTTAAAATATCCACCCATACATTCAAAATCGGGCACGAACCAGTTACCTGACATTGACTAAGCACAGATTTACTTGTCCCTAAATATAAATGGACAGAAATAATTCTGGTTTTATTTTAATCGTTGGTAATCCAAATGTGAAGATAACTACCCAACTCCGTGGATTAGAGTCCTCTTTGAAAATATGATAGCAAACTCGCTTAGCCAAGAAATCGCCTGCCTTTTGGGAACAGCAATGTTCATTACCGTACTCACAAGAGCCAGCCATCGGTCCATATATTGAGTCAGATGAATACAATCCACACTCTAAAACCTTATTTCTCTAGTATCCATCTTAATATTATTCTCCCATCTAAACCAAATCAAATAAACTGTTGCATTCAGCCTGTATCTTAAATCAGTATTTGTCTATAATATATTTCCTTCAGCCCCGAATATGGAGGCAGCACGTGACTCCCAGTCTTCTATCTACAAATCCACACGGCGCTACAACCCACAAGACGAACACTGACTCATACTCTGTTTAAACTACGTGTCACTCGATTCTGATATTTGGCATAAAGTTTTTTTTCCCTGAGTTAGAAACTTTTTTTAAAAAATTAAGAATTATGCTTCTTGAAAGTAATATTTCCATCATCTTATTAAACCAGGGATACCGATATATTTGAGTTTCTTACATTTATTAGAGCTGTATTTGAACTATAAGGAACGAGGCCATTTAGTAAACTCCGAAAATGTAGTCCGGACACGAGTAATCGAGCGATCGATCGATCTTGATTTCGAGGCGCGGAGGCAGGCGACGTAAAGCGTTGTATTTTGCATATATTAACACTTACTTTGACGATCTGTACATCGGATTGATATCTTCGCGACTAGTTCTGAAGCAATTACTGTAACGTGATGCATTGGCGTATATTTGAAAGCTTTGCCAGTGTAAAG
>NW_019060002.1:459205-479285 GCF_000696155.1 Zootermopsis nevadensis | reverse complement strand
AATGTTTACATTATCCCAATTAGCGCAGTTCATTAGTACGAAATAATCACGTATGCTGTAATGATGCATTTTGGCGTTTTGAAACCATGCTCTATCATGATACATAAATTGTCATTTTGTTTATGAGTGACAATTAATTTATTGTATTGTAGTAAAACATTACGTAGCAATGAAATAACAGAGTTAAATGGTAGCAGAAATTGCACGCAGTATATTGCAATAAACTCGATTATTTGAACCGTAGGAACTGAGCTCGAAGTCGAAAATGAAATTAATATAGGCTTGTAGTAACGCAGTTCTATTAAGCAGTTTAACTGGCATTTTCCTGGTGATTATGTTGTTTCATGTCTAGAATCGGGCGGAGGATACTTTCAACGTGTTTTGAAATTATGTAATTGTTTCATTAATACGTAATTATGATCTAAGTTGTACAATAAACATGGTATATAACTTTGGGTTTCGCGCCCTTACGAAATGAAACAGACAAAAATTTATTTCTGAACATTTCAGTATGAAGGAAGACAGGGTTTTCCATTCCACGGGCGGTACACACATCCGCCTTCTTCGCGCTGTGATCTGTTTCTTTTTATTTCAGTTTTTATTTGTTCAGGGACCCGAAACCATCGGAAAGTCACGCATAAGTTGTACTAAACTGAAGTTAGTTCATATTTAATTAATACATCGATAGAACAGTAATGTTGTCGTGTGAAGATCAGGTGGACGGATCGAGTGACCAACGAAGAAGTATTGAGGAGAGTCAACGAGCAAAGAAACATTCTGCAGGCGATTACACGAAGGAAAGCTAACTGGCTGGGACATATTATGAGAAGGAATGGATTACTGAGTGATATCACCGAAGGCCAGGTTGAAGGAAAGAGAGGACTAGGAAGAAGATTGATACAGCTAACCGACGACCTTAAACAAGGAAAGAAGATGACGTTCCAGGAATTAAAGCGAGAAGCCAAGAATAGGGACAACTGGAGAGCTCTTTTTGGGCAGAGCAATGGACCTGTCGTAAGACAGAACACTTAATAAAAAAAATACTGTGAGTTCACCGGTCGTGCCGAATGTTAATTGTAATAATATTTTAATATTTAATAATAATATTTTATTGTGATTATACTGATAAAAATTGAACAAGTAAAAAAACACAAATTTATTTAATTTAAAATACCAAAGAATATAAAATTTATGTTTACATTGAAACAGATCTCGATAGATTCCAAACGCCGTGTTGCTTCAGCCGCTCGTTAAATGTATTTCAGAGAAGTAATCCGGCACGAATTTCGCACACGGAGATGCTCGGAGCAGTCCCGGAGTGATTTAGAAAAAGGCAGAAATATGAAGCAAACGAATTGCTTGTTTTTCTCTTGCAAAGATTAGCAACGCACCGGTTGGTTAAATAGTGAGTCTAAGCTGATTGCACACTTGAGTTAGCAATGGCAGACGTAATCTGGTCCCAACACATCGAGCTTTCTTGTTACCAGGTCTCCGGTAACAGTGCAGGCAGTTGTATGGGGAAGTGGATTTGTTCGTCAGGTTCTTTAACGGTATTGTATCAACTGCTAAAGTTTTGTTACATAGAAAGAGAGATGTGACGTTGTTTATGATTTCAGAATTTGAAAGTACCATGAATTGACATGAACTGGATTCTCAAATTTTATTCGAAATCAATTATTCTGAATTGAAGCCTTGGACCTATTGAATATAAACAAATGTTGTAGTGGTAGGCATGTTCAATTGTTTTTATATGTAAATATTCTTTTCTTTAATTTAAAACCCGGTATCGCACAAACGATGTACTGTATGAAGCAGCTTCAAAGGTCAAATTGAGACAATTTACCCCACAGAAAGAGAATTTTACAGGTGGTTTGAAATTCCCTGTACGTCAGTATGCAATACGAAAATAGCACAAAATAATTTCAGGTCAAGAAACCTGGAGGCGTTTATTGTAAATGCAAAAATTCGATCCTATTTTCCAGTTTCAATAATAGGAAACTGTTGTGGGAACATTTCTCGCAAGGAAACTTTGGTCCATTAGATGGAGGCGATTATGAAGATGCATATCATTTACGTGGTCTCTAACAGACGTATGCTTGCTATATCTAGTATCAGGGCGAAGATACTACTGTATAAAACACGTACAATGCATGCTTTTAGCGTTTGAGATGTCAAAGATGGTAAAAAAAATGAAATGTTTAACTTCATTATAGCAGGTTTAAATGTTGTGAACACTCAGGTAAAGAAACTACGAGTTTAAAAACCCCCCAGGCTACTTTACAATCCACTTGGACGAGCGAACCACACGCGGACCGCGGCTCGAGAACTTTTGTTCCATTTTCTGAAGCTTAAATAAAATATGTTTTTTTTCTTCTCAGAATTATGCATATATGAAACAACAATAACTTCAGCAAAGTCCTGAAATCCACTTCCATTAAGAGTATATGCAATATTCATTTCTGTACGCGGTTAAATTTCATATTGTAACTCCGTAGAAAAATGCTTCGTTGATATCTTTCTGATGTCCAGAAAAGAGTTTAAGGAGGGGGGCGGGGGAGGACTAGTTCGTGGTCAGAATAGAAATGGACTCTTTCTAGGGTTAAAGAAATGAACTTGTACATCTCATCCATCATCAAATATTATTGGCTGTTAGGAACTGCATTTCCCTTAGGGCCCATCTCTCATGGTAATGAAATCTGGTGAAGAACGTCATGTTAGCTGCCACTTCACATTCGGACTGGGACACGCGCCATAATATGATTCCAGATGAAAACCTATGATTTATTATATCTGCCTGAACCATCAGACCTGTATGTCTCACGAAAAATAGGACGGAATTGGAGAAAAGTTTCCAATATTCTGTACTGAATAGTCAGACGATGGATAGATTCGTGACACGTCTAGTTATAAAAAAACAAATAAAGTTCATTTTGTATCTTTCAGATATAAAAATCGTCCAGAGAAATAAATTAACATCGTGGTTTTTCTCAGATAAAAGATACCACAAAGTTCACAGACTACATAAATCGCTTTTAGGGCAATTATAAAGCAAGTTGTATCGATCCACCCACCGACCACATTAGAACTGTAGCAACGGATTAAGGTGGCTGATCAAAGTGAAGGATCGAAGTTGACATTTGTTTTGGAGGAAAGAGAGCCCAGATAATCCAAATCCTAGCGGTAAAAGAAAGTTAGAAATTGGTGTCATCCGTGTTTTAAATAACAACAGCTGTTCTGACGTGTCACTGGAAAGTCCTATTCGCGTTACTCAGGAAATCAACCGGTGTCGGACCCTTATAAACATGGTAACCAAACGTCGGTTTTCACAGAGTACAGGGATTTTTCCTTCTGACTACCTGGTCGTGCTGTTACCTTTTCGAGGACTCTACGCTTTGGATTTAGTTGGTTTTTGGATTGCAAGTTACATCTTGATTTTGTTCAAACTGTTGTGTTATATTTTCTTTACTATTTTAGACAATCAAGAAAGAACAAGCCAAATCCGAGGCTGATGAAACATGAACATTTTATATGGCGTAGGGTTGTTAGACTTTCAGCCAACTCCCAGTCTGGAGGACTACCCTATGTCGGCTGTCCACGTTTATTTTATGTATTCACACGTATCTTCTACATCTGGAGGCCTTCGCCTCCATGCTCAACACAGGGGCGCGCCATTTTGTGGGTATATAGAGCCCAATAAATGTGAACATACTCATAATATGACCGCCACGGTGTAGGCAACACGGGGTTTTCCTCCGGGGGCTTCCCCGGTTTTTCCGTGGCATCCCATTCACACACAGAAGATGGCAATGGCAAACCACTTCTGGATCATCTGCCAAGAACGTATATGAACAGGTCCCAGTCCGAGAAAAGGATGGAAGGATCCTGTTCATATGGACCTGTCGTCAGACAGAACACTAAATAATAATAATAACTCAAATAATACGAAACTGCAACTGAGTCTATGTATATGAAAAGGTGAATTAGAATGAAGCGTGGATTTATGCATTTAAAAAAAAGTTAATGTCGCTGATACCTTTCGAAAATTGGGAGAGGTGTAAAAGAAATCGGTAGTATACGCTGATTTTTCCCAAATGTGGGAGCCCAAGAAGTTTCAATAACTCGATGAAATTTTGCTGTATTGTATCCACAGGTGGATTTTTTTTTCAGCGAAATTTCATTACGTTTTGTTTCGATACATAACAACAGAGAAACTAATTGCATTTTCATTAAATGACGCACGTGGCTTTACTCAGCTCTGCAACTTTTCCAAGGATAAACAAACCCCGAGTCTGTGCGGCTTCAGCAGATCCGTGTTATTAATCAAAATGAACGATGAGTTGGAAGCAGTGACAAGCCCCGTACACTATCACATGTTTAACGACTCTGTGCCGTGCATAAACACAGATATAAAAACGCCACTTGATTTGTGGCCATTCTCGTTCCGTATTCCAGTCTAATTTTACCAGGTTGGTTCTGTGGGAACTATTACAAAATGGAGCGTCATAAATTGATATCGAAGTGCATTAGGGATGTAGTCTATCTGTCAAAACATAACCATTTGGACACCTTTAGCGAAAAAAGTTACAGCCATAACCAGCGCTGGATATTATATAGATTAACTACGCGGTGAATACAAGAACAATTGATGAACGGTAAGAAGATTCTTAAGATAATTGTCCAGACTTTCACGTTGCTTTAGAAACTAATTCTATCAAGAAAGTCCGAAGCTGTGAAATGATTTATTTGAAACGAAAGAAGAAGGAAAACAAACAAACAAACAAACGATTTCAACTCCAGTGGAAGAAGCCGTTACCAGCACTGAAAAGTGTGTTAGAGGGTCATCTCATCCTCTCTCCAAAAGAATTGCCCTGGGGCAGAAGCCCTACAATCTGCCGACACACACAGAAATTGAGATGATAAACTCATCTAATTATTATATGGACATTTTTGAGTGTAATTCCACTCTGGAGCTTATTCGTTAGAATCATAGTTACATTTTAATTTATATCATTGCTGGCGTATTTGAATACGTATTATTATATTATTTAGTGTTCTGTCTGAGTACAGGTCCATATGAACAGGATCCTTCCATCCTTTTCTCGGACTGGGACCTGTTCATATACGTTCTTGGCAGATTATCCAGAAGTGGTTTGCCATTGCCTTCTTCGGTGTGAATGGAGAAACCGGGGAAGCCCCCGGAGGAAAACTCCGTGTTGCCTAGACCACGGCCTTGCCCAACACAAGTTATAAATTCGGGCACCGCCGGGAATCGAACCCGAGGCCCCCAGGATTACAAGGCCAGCGTTCTAACCGCTAGACCACCGTGGCTGTATGGAATAACTACAGTTTGGTAAAATACGGAAAAGTTTAAAGAAGGAAAAGTTGTTGCAAACCACGCGTTTCCAATCTTAGGTGGTGGAATACGTGCATTTTTATCTAGGGCGAGACGGGCACTATACACTTTACATTGTCAATTGCACAAAATACTGGTGCTATCGCCACGTTGACATGACAGTGAATTGGAGATGTTTTCAGAGTAAGGGAGGCACATTTAAAATGGACTAAATCAGGAAAACCGTAACCAGTAGCAAACTGTTTTATCGACGAGGCAAAAATGCCGTAAATTTTAGTATTTGTGATGTAAAATTTACAGCTCCTTGTCTGTTTGTCTCCGTTAAGGAATTTCGAGCAACTGAGACTGTAAACACATGAGTTACAACAACTCCTCTTCATATTTGTCCGTATTTGAACAAATAACAGTGTTCTCCTGTGGCCGTGGACTTGCGGGACACCCTGTATTTACCACTAGTGTGTGCAGGACAAATGTATATTGATCCTTGCACAGATTTCAATGCGTTTAAACACAAAGTGTCCCAAAAATATGTTTACGAACATTCAATGAATTAAATAAGGATATTTTATTAGAGTTAACCATTACACATTTTATTATTTTAATAGACGATGGAAAATATCCAAAGAAATTTTTATTTAAACATCTCATGCAAATGACGTCGGTGTTCAATCGGTGCAATGAAAGAGTTTGTCAACCAATCAGTAATTGCGGAAGTTATTTGATTAATTCTATGCAGGACATCCTCCTGCCTGTCCCGACTTGGCTGTGTGAAAACCGATAAAAAAATATATTTTGGAGCATCTATTGCCATCGCAATTATGAATTCAAATTACAGATGTAGATTTAATGACGGTCGTATTTTGTTTCATCTAACAGAAAAATCAAAAGCACTATTAATTTAATGTATGTTACAATATAATCATAACATTTATGGATGAAATTCAGTAGGGAATACTTTCCGGTACCGATTATAAGACCCAGGACACTGCATTTTGTTACTGTAAGTTAGTAAACTTGTGTTGGGCAAGGGCGTGGTCTAGGCAACACGGAGTTTTCCTCCGTGGCATCCCAACAATTACTCCATTCACACCCAGAAGAAGGCAATGGCAAACCACTTCTGGATCATCTGCCAAGAACGTATATGAACAGGTCCCAGTCCGAGAAAAGGATGGAAGGATCCTGTTCATACGGACCTGTCGTCAGACAGAACACTACAAAAAAAATAATGTTACAATATAATTATAACATTTATGGATGAAATTCAGTAGAGATTTACACTCCGGTACCGATTATAAGACCCAGGACACTGCATTTTGTTGCTGTAAGTTAGTAAAACGCTAAAATCGATTTGTAATAAATAGTAAAAAAAGTCGAAACATCAGACCTTTGAACAGCGACGTAAAAAAGTAGAATATCAGAGAGAGACAGCGCTCCTGAAGGGACTAAAAGCTTAACAAAAATTAAAGACACTAAATTAGGTTAACGAGCATCACAGCATACAGTAGTATATAGAGTTACATTTACGAGAAAATTGTGCGTAATAACAGCAGGAAAAATCTATTAAGCGGTCTACGCAATAAACGAATTGCATAAATAAGTAAATTTGCGGAAGTAACCTGGAGCTCTGCAGTAATGGAGAAGTTGCTGACGCCTGACCCAATACCCCCAGCTTCACTGCAGTCCCTTGTATCAATCCGCCTTGTCGCCACTGGAAGCTGGACCACAAAAAACGCGTCTAGGGACTGGTTTTATTTCGTTCTGCAGGTTACTTAAATTACCGCAAAACGTTTCGGATTTAAACATAAGAGCCTTGTTCATGTCATATAAAGTTACGGCATCTAATTTAACACGTGGCAGTTTTATCCCGAACACGATGTCCTATTTGCTTAATGTCTCAGCGGTTTATTAATAACACTATTATTCAGTGTTCTGTCTTACGACAGGTCCATTGCTCTGCCCGAAAAGAGCTCTCCAGTTTTCCCTATTCTCAGCTTCTCGTTTTAATTCCTGGAACTTCAACTTTAAATATTTTAGACGTCCATGACGGCGAGAAGATGGATTGTGGACATTTTAGTTGTGATGCCGTGTAGCCTTGTACGCAGTTACAAGCGTTTCGGAGTAACCTGTCGCCTCCATCTTTAGGGTGTCGGTAAGTCCGTTAAACAGAGGAAGGTAAGCCACTGGTAATGGACGCTGGAGATGGAAATGGTGGGAGACGAAGATGACGACAAGAGGACAATATTATAATGAATAAATTGGGTGTGATAATGAAAGGATACATTTGCTAACATTTATGTCAACCTGATGAATATTCGGGTATCTATTGATTGAATAAATACGCCGTTGGAGGGGGAAACCCCTAAATATATCTTATTTGAATGCAGTCTTGTCTAACGCAATGTTATCTAAGTGCGACTTAAAGAAATCTTACATAAAGTGGGTTGTGCAGTGCAGTAAGTCTCGATGTGAAAAAATGCGGTCGAGAGGACTTCAATAGGCTGGACCCTCACTGCGACGTCTCCCTGCAGGGGAAAGCTCGTATGGCACAAACACTGCAGGTGAATCCAGACAGAAACACAAGCATAGGACTTGCAAATGGGAAGCTTCTGGCGAAATACACGCATGACAGAACACAACATTTAAACGGGTCTCTGAAAAAGCAGATATTGAATCGAGTATTAAAAAGTATCTTGTTGAGTACATACGCCAATGGAGAGCAAAACGGGGCCTTTTCAGAACTAGAAACGTTGGAAAAAGGAACGTACATTTAAATTACTTCCGAGTTCTGGGGGCCTTTCTGTTTACCTGCCATCAAAACTCGACAGAACCTTAATTATTAATGTAGGATATAGGATTATAATATATCTGTATGTTCTCCGAAAAGCTGCGAATCTGTTCAGTGTTACGTCTGTGTTGTAGCTCTGACGTCATATGCATATAGCTAAAATGTTTGTTTGGACAGAGGCGAGTGGACTTACAGATTCAAAACTTAAACTATTCGATGATATATGAATTTTTTTTTGTTGAAGATACGTTTTTGGTGCATGATTCTATCGAGAGGAAAAACACACACACGCGTTTGTGTCCCATCCTCTTCGTAAATCGATGAAAACGATAATTTTTAATTTAATAACTTTAAGAAACTCTCATAATCGTTATACGACAATTGAAACTTATAGATTTAAAGACTGTACCATTACAGACTTACGGACTGATTAAACGTTAAATAAACTAATTCGTAGGTTAATTAATAAAAATATATCAACTAAGAAGTTTATCTAAAGATGTAAGAAAGATTATGCATGAGCTGTTGTAAACGTTCCGACAAGAATTACCAAATTAATCACCAGAATTAGCAGGTTCTGCGGTAAAATCATAATTGGATGTCTTCGAAGTACACGTGTTACCGATGAAGTCATCTGCTCGGTAAACGTCTGTGTAACAATTTAATTTAAGAATGGTGCGATATTTTTAAAAATAAAACTTTGGCACATTACGTGAAATTATAAGATATTGTATGTGCGTCATATTGTGATTTATTTAAATAACATAACATAATATAACATAACACCTGATGATGGCTATATATAGCCGAAACATGTCGTAAAATGTTCCACATGTAAATCGAGTACTCGATACGGAACGTAAAATGATATTTTAATCTTTTAATTATCTTATATTGTGATTGACGGCCAATTTTAATATATTTTTAATACGTGAAATTATATTTGATCATAATTTTAAATTCGCAGTGTGAAAATAATAAGTTTTAGCGGCCGTTGATTTAATAATGTTTGTATACGCGACTTTTTATCAAAGAAATGCAGAGTTGATACGGACAAGGAAACTGATTGCTCAGAAACTGTCAGGACATTACGGAAGAAACTTTATGGCTATTGATGTCAGTAACGAGAGGGAGAGAGAACGATAAAGTTAAGTCTGAAGACAAACTTTCGTCAAGGTGAAAATGTTCACGTCTCACTTCTTACAACCCTCAGAATACTCAACGTAATTGAGAGGAACGGACGACTTTGTATAATTATACACAATTATTTCAGACATTGAGTCAATACGGGCGAAAGGCAGCTAATACCTAGGCGATGCATGACCCTTACGAAACTTCAGAGAAGCAGGTGGCTGGCTGGCTAACTTGAAATTGTAAAGAAAGATAGAGCCTGAGAATAAACAATATATTCTGATACGTACTCTAAAACTGTTGCAAAGTTTGTGATAATTGTCATGGAGCTTCGGTAAGTAGGAGTTAGGTCCTGAATAAACTTAAGTCTACTCGCATTATTTTTGTTCCTGAACTTTCAATTGAATGTATAAAATGATTGTTAAATAATGGATTTGGAAAAAAAAAGTGTAATAAGGAAGTCGTTGCCTCATTTAAGGAATTACACCAGAATTTGTTTCAATGAAGCCAGTAAAGGTACGAGAAACTTCAGTAATGATAACCGGTGTCCGAGAAGAGATCTTCGTGATTTTCCTCAGCCCCTCCAAGCTGATGCCCGGGTAGTGCCTTAAAGACTACGACAGCTTCCTTAAATAAACCACAACAAAGTCCGATTAATTTATTTCGTTTCTATAGCATGAGGCAGCATTGGGAACTTGACAGAAGTCCAGCGAAGGGTGTGACAGACGTCAGAAACCTTTTTCTTTCCAGCTGAAATGTGTTCGGGTTTTTCCCGGGGATCTCCCGTTTCATTTCATCTCGCATCACAGGAGGGTGACACCTCTCTGCCCGCGGTTTTGCGATGCCCCTCTCCCTGCCAGTTTGTGGGTTCGATCCTCGCCTGCGACTGACAATTCTGAGTGACCATGGTGAGGCGCGTTAATTCACGTCAGAATACACCCACTGAGACAAGTTGCCCTAACCCCGTCAGTCATTTGTCTAGTGACATATTCCTTTGTCATCTGCCTGTATAAATCTGTTACGATTCTCGGGTTCGATTCCCGGCGGTGCCCGAATTTATAACTTGTGTTGGGCAAGGCCGTGGTCTAGGCAACACGGAGGTTTCCTCCGGGGGCTTCCCCGGTTTCTCCGTGGCATCCCAACAATTACTCCATTCACACACAGAAGAAGGCAATGGCAAACCACTTCTGGATCATCTGCCGAGAACGTATATGAACAGGTCCCAGTCCGAGAAAAGGATGGAAGGATCCTGTTCATATGGACCTGTCGTCAGACAGAACACTAAATAAATATAAATAAAAAACGCCATGAAGAAACTTCGATAAATGTCCAATTCCGCTTATCACTTATAGGTGGCATTCTATGGAATTATTCAAGTATGATAAGAAAGAGGGCGTGATCTCAGACGAACATTATGTTTAAGCTTGTTTTATGGCCTGTGGAACATCTGTTAAAATTGATCCTTCCATGTTTAAGTACACTCTAAATAACTAAGTTAATGGCATTCTCTAATGGGTAATTTTATCAAACATTGTTGGTGAATTAATTTTTAAAGGCATTACAATATAATCTTATCACAGACTCATTCTACACAAGAACTCATTCTTTAACTTTTTATCAGAATATGACAGAACATCCTCCAATTACTGAACGAGGTCTTGATTTAGTTTAGAATGCAATTTAATTTTCTTTTAAGTATATGAGCAGAGTCATTATGAGAAACGTACACTAACTTAGTCAAAAATTTCCATCGTCTTTTAATAAATCCGAACGTTCACTGCCATTTTCACAATAGCACGTCACCAGGTCTTATCGTAAGCCAGATTAATCCAGTTCACAACCTCGTACTCTATTCTATATCCGCTTATAATATAATTCCCCAACATACGACTAGGTCTTCCAAGTCACGTATTTTCTTCAGGTTTCCTAATCAAAACTTGGTATATATTTTAATCTTCCCTATAAGCTAATCATCTACTAATTGGTTTGATAATCCTAAAGCTTAGAATTTTTTTAAAATTTTCGTCGTATTTTAACACTTCTGGTGATCTCTCGTCACGAATTTATAGCAGATCACGCATAGTAACGCTTTATCATGTATGGTCACGTTTGGTCTCGCTTTGTAAATCTTTAACACGAGGTTAAAGCAGGTCACGCCTAGTCACGCTTTGTCACGCTTGGGCACGCGTGGTACCAAAGTCACGCTTCGGCACGCTTACGTTTTGTTACGTAAGGCTAGGTTAAATTTGCATACTTTGCAATACCTTGGAATAATTTTGGTCATGGGATAGTTTAGAAATGTTCCTTAGGTTAGGTTAGGTTATGTTAGGTTAGGTTGGGTTAGGTTAGGTTAGGTTATGTTAGGTTACGTTAGGTTAGGTTTGTTTATTTTATTTCGTTAGGTTAGTTAAAGTTTTGAAAAATTATTAACGCTTTGACACTTATTGCCACACCTCGTCACGCTCTTGCAGTAAGTCACGCCTAGTCACGCTTAGTCACGCTTGAGCACGCTTGGTCACGCTTAGAATTTTTTTCCAAATATTCATCTTATTTTAACACTTATGGTGATCTCTCGTCATGCTTTTATGGCCGGTCACGCCTAGTCACGCTTTATCACGCATGGTCACGTTTGGTCACGCTTTGCAAATCTTCGTCACGTTTCGACACATGTGGTGATCGGTTGTCACGAGGTCAAAGCAAAACACGCCTAGTCACGCTTTGTCACGCTTGGGCACGCGTGCTCACTAAGTCACGCTTCGGCACGCTTACGTTATGTTACGTAAGGCTAGGTTAAATTTGCATACTTTGCAATACCTTGGAATAATTTTGGTCATGGGTTAGTTTAGAAATGTTCCTTAGGTTAGGTTAGGTTAGGTTGGGTTGAGTTAGGTTAGGTTAGGTTAAGTTATGTTAGGTTAGGTTTGTTTATTTTATTTCGTTTGGTTAGTTAAAGTTTTGAATGTTTCATGTTGTGATTAGGATATTCTTCTGGGTACAGACTTGTAAGTAGGTAACATCGTTTTAGAGAAATATATTGTATCACTCTCAGGGCTGAAGCCATGAATATGGCGTCATTGCGCCGAAACTCAAAAGTCTAGCTTGGCTTCAAAATGCGGAACAACCAACAACATTTTAATCCTCATCGAAGTGAGAGCTGCAAACATCTCATAAAATGTGTTTTAGCATTAAAATGCTGAAATATTTTGCCATTTCTACAGACAATTCACCAGCTCGCTGTAATGTAATCTTACGTTTTTATTCTATTTTACGACACAGCTCTAAATGCAGAGGTTATGTGGATTAAATATGGCAGGATGACTGAAAATGTTTAGTCACTTTAAAGCAGTCCTCCTATGTCTGAATTTTGAGACAATAAAATCATACATTAGTCACAATATCTGGTTCCTCGGTTGGTATTCGAACCACGTAACTACCGCATTCAAAGCTGACGCGCTAACCACCGCACAGTGGCGTTCGGTTTTGCCTTGCGGCTGGAGAGAACGATATTTATGGCGAGCACAGCTGGACTGTGGCTAAGCTGGTCCTACAGATATCATAATCAGGTGTCGACTAGTATTCAGTAACCCAGGACCCGTTAACACCAAGTCACAATCCAAATTACATCACAATATAGAAATCTGGTTCATATTTGAGATCTCTCGAATTCATCTGAGAAATAGACTATTCTGGTGGATATATTTTCGTGTTTTTTCTCAGTTTTTATATATTCAGATGGATTAAGGTTTGTTAAATGTCACCACGATATCTTTACTACGCACCCTTTAAGTCGTCTTCTTACTGTCATTAGACAGTATTGCTTCTCACTCAACGTTACGTAGACCTAAGCATTTGACTTAGGATAGTTTTATTGGAATGTAGATAAAAATACTCAGCTGCTAAAACAAAGTGTGTCACTAGAATAGTCTGAAAGGAACTGAGGTTGGAACGAATGAAGATGATTCTTCTGTGGTCTTGCGCTGTGTAGTCTCGTAGAAATTGGCCAACGCTTTATAAATACTTTCTCGCTGCCTTGTGAACTTACAGTCTTTCCTATTACATTTTCATGGTTGTGCTACTCTAAGTTCGGAGATTCAAAGCCCGGGAGGCAATAATCACCTGTGAAACACCAGCCAATTTCTATACGAGACTGCACGATTTACAGTCCCCGAAGACTGCCATCTTGATACTCGCCACAGCGAAAACCTAAAATTTCACTGAAGAACTGAGGAAAATCATGATTAGAATTAATTTTCGTCGGCTTTATTTTCATCATAATGTCTATTGGATTGCAGTGACCCGGAAGATGCAGGAACGTGTGCCGATGTATTTTTTATAACAGCATTTTTGCTACGAATGCCATGTTCTGAGTCAAATTTAATTAAATCCGCTTCTGATGCGATGAATTATTGTTTTGTTATATTCGTCTCTCCTATTGAAGTATGTGTACTGAATAGAGGCTCAGTTTATTAAATTTATGGCATTATTTAGGTCACTGAAATAACGGGAAAGTACACGGTAGCTTTCCTGATTATAGCAAGCAATTACTATTATACTACAATGTTGTTCTGGGTTGTGACGCCGTGCAGAATCGTAGGTAGATATCAACGTTTCGGACAGAAATATTTTCTCCCTCGTCACAGTCGTGAGAACTTCAAACCTAGCAAGTGATATTAGACCTGTAATCTGAAATTACGGAACGAACGCACAGTTATCGAACATGAAATACAGTACGAAGTTTCCTTCGGTTTACTGTATACTCTTAGTTTGTTGAATTATAGATCTGTAATTTTAAACAAAGCCACGGTGGTCTAGCGGTTAGAACGCTGGCCTTGTAATCCTGGGGTCTCGGGTTCGATTCCCGGCGGTGCCCGAATTTATAACTTGTGTTGGGCAAGGCCGTGGTCTAGGCAACACGGAGTTTTCCTCCGTGGCATCCCAACAATTACTCCATTCACACACAGAAGAAGGCAATGGCAAACCACTTCTGGATCATCTGCCAAGAACGTATATGAACAAGTCCCAGTCCGAGAAAAGGACGGAAGGATCCTGTTCATATGGACCTGTCGTCAGACAGAACACTAAATAAAATAAAAAAATAATAAAAAAAACAAAACAATCAGTCCACTTTTGTGCAAGGGAAATTGTATGTTCCACCAGTTTCATAAAAGTTATACAAACTTCTTTCAATTTTGATCTCTATTTAAAACTTAATTCCTTCGAGCAATTGCGTCTGTTTTAATTTTTTAACCCTTGAGCAATCTTAAGCTGCATCTGAGTGGTGCAAATCTCTTAAGCCACTTTCTAGCAGAATCGTTATTGGTATTTACAGAACAGTTCGGATTTAAGCTCTAATTATAAGATACATTTGAAACCTAAATCCCCTGGATGCGGGGAGCTAACCACTGAACCACCCACTTCCTTTTATATAATAGTAAATAACACTGAATTATAATAATTCAGATTCTCATGTCAGTAATTGACATTAATAAATAGAGCGCTGACTTGTACTCAAGTCCTTCCGGCTGAAAGTTCGGTTTCATGTCATCAACAAAAGTCCGACCCCTTCCAATACTCCAATTTGTTTCGCTTGTTACGAAACGTGTTTGTTTTGGCAACAGTGGCTTTGCCACATGTAACAGTAGAGTGCAGACGTTGGTATGAATGAAGAACTGTGAACTATATATATTAATTAGTGCACGATTTATGGGGGTAATACATTTCCATTACCAACCTATATGGTAACTCTTTCTATTTGTAGTTCAAAAAGCTGTCACTTGGAGTTACACATACGCACTTACTGTACAACGTATCAAACAAGCTGCTTTCTCACTGTGTTTTTCACTTCATTAATTTGGGTTATTCAGGTTTAGAGCAATTAATAATAATCTATATATAGCATCTCTTGCATAGTATTAAAAACCTAGGCTAGACGATGTAATCCCCAGCTTAATTTAATGAAGTATTTAAAACCTCGTGTCTACGGCTTTGGGTTTTCGTAGTTACCACCTGCCTTCCATTTCCAGCTTATTTTGATTCCCCGTCTAAAATTCTCGTTACAAGTGCACATGTACTCCACGAAACAGAACGTCATATAATTTGCTGAAAAATTTATATTAATTCACCCAGCATTCAAGGCGACCAAGCGGTTTTTCAGGGTGATTTCAGGTTCTCACGACGCAGAGTATAGAGATGGCTGTCTTCTGGGATGTCACACTCCGTCGTGTTATAGAAATATACCGACGTTTCAGAGTTCCTTACTTCAACCTTCATCAGGGCTGTGATTTAGGCAGTAAGCACCTCTTATAGCCCGTCAGTTTTAACGACTCTAACACGGCGCAGCATCCCTGAAGATGATTTCTTCTCTTCACAAATCTTTTATACTCATTCGTACTGAGGCTCAAAGGAGCGTACTTTAATATTGCACGTACATTTCTACAAATACTGGTTGGGTTTTTTTCTTTTCTCCCTGTCTGACGACAGGTCCATATGAACAGGATCCTTCCATCCTTTTCTCGGACTGGGACCTGTTCATATACGTTCTTGGCAGATGATCCAGAAGTGGTTTGCCATTGCCTTCTTCTGTGTGTGAATGGAGAAACCGGGGAAGCCCCCGGAGGAAAACTCCGTGTTGCCTAGACCACGGCCTTGCCCAACACAATTTATAAATTCTGGCACCGCCGGGAATCAAACCCGAGACCCCAGGATTACAAATCCAGCGTTTTAACCGCTAGACCACCGTGGCTGCTACTGTGTTGTTACATTTGGATAATTCCAATGGTCCATTATATACGCCTGAAAGCTAAATTAGAATTTCGTTTGACCAACGTGTGGTTTAACATTCTACAAAAATCGATATGTTATCATACAAATATTGCGTACTTTTCGAAGATGTGTTACCATGTATCAGTTCAGGGTCGTATATTAAGTAAGGCTTAATATCTCTCACATTTCATAAGTTAGTTTTTAGGCTGACTTCGGCCGTGAAGATGGAAACAATATGTTTCTCCGAAACTTCGGTATCTGCCCATAACTCTCCATAGCTTCACAACCCAAAAGAATAACATCGATATCGTAGCCGCCGAGGGAACCTCAAATCTTAATTTAACGGAGTTTACAGGAGTGAAATGCTCTGAAATAATAAAGTATGCTTAAAGCGTTTGTTTGGAAAGACTTGTTAAATCATAAATAGAGACATATTGTGCCATGTTGACTCCAGTGGTACTCGAAATTTGAAAAGTGCAGTACAAATGGAAAACATACGATTAAGAGAAAAATGTCGCTGTTACATGTGAAGTGTTCTTTTGTAGTTCAAGTCATAGGAGAGTGCTTGAGATGTGTTAAGTATTGAGGGGGTGGGTTAGCCACCATCGTTCAGGGTTTTGAGGCTGTGTTAGAGTGCACAGTAGAAGCTATGAAGATGGTGGGACGGGGTAGCTATAAGGAAGCTCTCATATGAAGCTCTGCAAAAAGATTATTGCTTTTGGAGATGGGATTCAATAAATGCCACAATTCAATCCTACATTCACTTCCTGGTTTGTAAAGCAAATAAATGAAAAGACGAGAAATGGCTTCTGGTTTAATTAACGACACATTTCCAATGACATTAGTTATATAGCATCGACTGAGAAATGATGAGAAGATCTCAATAAAAGAGATCTATGTGCTGATGGGAGGATAATATTGAAATAAATCTTAGAAAAATAAGGTGCGAGGTTGTGGATTAAATTTAACTAGTACAAGTTTAGGGTCCAATAGAGTAATTCTTAACATTCGTTTATGATTCCCAGGGATCAGTTAAAAGCAGGTAATTACTTGAACCTGTGTCATGGAATTAGATTATGAATGATTTAGGAAGAAATTGGTTTAGGTTTATTTAAGGAATTATCTCTGTACATTCTTGGAGGAATATGCTGCCATGTGTTAAGTGTTTTTGACAAATTAGGGTATACCGCGGGATAAGAACAGTAAACATTTTCTAGCTGAAATATTAATTTTGTTCCTATCTGCGAGACTACATGGCATCACAACCCAGAACATCATCATAATTCACAAATCCGTGAGAACCTCAAATCTCACTGAGATTTAAGTCTGTAATATGATTGATGAACCACGATGGTCTAGCGGTTAGAACGCTGGCCTTGTAATCCTGGGGTCTCGGGTTCGATTCCCGGCGGTGCCCGAATTTATAACTTGTGTTGGGCAAGGCCGTGGTCTAGGCAACACGGGGTTTTCCTCCGGGGGCTTCCCCGGTTTCTCCGTGGCATCCCATTCACACACAGAAGAAGGCAATGGCAAACCACTTCTGGATCATCTGCCAAGAACGTATATGAACAGGTCCCAGTCCGAGAAGAGAAAAGGATGGAAGGATCCTGTTCTTATGGACCTGTCGTCAGACAGAACACTAAATAAATAAAATAAATAAATATGATTGACTTTTGTACCACAGTATAAATTAAGTTTGAGGTACGTAACTGGCCAAGTTAATGCTTTGATACAGTAAAATTCATTTGCACTTCTCTTGTGTTCGGATTGAGACTGAAAGGGGATGAAAGGAAGTACAGAGACAGCGGTGGCTGAAGTGTGGGGTGAGAAACGATTTGGCACCCTATCTCAGGCCTCATCCTCCGGGAAATTTTCCACGTTAAAATTGTCCGTACACTGAACCTTTTCCTGATAACCTGAGATACGAATTTTCCTTCTATAGCAATTTTGTATGAAACAACTTGCCATCGTGACCACTAGTGCAGCTAATATCCAAAGACAGGTTTAAAGGAAGAACATTCTTGTGGGGTGTGATCTTATAAATACAACGTAAAATATTTTATTTTTATCTTTTTGTATCTTAATTGCGTCATGTTTGTGTTATATCAATACATATATTTATTTTTCCAGTCTATACACAAAACTTGTTTTAAAATAATGTTGTTAAAATTATTTATAACAGTTACAATATAAATTGCATTATGTTATATTTTATGGCGCCATAAAATATAACATAATGCAATTTATATTGTAAATGTTATAAATAATTTTAACAACATTATTTTAAAACAAGTTTTGTGTATAGACTGGAAAAATAAATATATGTAAAATATTTTATTCGGTTTCTTCTAAAATAAAACGAATAAATGCGCAGTGAGACCATTAAGGATAAACTCATATACCCAGGTACAGCATTCACAATGTGGCTTCCAATGGGATAATGTCTGTATTGAATTTAATAAAAATCCGTTCTTTATTTCTCGAGTTTAATTATGATGGCTGACAGACGACTATCAAGAAGAATTACACTACGTGTATCGGAAACGGGTTTTACAAGAACATACAAGGTAGTCAGAAACTAACGAATTAATTCAAAATTTATTTATAACTCTTCTTTTTTTTTTTTGATATCTGCAAAACTTTAAACCTCTTCGTTCATAATCACAGACATTCTGAATAGCGTTACTTTTAACTGTAAGAGCGATGCGGAATTCCTACTAGTTGTTAGCATTTTCTCGGTTTTTGAAAATCCCGGCCAATGCAAATTTGGAATATTATATTTTGCAAGGTAGGAAGGATAAGAAAGATTTCTCCCACAAAACTCTGGATACGGAAATGGGAATACCACCTGACAAATTCTAACTTAACTACATCCATTCTTCAAGCAGACAGTTCGAGAATTGAATTCAGGCTCTTATAATTCTGTGGTATTCGTGAGAGCAGTCGGACGTCAGCTTACTCACTCAGAATCACGTACAGACCTCTCTGTGGGCCACTCCACCCACAAAGGATATAAACCGATTCACAAAACGTTTCAAAAAATGTTTGGGGCCAGTGCTCTAGAAATATGACTTAAATTTACTGGTCTCTTAAACCTAACTGTAGCTCATCTAAGTAATACATAGCAATTCAGTTCCAACATCAAAAATAGAAAAAAACTTAACACTTAACCATTATAAAGTTAAATGCGTTAACGTTGTTAAGAGAATTAATCGCTGTATTAATACGCGTTTCATATTATTCTTATAATCGTATGAAACATGTGTTAATACTTCGTGGGCAAAATGAATTACGGAATTACTGAGCGTTAAAAAGGTGGTACATATAGTAACCAATAGTTTCTAAACGGTTAGAAAACATTCATTCAAAATATATCAGTCTGCTGTCTTCATTTAAATTATATTAAATTTTGTTAAAAACCATACAGTTTTTCACCAGTTCCGGCTACTAAATTGGTGTAACATGCTGTATAAAAATTGTCATACCTTAACCGTGTGCTACTGCCTAAATATTGCAGGCAAAACCTGTCTATCATTTCTGCGTCTATCTTATACGATGTTCTCTTCAGTGATATTTTGAACATCCAACATTATCATAGATTTACCAAAACAGGCAGTTGGTAAACCTGCCACGATATCTAACTGAAACTTTATAATCAGTTGCGACTCGTTGCTTTGTTTATTTGTTTGAACGTTCCATTGTACAGAAGAAAGTGGAATTAATGTTGAAGGTAACAACTAGGAAAATTACAGCGCATTAAATACAAATATATCAATCGTGATGGATAGAGAAACGAGAAAGTGAGTGTGTGTAAAGATTGCATGTGAATATGTGCCCGAATTTATAACTGGTGTTGGGCAAGGCCGTGGTCTAGGCAACACGGAGTTTTCCTCCGGGGGCTTCCCCGGTTTCTCCGTGGCATCCAATTCACATACAGAAGAAGGCAATGGCAAACCACTTCTGGATCATCTGCCAAGAACGTATATGAACAGGTCCCAGTCCGAGAAAAGGATGGAAGGATCCTGTTCATATGGACATGTCGTCAGACA
>NW_019060002.1:403737-430749 GCF_000696155.1 Zootermopsis nevadensis | reverse complement strand
GCCCGAATTTATAACTTGTGTTGGGCAAGGCCGTGGTCTAGGCAACACGGAGTTTTCCTCCGGGGGCTTCCCCGGTTTCTCCGTGGCATCCCATTCACACACAGAAGAAGGCAATGGCAAACCACTTCTGGATCATCTGCCAAGAACGCATATGAACAGGTCCCAGTCCGAGAAAAGGATCGAAGGATCCTGTTCATATGGACCTATCGTCAGACAGAACACTAAATAATATATAAAAGTCTTGGTAGAAGTTTACCAACGTTTCAGAGATCCTTGCTCATTGGGGCGATCGCACTTATGATGGAGGCAACAGGGATCTCTCTCTCTCTCTTTTGAACTTCTACTAGACTACACGGCGCTGCAACCCGGAAGACATCCATCTTCGTACTCACCGCCGTGAAAACCTCGCATTCTACTTGACAGTAACTTGGTTACTTTAATATTCTACTGCAGAATATTGTGCAGCAGACAACTAGCATTGACGAAGTGTTTCAGGCTTCAGATGTGTTCTGCTGAACAAGATTCATATAAAACTTTACATTCTGCTATCAGTAACTGGCGTCCCATTCACAGATCCAGGTGTAACTTCAGCTGAACTGAAGTTAATATTTCTGTGACACAGAAATCAGCAGGTTTCAGAATGAAACGTATTGTCCGTTGCGAATATTGAGGACAATGCAAGAGATATACAACGCACAGTGCATTGGCTGTGTTTCGTGTCATGTTTGATTGCATTCGAACCATAACAAAAGTATGTTATTTTAGCCATAGATAGATCGGTTTTTGGAACTTAGTATTCTGACGGCTGAGTAGGCAAAAACCAAATGCATCTGGCACACTGGAAAGGCGCATTCGTTGTTTGTAATGTTGTAATGTTGGCAGTCGCTCATTTTCAGACGTAATCAAATTAGAAATAAAAAAGTATCCATCGTCTTGTGTCTTCTCCGTTCACACACACACACACTTATGTGCATGCCTAGATATTTATTACATTCCTCGAATCCATAGATTAGCCATATGACATCTATTACTATTATTTCTTTGTTTATTCGTCCATTTATGTTTTGTTCATTCATTCGTTGTTTTCCTCTTCTCTTGTATACTTTCGCGTTTAGCAGATATTCACTGTGTTTATCGGTTGTCTTGTATGCTGTTCGACTATACGGTAGCACCCCAGAATACAGTTAATCTTCATTCTCGCCGCCGTGAGAACGTATTTGTCGCCGTCATCACAGAAGTCTGAAGAATTAAGACCATAACCTCAAAAACAATGTGCCTAAGATTCGCATTGCCATTTGATTAAAAAAAACCAATTAAACGTACCCACACAGAAATACGATTACAAGTGTTTGTATGCATACGAAGTTTCTGGCGCCTTGCTAGTGCGGCAACTTATCTGACACATGAGTGAAGCAGGAAACGTGACATTCTCTCACAGAGGTTGAAGCTGGAAGATGGAAACCGTGTATTTCTCTGAAACGTTTGTATCTATCTTAAGATCTACACAGCGTCATAGAACATCATCCTAGCATGAACGTCTTCTGTGTACTGATAACATGCTGTAGACATCTGATATCTGGTTTTTAGAGTTAAGTTCTTTTTAATGTCGTGGATTATGACGCCGTAAAATCTGATCTTGTGGAGTTTTACGAAAGAATGTCGAGCAATTTCAATTCTAATTTTGATCTGACAATTCTAATGTCCATTTTACATAATAGAATTTTCTTGTAACCATCTGGTATTTGTAATGGTGGCTTTTTATATTTCCTTTGTTGTACGAACAGGGTTTTTTTTTCGTTCCAAGAATTCTGAATTTCCATGACGTCAGACCAACGTTTATTCTATTGATTCTCTTATTATATGTTTACGTCCCTAATCGTCTGCCGTGTCTGTTTACAACAAAGCACCAGAAGTTATCATTTTCGAGCTGAAAATCTGGAGGCAGTAACAGACCGCACGAGTTATAATCGTTACGCTGTGTGTGTACTTCCAATTTCACTTTTGTCTCCCATCGCATGACACAATTTCATGGAAATATTTATTGCAACAGATACAGCAAGTGTCCAGCTATTTTTCAACATATTCGCCACCGGAATTGAGACATTTGTCATACCGTGGGACCAACTTTGGAATACCTGTGTCGTAGAAGTCTGCCGCCTGGGATTGGAACCACTGTGTGACAACCATCTCCGCCTCTCTGTCATTCTCAAAACGCTGACGCTGACCGGACAGGAATTTCTTGAGGTGTAGGAAAAGATGGAAATGACTGGGAGCGAGGTCCGGGCTGTAGGGTGGATGATTAAACACCTCCCAGCTGAACTCCTGCAGGAGACTTGCTGTCCGTCGAACCGTGTGCGGCCTAGCGTTATCACTGACCGCACTTCACAGTCGGCGGGAGCTGGAATAAGAACCTCCATCTTCAACAGCTGCAACGATGCTACTGTGAGAACGCGGGAAGTTCCGTTAGTGCATGCGCCATGCTACGTCATTGCTCTATCACGTACGCACAGTCGCTTCGCGCAATATAAGGTTTGCTAGCTGTGGGACGAGTGGGAAACTTACTTTGTGGACGCGCCTCGTATATTAGGAGTAAAATTTCTTGCTTGTCTGTGTTCTTTTATTCAGTTATTCGCGTTTCAGAATATAATCTTCGTACTACTTATTATTCATATATTTGAAGTAAAATAACAGTAGTAGTTGGAACAGCGTGTTAAGATGTCCACTTAGTAATTTAGTTTAATAGTCGACCCACTTTAATAAAATACGTTACCAGTTCTTTCTCCAACAAGCAAAAGTTATTCGTAGTAAAACAATGCAGTCACATTGGCTGCAGTTTCCGTAGCATCTCTATTGATCGCCGTTCCCTCTCTCCACGTCCATCGTCCCCGCTCACCCCCCCACATAACCCGTCGTCCCTGTCCTTAGCACCCCTCAGCACCTCGCCTCTCCTCGTACCAGTTTGTATTTTCACTCCAGTTACAGCATCTTTGATTCAGCTTAAAGTGCTCACACATCCGATGTGTTAACGAAGTCAGGGTTCCCTAAATATGACGTTTGTGCCTTTCCGAATTCGATAAATCGCTTTTGCGTCTGTTTCGAGTCGACTGGGATTCGACTACCGGCGGGGGCAAATATTTTTCTTTCCGCCACAACATCCACACGATTTTGGGGCAAACCAACCCCTCTTCTGACGGTTACCGGAAGATATTTTAATTAGGTTAAAGCAGCCGAGGCGTGAAGCTGGCCAGTCGTCCGCCTACTGCAGAGAATTAAAAATTCATGATGCTATACCACCATTTCCTCTAAGAGCCATGGTTCTGTCACTTATTGTAGTTCTCTTCTTACCCGTCAGAGTGCATGTTCCTCCAGATGTAAAAAAAAAAAATAGCGATGTTTCGAAAGTGTCAATTTTTTTAACAGCTTATGGGCCTATCCATGTCTGTCTGCCCGTCGTGTTTTTCGTGGGGTTCAAAACCTACATGTCTGGAGGGGGGAGGAGGTAATTGTTTCTGCCTAAAGCCCAGTTGTAAGTGTATTTGCCACTAGCTTCAATAATCTGTAACACTGTATTTTGCCCACAGAATGTATTTATAACTCTCAGATTAGACAATTACTGTTTTCTTTGTAGTAATAACTGATTTTCTTTATCGGCTGCAAAGAGTTTATACGCCTCTGATATATTTTCAACAGTGGATAAAAATCTCATTGCGTACCAGAGCTGTAGACCTACTCAGAATTTTTTGAGTCGATAGTTAACAAACGTCACAGCCGAGTGGTTGGCACTGCTGCTTTATTTTCTGGAGTTCGCAGATTAAAATATCTGTCCGGATACTGACTATTTTTACTGATATCTTTCGTGGTTTTCCTCGGTTCTTCCAGACTTGTGCTGGGACTGTAACTTACATTAGTTCATGACCGATTCTTTATTCATTCGAAGCTGTATACTGATTTTTATCTATACCCCAGTGCCGAAACTGCCTGGGGGGTCCAACAAACATGCCTGGATGTTGGACTTCTTTAAGCGGGATTAAAGCGACTGAACGTTGAGCTCACATCCCATTTTCATCTGGTGCCGAGATTAAAAAAAAAGGCTACTTTCTATCAGCACGTGTTTGTGGCTTGCTAAACGAACTAGCAGCAAAAGAACTGGGTCGCTACCTGCGGTTCGTGTAAACAAGGACTCGGTATTTTTGCACCCAGATTTTATGGTTGGGAGAACTTTGTTTGAACGTGAAAATATTAAACCCCAACCGACGTTCCTCCCTACCTATGTCATAGTTTATTAACGTGGAGAAGGGCTCTGAATTCTCATTCCATGCCATTGCATGATATTAAAGACACGAAATCTGTGATGATATGGTTCCAAAACCCAGAAGAACAGCATCATCAGGTGGTCATTATTTTTTCTTATTTGTACCATAACTACTTGACACTTCTGTAATGACATAGCGCATTACATATACTTTAATGTCCTGGTTTGTTTATCCCCTTTTGCTTCCATTTTCAGCAAAATCTTTAATTCTTCAATATCCACAAGTTGTCAGGCTGTCTATCCTCTGTGGACGTGTGTTCATAATTTTCTTAAAACTCTGATTTCAGGTCACTTTCACCTGCAAGTGCCGTGTCCTCCGAGACACTCAGTCATAGCACTGGGGCATCAAGAACCAATTCTTTGCCTCGACCCACCAGTCCCAGCCCCTCGGTTGTCAGCGAGAAGGCAGAAGCTGAGCTCCAGGTAACATTTAAAATAAACTTTTATTCTGTTTCTCAAAATTCAATTTAAGACCTCAATGTTATGCCATAAATAATTTAGTAATATTTATGGGTACAGTACGCGGCTGTAATTTTGGGACTTGCAAGGAATGCAGGAGGTCCCAAGCCCCACTTCCTCACCCCGCAAGTCTCAAGATTACAGTCGCGGACTGCAAATGCAGATGTTACTCCTATGTGACTCTGCCATACTTTTGCTTTTCCTTGAATGTGAAGAATCATTAACAAATTACTTTACTTTTTTTAATTCTTCAGGATAAACAGGAACGCGAAGAAGAAGAGCGTAAACGAAAAATTCAACTGTATGTGTTCATATCACGATGCATTACTTACCCATTTAATGCTAAGCAACCAGGTGACATGACACGACGGCATACCAAAATTACCAAGCAGCAACTGGAAGTAATCCAGGGGCGTTTCCAGGTTAGTTACAGTGATTTATTTATAACATTTATGATTCAGATCGCATGAAGAGGCTAAATATTAATTGAAATCTAAACAAAAATATGCATGTAATAATTATCATAAATATATCTGAACTATCTTTGTATCATGTTTTTTTTTTTTTAAACATTTAAAATATTATGTGTAATTTCAAATTTCAGAGCTTCCTGAAGGGTGACACACAGATTATGGCAGATGAGGCTTTTCAAAATGCTGTACAGAGTTACTTTGAAGTTTTTCTTAAATCTGAGAGGGTTATGAAGATGGTACAATCAGGCGCTTGTTCTCAGCATGATTTCCGAGAAGTGTTCAGAAATAATATTGAGAAGCGTGTTAGGTAGGTATGATGATGCTGCTACCATTCATAGTTCTTAAATGTCACATCTTATTGGTCGAACGAAGTTGATTTCCTCTACTATTTGTCGCTGTTACCAAAAAGAATATAATTCGCTGAGGGTGGATCCTGTACGCATGACAGAGCACAGGTCATTAGTCTCTGGCTTCTTACTGAGAAGACATATTTTTAGGGTGAATATTAATTGTGTACATCAGACAAGCAGTGTCCTTCACGGCTCCTGATTGGCTCTGTCACTTTTCCTTTTTCCACCTCCTCTCTTCTCATACCTCATTCTGCATGAAAAAAGAGCTTGGACTCAAACTGTACATTATGGTCTCTGTCTTGTCTCAGTACTATTCTTAACTCCGCAAACAAGTTGTCAGAGATTTGTGGTTCTTGCGGTATCACAGCCCAGAGGAACGTATCATCTTCTTTAAATGTTTATGTAATATATAGCCCTAATTTTCTTTGCCTGTGTAGGGATGCTAGTTTTTTGAAGAACCCACAATTTGGAAAAGAAGTGACAGGTAGATTAATTGATACTATACTACTGTCACAGGATTTGAGCTAGAGATTGATTGGACAAGAGGCCTTGTATATTGACGGTCTTTCCCACTACACTTAGCTGTAATACTGGTCTTCATGTCTTGACAGATTAGGAAATGTAACATCCATACTTATCTTAAATTATCTTCCCAGTGTGTCCTTCATCTTTCTCCTAATTTTCATATTGCATTTTTGTATTTACATGGTAATGCAGCCTTCTGCCTTTGAGGAGGCAATAATTTTAAAGTTTATTACAAAAGAACTTTTAAAGTACCTAAAAGTGCCATGGCTACATTTCTTAATACGAAGTTGTTATCAGAATATTTACTTTATAAACGAAGATGCTGCTATAACATCCTGTTACAGGAAGAAACCCTTTGAAAGACAGTGTTATACATTGAAACACTTCAGTATGATGGGTGGTACTATAATTCACATGGCTATTTCTTGTTTCTGTATGTTGTAGATCACTGCCAGAGATTGATGGGCTTAGCAAGGAAACTGTACTTACTTCTTGGATGGCAAAATTTGACTGCATTTTTAAAGGTATACATCAACTTGTTCATGTTAATTTTGAGCACTGTATAGGAGCTATGAATACGGATTTCATTAAACACTTTTCCTGCACCCAAACAAAGTTATTTCATATAGCCTAAACTAACTTAACAAAAAGTAAACAAACCCACCCCAGCCCACCCTACCTTAACCTTACCTAACCTTTTAAAGTGATCTGTACTAACTTAGGCTAACATAACCTAACCTAACATAACCTAACCTAACCTATCCTAACCTAACATAAAGTAAAAATACAACCTCATCAGTAATCTGTAATATTCATAGTTATTACATTGCAATGAATGAAATTTTTGACTAGTTTGATATGAAGTAGTATTCATCTTTGTAAACATATGAGGTCTGCTGGCAAATTATGAGGCAGGTTAACTTGAGCAGCAGTGAGTCTTAGTTGTACTCATTTCGGGTTTTAAATCAGAGACAGGATACTGTCTATCTTGGTTGCAATTTTTCATGGTTAACCTCAAGTTCACCAGGCAGATGCTGGAAGAATATATTAAAAGATGTCAAAGATGTTTCTTCTCAGTTCATTTCAATTTACCATACATAATTATTCTATTACCCCTCATTAAATTACATAAAAACCACTGCCAACTGATATTACAGCTTGGGTAAAGTAGGGACCACTTTGGTTGAGTGGATATTATGTATTTATTCAGTTATTGTGATGAGACTTTTCTAGTAGGTGACGACGACTCAAAGAGACCATCCAGGATGCAACAGCAGTCTCTCAACAGTGAGCTGATCTTGTCTAAAGAGCAGCTGTATGATATGTTCCAACAAATCCTTGGAATCAAAAAGTTTGAGCACCAGCTATTATTCAATGCCTTGCAGGTAAATTTAGACTCTCATTTCATAACGTAAATTTCATTTTCAGTTTTTGTGATATCTTGTAGTCTTCTAGGTGGTTTCCAACATTGTGGAGGAACATAGCACCTCCATCTTTTCCCTGAAAATTAAAGTGATTTCTTCCTCTGAAATAGAAACCACCTACAAGTCTAGATGGCATTACAACCAAGAAGACAACAACTGATATATCCATCGCTATGAAGACCTCAATAAGGACGTCAACAATATTTCGACGAGTCCATTCTGAATATTGGTAGCATTTTTGCAAAAAATTGACTTAGTTGTTACCTCAATTGTGCCAGTCATACACATGATCTGTCAGAATGTACATATTATGTATATGTATTTACATTTTCTTCTTCTAGTTGGATTCTGCAGACGAACAGGCTGCTGCAATAAGAAGGGAGTTGGATGGTAGGATGCAAAAAGTTTCAGAAATGGAAAAGGTAAGAAACAATACTATACAAGAGGAGGCATTGCAATAAACAGGTTGTAGGTAATGTTCCTGTGTTGAAGAATTCTGTGGAGTGTAAATGTCAACCATACAGAGATATCCTGATAGCACCAGACAAATGAATATGACTTGGTCTGTAAATTGTAGCTGTAATTCAAAGTAAAACATGCAAGTTTAGTGACAAGGGAAGCAGCACCTTTTACAACAGCATCCCAGAAAGAGATGGGAAACAGATATTTTATCCACATACTAAAATTAACTGATAATAGGTAACAAGAGATCATTTCATTGAAGAGTTGACTGTGTTCATACAATCTCCAACTTACATAAGGGATGAGTTCAGGAAACACACAAGCTGAATTTTTTTAATTACTATTATTATAATATATATAATTATTGTGTTATATGCTGTGGTGGTACTAGTGTAACATCCTTATATACCTAACGTAGCTTAATTTATAGTGGTAGCTTCTTAAATAAAAATTTATGCCTGCAGTAAGTAATTTTATGAAAATAGTAGAATGAATAGTTTTTAAAATGTATTTGTTTGTATTTGAAGTCAGATTTGTATAAGCTGAGTCTTGCATACTCTAGCAAGGGTCTGCATCATGATCTCAGATTTGTATAAGCTGAGTCTTGCATAATCTAGCAAGGGTCTGCATCATGATGATCTACCATTGTTGTGTCTGTAAACCCTTCCTGTGGTATGTGCTTTAACATTTGTTAGGTGAAGTGAGGTTAAGGGATTCAATGAAGGAATAATGTTTGGCCTGGGTGTTAGGTTTTCTAGAGAATACTCATAAATATGTAGTAGAATAGCATCATACAGTTGTGATTCACTTCACAATCATGTTATTTACCACAACTTTCTTTCCAGAACCGGAAACTGATGCCAAAATTTGTTTTGAAAGAAATGGAATCTTTATATATTGAAGAACTGAAGTCATCTATCAACTTGCTGATGGCAAATCTGGAATCTCAGCCTGTATCTAAAGGATCAATGGATTCCAAATATGGACTGCAGAAACTGAAGAAGTATAACCACAGGTTTGTTATATTTGTGTAAATGTTCAGTGGTTTTTTTTCTAAATATATTTTCTAAGTCCCGATTTCTTATTAAGTGATGGGAACTATCTTGTACAAATGATTCTTGGTATACGAAATACACTGTAAAATATGCATGTTTATATAAGAAGCAGTTAGTTCCTACATATCCGAGTTACATAGTTTAAAGTTTGAAACAATACTAGATGAATCCTGTTATTACTGATGTGGCAGTTCTTTAATATGTTAATGTTTTATTCAGAAGTTGTTTACTTCTCTTTATATTTTTACAGTAGAATAGGTTTTCATGTTTATCAGTGTTGTATAAATTATCTTGTTGCCAGCAGGCACTAAATTCTTTTTTTAATGAAGTATGTGGTTTAATTTAGTGTAATTCTATTTTGCTACAAGAAAATTGAAGAGGAATTTGTCAGTGATTATAAAAACTGGCATTTATTCACTGAATCCAATCAGTGACAAAATAATGCATTACCATATGTTTCTAAAATACATAGCATTACCATTCCTTAAACTTTAATAACCCAGTATTACTTCCTTAAGCATGATTGGGATGTGGCTAGTGCTTTACACAGCATGGCTTTATTTAACAATGGAATTAATGAATGGAGACAAATTAACCACAATAATATAAAACATCTAAATTTGAAAGATGATAAATCACACATGTGTAGGCAGGATCTGATTAAAGAAGATTACAGATTTAAAATGCTTTCTATAAGCTGTCTTAGTACTGTTATGCATTAATTTGCAATAAGATCAGTCTTACTAATTAAGTTTAAGAACGAATAATTGTTATTCTGTGTGGGTGTCACAGGTTCCAAACAAGGTGAAGAAGTTCTTGACTGGCTGAGCGACTGTCAGCTTCTCAATAACTCTGCTACATTGAGTTAGTGTGTGTCACAGACTTTAATAGGGTTGTTTATTTTTGTACATTGTGAGTGGTATGGGAAGGACAGTTAATTAACTCCAAGAAAGGGAAATCATCTTGAGAATCTGATGTGACTCGGCTAGTCAAGAAATTCCAGCTTCTATGGAATATTAAGATTTATTACTGTGTTAACAAAAGCCTTAGTATCCTGATCCAGATTAATCCAGTCCACACCCACATACCCTCCAAATTTAAAGTTAATTTTAATATTATCCTTCTGTCTTCCACGTGGTCTCTTCCCTTTATACTGTCCAGCTGAGATTTATTCTGCATGTCTCATCAAAATAGTGTGTTCTACAAGCCTTGTCCTTCACATCCTCTTTGATTTGATCATCCAGCAATATTTGGTGAAGAATACAAATTAAGAGGTGCCTCATTATGTAAGTTTTGAAATGTAAATTTCACAGAAGTAGCAATATTTGATACTTTTATAATTGCAGACGTGCCATTATTTTGTCATTCTACCATATAGTATATAGGAATATTGTCTACCATCATTGCACATGGCACACTAATTGAGCAGTCATGTCAGTGCAAGCTATCAAAGCATGAACGACCACGGAAGTCTGTCGTCTTCATGAATTTAAAGGGAATATTTCAATTTTAGAAAGCACTTCTAGCAGAGGCAAATGTCTGAAAATCGTCCTCAAGAATCCCGTAACAGTTCCAAGTTTTAACATGTTTGATAGGCGATAGTTTACATGTGCTGTTATACGTGTGTGGCTGTTTTTGTTTGTGTGTCGTGTGTTCACATCATACTCGTATTCACACTACATTCATGTAAAAAATATAATTTACAAGTTCTTTCCTTATTTTGCCCTTGAATGTCGGTGTTTTATTAATATTAATGCCACATTAAATGTATGTGGTATCTGTCCCTCCATGTGAGTATGTGCACATGTATGTGTCATAAAATAATTACTGAAAGATATTTTTATTTTAAAAATCGGAATGATTTAATGTAGGTGTTACAAACTAGAAGAAAGCTATACAGCAAGTAAACATTTTGTTACTACAACATCACTTTATAACAGTAAAACTGAATTGTCAGTCCTCTTGAGAAGCAATATACACATGAGATTTCAGTTCTCTTTAATTTAATAATCATAAACCTTATTTATTTTATGTTTTTTCTTGATCAAAAGAAACATCTATTATAATCCAAACTACAAGTTCCACATTTTACTTTATGATTTTCAGTTTTGAATTTTAATTATAGTTCTGTTGGTAGCTTGTACTATTGGGGAAATTAAGTTGAGGTTTCTAACGAAGATGCCTACTATTATAACTTTTTAACAGTAATAAATGATTGATAATCCATTCATAGTCATGTAAGCTTTTATATAATTTTTCTTGGCATGGTTTCAGCTATGTTATGTGTTATGTTTGCTGCTAACCTATACTTTTTCCAGGCAAATTTGTTGAGTGTGGGAGGTAGAAAGAGGTTTTATATTATGTGATAGTGCATCTGATTCTTTCTCCAATACGTTTATTGATTTTAAATAGATGCAATGGTAACTTTTGTGCATTTGCATTGAGGTGTACTTGTAAATGTTTACTTTAATTTATATAGGTTGCCTGATATATTCTGTTTGCTGAGTATATAGATTTGTTTCTGTTCTAGATATATGAATTATGTTTGATAGTATGGAGCATGACTTGTAATATGGCTGTTAAATATTTTTGTTCCTAACAGTTGGAGATATGTGCCCACAGTCATATTTTCAACAAAATTATTCTAAAGATTAATATTAATGTGTTTGGCAATAGCTGATTGCATTGTCATAATTTAAATTGAAAGCCCTGATTGTGGATTATTAATGGTACATAGTAATTATAAAATGTGGATATTTCCAAATTAATTTTGTCATTATATTTATTGGAAGAGATTATGTATGTAATAAGTAATTTTAATTAAGTTGTACCTACTTGAGAAATGTTGCAAAGCATTGGATGATAGCAACATATTTGGTTGTTTTCATTGGTTGTCAACTAATACAGTGATACTCTCTCTTTTGCTGTCCATAGTCGAAGGAGAAGCTCTGTCTTAAGGCAGGTAGTGCTTTAGCAACATTTCTTTATTTTTTGCATTTTAATCCATTTTGTTCTATTGAAATCACTGCAGTTTTATTTATTTTAATGCATTCACATTAGTAGCATAATCTGCTGTAGTATTTCTTTAGTTATATTACAGTGCAATATTTATTTCTTTTGCATTTGTATTGGACTTCTTAAAGTTGGATGAATTTTGATCACCTTCTTAAGCACAAGTTGCATATGAACTCTCCGGCTTCATTTAGTTGAGTTATGTTTTGGGAGGTTCAGTTAAATTAATATTTTGCATATCAAGGTTTTAAATATTTTAGTTTCTTTCTTCTGTTTTGCATCAAGAGGGAAAGCTTAGTTTTATTTCCATGTGTTGTCGAAAAATTATGCAAGTGCATAAGTGTGAAGTGCGTGTTGACTCCATGTCACCTCAGCCTGGCTGCAGTCTGAAGTCAGAGCAAGACATCGCTTCAATTAATGGCTTTATATAATGACAGATCACAAGGATCAATGGGCAAGCTGGAAGGAGATTCAGCGGACAGTGACACTCAACTGACCAAGTTGGACGTTGTTCTGACTTTCCAACTGGAGGTGAGTCAAAACAAAGATTCAAAGTCATTTTCCCAAGAACAAATGAATGCTTATGTATTATTCTTAATTCAATTAATGAACAATTCCTAATGAAGTTTTATTGAATGAGATTCATGGCTCAAGATCAGGGATTTTGAACATCTTATTAAAGATACCAGGTCTTGAAGTCTGCCCTTTTAAGGGCTGATGTACTAATTAATATTTTGCTTAAGCAATCAGTGTACTTTAAGAAACAAGAATGTTTGTGAAGTGTTTACTTTTTGCAAATAAAATTGTTTGTCCGCAGTCAGATTCAGACACAGAATCTTTAAATTGGAATGTCATTGGACAACATATTCAAGAAATATGAAGGAAATACCTGCTTCCCTTGCACTTCTAGCTTCATCAATGAAGCAAAAATAATGCATTGATCATGATCTATTAATCATCCTATCATCGATGCTGTATGGTCTGGGCTATTGACAGCATTGTTAAATAAGGGCAAAATAAATAAAACATGTATTCAGTTTGATATTGTGCAGTCCTTTCTGTCCTTCAGGTGGTTGTAATGGAAGTGAAAGGTTTGAAGTCTCTGGCTCCAAACAGAATTGTATATTGTACTATGGAAGTAGAGGGAGGAGAGAAGTTGCAAACAGATCAAGCCGAAGCCTCCAAACCAATGTAAGTATTATTCAGTGTAGATCTTTCCACCAGGTTTATGCAATCAGACTATTGCTTAAAAGTTCAGTCCTGCGTTATTATGTTTTATCTCTTGAGGTCTGTAATACCCAAAGACTTTCTTACCCTTCTAGCACCCTTCGACACTTCTTTGAAAAAATAAACAGATATCCCTTATATTTCCAAACAATACATTATGGTATATCTTATTATTCATATTGTGGATGTTCCCAATTTCGGTCTAGATCTGAAAATACTTGTCCTAACTAAACACTACTTTTTATTTGGCTTTCCATATTCCATCCAGAAAAATCTGAAGATAATATTTTGGAATAAGCATGCATATTGCATCACTAGGGAAAACAATAAAATTTGCCACTTACATTTAGTGTGAACCACCAGTATGAAATTTAATCAAAACCCAATGAGTAGTTTTGAAGTTAAAAATTTAAAAAACTTTAGACACTTTTCCCAGTACTATACACAAAGTTTTACAATAAAGGTAAGTCCCAATTAATTTACAGCATATTTTAATTAGTGAAAGTAACTGTAATATAGCCCTGATATCAGCCAATACCTATTTCTTAGGTGGGATACTCAGGGTGACTTCTCATCAACTCATCCATTGCCAGCTGTTAAAGTGAAATTATATACAGAAAATCCTGGCATGCTGGCTCTGGAAGACAAAGAGTTGGGTAAAGTGATACTCAGACCAACACCACTGTCATCAAAGGTACTGTGCAGTTATCATTAATCTAATTTTAATACTGTCTTTAAAGCATAAATAATTTGCTTTTGTGCAGTTATCATTAATCTAATTTTAATCCTGTCTTTAAAGAATAAATAATTTGCTTTTATAAAAATGATTGTCTTCTGGGTTGTTGCACTGTGTAGTTTGTTAGTAGTTTACTGATGTTTCAGAGGTGCTTGATGCCTCCATTATCCCACCAGTGATGACTTTGATGATGGAGGCAGCAGTCACCTGTGAAACACTGGTAAATTTCTAACAAACTACACAGTGCAACAACCCACAAGACAACCATTTTCACACTTGCTTCTGTGAGAACCCGAATTCTCACAATTTGCTTTTATTCCCTACCTCTACCTAGGACTTCAAACTCCTTTATATTCTTCAGTACCTTACAAAGCAGAGTTGTACACCCAGTTCTGTTATAATGTGTGTTTGGATATAAGTTACTGGAAATATTAGAGAGCACTGTTTTGGATGTATGAGCCGGGGTAGCTCAGTCAGTATAGTGACTAGCTACGGGCTGGACGGCCGGGGTTCGATCCCCGACAGAGGATTTTTCCTCTAGCCTCTGCGTCCAGACCGGCTCTGGGGCCCAATGGGTACCGGGGTCCTTTCCCGGGGGTAAAGCCGACCGGGGCGCGATGCTGACCACTCACCCCCATCTAGTGCCGAGGTCAAGGAAGGGAAGAGCTATACCTCCTCTCTCCCCAAACGCCTACATGGCGTATAGTGGGACAAACTTTACTTTACTTTACTGTTTTGGATGTAATAAAATGAAGTGTGTGGCAACTGGATGCAAAGTACTACAGAAATGCAATATAGGGAGAAGCCTTCTTGTTGAATCATTTGCTTTTGTAATCTGTTTTATCTGTAACACTTCCAGCAGGAAGCAAGATGAGCCACTTGCATAAGAATGTTTGTTTGATACTGTATTGAGTACATTTATCTTTTTATTTATTCCATTGTTTCTTGCAGGTTCCTGAGTGGCACAAAATGGTTGTTCCAAAGAACTGTGCAGATCAAGACTTACGGATAAAAATTGCTTGCAGAATGGACAAGCCTCTGAATATGAAACACTGTGGGTAAGTAAATTGTATTCATAGATGTGACTTTTTTATATATCATCTTTGTTTCAAATGTTGGTAAAACCATTTTTAAGATTCTCCACCCAAATGACTAAGACTCTTTCATTGTAACCACATGTGTCTTTTCTTCTCCATACTAAGTATCTTGCATACCTGATGCAATTCACTTAAAAATAGTCTAAATGGCCATATTCTGTAGAATGTTACATTCATATATATTTCTTTACCGTTAAGCACATTACAAGAAATTAAAATAGGATTTTAGGGTTCAGAGTGGCGAGTATGAAGATGGATGTCTTCTGGGTTGTAGTGCCATGTAGTCTTGTAGAAGTTCACCATTGTTTCAGAGGCCCTTGCTGATGTTTTCTTTACAGTTACTGTGTGGGATGGCATAACAAAGAATTCAAAGGCGTTGAACATCACTCCGAGTAATGTATTATTATGTATGCTAGAAAGTTGTGCTTATTTCAGATACCTTTATGCAATTGGAAAAGCAGTGTGGAAAAAATGGAAGAAGCGGTACTATGTTCTGGTGCAAGTATCACAATATACGTTTGCTATGTGTAGTTATAAAGAGAAGAAGTCTGAGCCTTCAGAAATGATGCAGTTGGATGGGTACACAGTGGATTACATTGAGCCTGCCAGTGGTAAGGATTGTTTACAGTATTGCCTTCTGTGTGTCAGTGATTGTATGGAAAATATCAATGAATTTTATTACTGAAATAAACTTCTGGTAAAATATTTGTTGTGTGATTTGAGGTTCTCATTGTGGTGAAGGTGTTTGTTGTTTTTCTGGCTTGTGGCACCATATACACTTGTAGGTAGATACCAGTGTTTCAAAGAAATGTACTGCATCCATTTTAAACCCATTTAGGTATCTACATGTGGGACCACATTGTGTCAGAACCCAGAAAAATATTAACAAAATATTTGATGATTTTTCATTTTAATGTTATTTAGTGTGTGGTATTCACAGAAGTATGGATCACAAATTGACGCCACGGAAATGAGAAAAACGTAGGTCTGCTATCCCTTTGGGATTTTAATGGTACAGAATATTTCCATATTAAATATTTAAGGAGATGGATGCATTCTTTGAGGGTTAAAGATATATATTTTTCTTGCTATGTGGTAAATTCAGAGAAAACTATATAACTTATGGTTTCATACTTCATAAGTACTGGAGCTAAAGGCTTAAATAAGTAATTAGCAATGCAGATAGTAGTGTCTTCATCAACAATCATAAATTCCATGCTGCAAACAAGTAAGATTATTTGAAGAAACTAGTCAAATTTTAATATTTCTTGGGTTATTTCTAAGGAGAGAATTTTAATTCTAACACTTGCATAAAATTTTCCTGTTTTTAAATTAGGAGTTGGTGTTATACTAAAGTTAAATTTACTTACATTGTAATATTGTACCGTATTCACAGATCATAATGTTACAAACAGTTATTAAAATATGCTCCTTTCTTCCAGCAAATCTTATGGTTGGAATGGGTAAGTTTCTCTTAGATATAAAAATAGGTATTTTTACCGCCAGTATTTATTTAACTTTATGTTTGCATAGTTTATGTCATTAATTTAAGCATGTGATGTCACTTTGAACTGAATGTCACAGCCGAGTGATTTGCATTGCTGCCTTATATTAAGGAGGTCCCAGTTTAAATTCTATGCATGGAGGCCTGCTAGCCTGACTGAGGTAGTTTCTTTGTTTTCTTCAGTCCTCCCAGGATCACATCAAACTTCTGAATATCTGAGTAAGAGAAATAATTGTATATTAATCATTTCAATGCTTCCAGCTTGCACTGTACATGAAGGCAGGTGCTAGTATTTGGTTTGCATTACATTTGCAAGAGACATGTCAGTTCTTATTGAATTTACTTTTCATTAATCTCATTTCAGTAAGAATATTTTTATATAATTTGTTGCAATGCTGTTGATGTCTGTGTGTACTAATGCAAGTACGTGTAATAGTACTAGTACATTGTAGAAAAATTTTATTTTTATTCCTGATTATTTCTTTCTGTTACAAACTCGGTTGAGCATAGTGATTCATCTCATTGAGAAATGTAAAAATGAACAGAAATTAAAATGTAAAAGAGGGATTTTTTCATATACTTTTTCTTTCCTTTTTTTATTTTTCTTTATTTTTTATTTTGAATTTTATTCTCACTTTCCTGTTAACAGACTTGGAAGGAGGTCGCTTCTTCTTCAATGCTGTGAAGGAAGGAGACAGTATCTTGTATGCATGTGATGATGAAAATGAATGCCACTTGTGGGTAATGGCAATGTACCGAGCCACAGGACAGTCCCACAAACCAACTCCACCTGTAACACCAGCTGGCAAGAATTCCACAATTTCCAAAATACAAGGCGGTAAAAAATATTCATATAATATTAAATTTGTTGGAGGAATAGGGTATAAAATACTGTCATAAATTGGGCAGCGTAATACCAGCTTTTCACTTCACAGTCTGGTGTTGATGGATGTGTAAAATATTTTGCTGAAATGTCAGTACTGGTTGTAGTATGGATAAACTCCTGTTGTTGGCCATTGTGTTAACCAGTGTTGTTAAATGTACAAACTTTATTTGTTTGCTTTTCTTATTTACAGATGCTGACAGGGCAAGGAAACATGGGATGGAGGAATTCATATCAGCTGACCCATGTAAATTTGACCATGCCTCCCTCTTCAAAATGCTACAAACATTGACATTGGATTACAGACTTAATGACCCATATTGTTCTCTGGTATGGTAATATATTGTAACTAGCAATACATCACTTTAAAATATGACAGTTTGGTGCATTAATAAATTGATTCATCTGACTGTATCACTAATTTTAAAGCATATTCATGGCTGAACCAGTGTTTCCTTAGAGCACTATGAAGTGATATATGTAGAGTCATAAAAGATGTGTCATGTAATTCTCTTGCCTCATGACTACCATCCAGCAGTTCTTGTAGCTAAATTTACTTATTTCGTAATGAGTATTAGTGTCAGTCGAAACTTATAACTGATAGAGGAGCTGAGTGTTTTGCTTTTTACATTTGTGAGGTGTTTAATTTAGACTTGCTTCCATTTATTTTATATTATGTACTTCCTTTGCTCATGAAGTGATCATGTGACTTTTAACACTAAAAGTAGAAATATGGATTTTTTATCTGTGGAATGACCTTATTCTGTTATTTAAAAGCATTATTTTCATTATTTAATATTTCCACTTTGCAGTAGTCAGATTACACTTAAGATTCATGCTTAATAGCTCTCAATTTTCAAATTAACTGAAGTACTTTCAGAAATGCCATTTCTCAACTCATCTGGTCAGGTATTAAAGTGGTTCACTTGTACACTCTGTGGACTGTAAGCTTCTTCCTTCAAACTTCATCTTTTGTGAACTTTTTAATGCGTGAATCACTTCACTAAAATTTGCACATTTTCGTACTTTACTGAGATGCATTTTGCAATCAGTGATTGCTGACTTTACACGACATGTAGTTTACACTGTTAGATGCCATATAAAAATAACAGAGGCATTGGACATGGTAGAGCCATTTACCATAAAACTCATGGTAATAAATATTTACAGACAGTAAAGAAAATGGATGCACGCCATTGAACAGTAACTCAAAGACTAAAGTAAATGGTTATTTGTTACTGACTAACAAAATGAGCCAATTGAAATAGAAGAAACTGAGGATGAAGAAGGTGTTAATCACATAAACAAAATAGCCATGTAGCTGTGCTTGAAGAAACTGAAAGATTACTTGTTTATTTGGAACAAGATAATATACTATTCTGTGACATATGGGCTTACTTACTTACATAATGACTTACAATCATCAAAAGTAAGGTCATTGTCAAAGTAAATTATATAATACAATGTGTGTTACAACCCAGAAGACAAACATCAATATGTAGCATTATTTTTCAGATTATTCACTGCTTTGAATATTCACACCAGTATCTCCCTTTTTGCCATGAATAACTGAAAGTTTTCTGTGTAAATATGATGTGAACTAAGGTAATGCTGAATGTAGCTGCACGCTGCAACATTTCTCGAGTTGTAGCACTACAGTGGAACACAAACTCTGTGTATCTTGTAATTAAAGCAGCTTTCACTTCTACAATTTGAATTATTGTCCTAAAACTGAATCTAATGCTCTTTCAAATTAAATATTCGGTTTTGTCCACCACCCAGAAAATAATTAAATTAATTGATTTATGAACAAAGTTTATTTAGGTAAAATTCCAGGTTCTTATATCACTGATTATGAGGATGTCAGGATGTATGGTAGAAGCTGATGATGGAAACAGGAACCGCCTCTGAAATGTTTGCAAACTTTTACCACGCTAGGTAGAAGCTGATGATGGAAACAGGAACGCTGCACAGCACAACATCTCAGAAGACAATCCAGTCTTCTTAAAAATTTGCATAATTCTTATTAATATAAATTAAATGAAGAGTTTTGATGTTTGACCAATACTTACCTTGAAAACATTAAGGAGAATAATCATCATCATCATGAACTGCACGGTTTAGGCTATTAAGCCTGTTCTGTCTCCAGACTTATTTTTTCTCTCCATCTTTTCATGTCTTCCTTTCTTGCATTTTCCTTTAGCCTGGTATCTCATTATTTTTTATGGGATGCGATTGTTGTTCATTCAAGAGACATGGTGGTACCAGGAGTTTATATAATCATTTATGGTGTCCATAACATTTTGGATGTTAAGTTGTTGGCTGATGTCTTCATTTCGCTGGTGATCTAGAAGTGTATAACCCACCAGAGGTCGTAGCAGCCGCATCTCTGTTCTTCTTTGTAGCCTTGCTGTTAGGACCCATAATTCTGACCCATAGGTTAGCGTTGGAATTGTCGTAGTTTTATAAAATTTTAAGACTGTTTCAGGAGTATAATTTGAATTTAAAAAGCATTTCTGAAGTACTGTTCAAATTTAGTTTAAATTTTCAGAAATAACATTCTGTTCTGCTGGATGATGAAGGTGATGTTTGTACAGGGCTGGTTTAGTCCAGGACAAGTGTTTGTACTGGACGAGTACTGTGCAAGGTATGGAGTACGGGGTTGTTACCGCCACCTCTGTTATCTCAGTGACTTACTGGACAGAGCTGAGAAGGGCATCATGATAGATCCAACACTCATCCATTTCAGCTTTGCCTTCTGTGCTAGCCATGTACATGGCAACAGGTGGGTACTACACCGTTTGTGTATTGCAATGTGTTTGTTTCTGTTTCCATGTATCTGAGATATATAGGGGCTCACTGCAGAAGGGGCTTAACCCATGCATTCAGAGCACAATTCAGTTCTTGACTTTATTCTTGCTCTTTAGCAGTTTAGTATTGTTTTCTAAAGTAGTGGCTTGGAAATTTGATTAATGTCACTGACTTCATATTTTTTCCAAAAATTTATCCAGATATCTACAGTGACATGTCATTGTGAGGAATTAAATTAAAAAAAAATAAGTCTTGGAATATTAAAAAATTGCTGTTTCTTCATTTGGTTATAACTACAAGAACTCTGTGTTACGCAGACCTATGTATAAGAGAAAACAACTTAATAAATGTTTCATCATCATCATCACTATCGCCACCACAACCACCAGTGTTATCACCATCATCATCAATATTATTCATTTCTTAATTACATGCCAACCAATACTGTTTGGGTAGTGAAATCTGGACGGATATGATGAGTTGGACACAGCTAGGATGGATTAGATCATGAATTTATACAGAATTTTACCAAGGAAACATCATGGAAGTGTACCAGTTCATTGATGTTACCATAAAGTTGTTACTTTATATTCATGTTGATTCCAAATTAAGTTGATATGGTGTAGGCACAGATGCAGTGAGTCTCTGTTTAAAATGGAGTAAACACTGAATAAGATATATATATCTTTCAAATAGAGACTTATTACAGTTTGAAATTCTGGCTATATATTTCTAGCCAACATTGTTCAGATTAATGTATTTACTAATTTAATGAATGTCTTTATTGTGTATAACTTCATCATTTATGAGAACAGTTCTCACTTGTGACTGGTACTTATAATCCAGAGTAATTTAATGATCTTTAGCAGAATATATTTTATGGGACTTAAAAATAGCTTTTTTACTGGGAATATATATTAAATTTTCTTACCATTATATGTATATTAATATGTAGTATTATAAATCTTTCATAGATCTTGTCTATTACATATCTGATAAATTACTCTGTTCTGTAAGCATATCTAGCTATGCAGACACTGAAATAATTACACAGTTAAGAAGTGTGATGTACAATTCATTTAATTACATATATTTGCACAACATATAATATTCCATGTTCACCTGTTTCTAATTGTTTTTTCCTTCAACTTCTTAAAAGAAAACTTTCTGGAATGGAGCTATGTGACAACAGATACATCAGTCAAAAAAACACAATCTCTTCAGAAACTCCTATCAACTATTGTCTTTTCCATCACATTTTAAATGCATGTTTTACAGAATTTACATTCTTTTAAATATGAGTATGCAGTAATATTTTCTTTTAACTGTTAGCAGTGTTTTGTGTCAGTCACTTCAAGTATAAATAATATTTATATTTGAAGTTGTAAATTGTAACCTGCAGTGCATGGTAACCTACTGTCGGGTCCATGTCAAAAGTTTGTGTGATTATGTTAATGTAGTTCTCTGGCTTCTCTATTTCCAAAAGCACTGTAAACCTGCAGCCAACAGCTTGTGTCCTTGTTGCAACCCTCTTACTATTTGTGAAGGGGCAGGGGGAGTGATTGGTGTTTTGTTTTCTTTCTGTGTGTCCTTAAATCTGGCATGTTCTTAAACTTTTAATTACTTGGTGTGAAAGCATAATTAAATTCCTTTTATCAATATTTTCATATTTTTCCTTCATCTTCTTCTTTAACTGTAATTAAAGTGTACAAGGGTTTGAAAGGTACCTAAATACGTCCATTCCTGTTAAGCTGAAACCAAACTGAAATCCTTCAGTAATACTTATGCTCTTCAGATGAAACCAGACTGAGATCTGATAATAGTACTAATGTTCTTCACCTGAAATCAAACAACTTTTATGACAGTAAAATCAGTGTAACCAATTTTAAAAATATGTTATAGGAACTAAAAAAATAGATAAATTTATTCATAAAAATTGGTAGAAATGTTAATATGCTATGAAATATTTATGTGTCTAATGCCCTTCCTCCTAATTCATTGGCTGTCTTAAACTCATCCATGCAATTAGTAAATCTTCAACGGTTATCAGCCATTTCAAATGGCTTAGACTTGCCAACGTTTTGAGGACAATCTCTGTCCTCAGAACATTTGCAGGTTTCATCTATTTGACACAGCTGACAACTTGAGAAGATTTTATAAATGAAAGCTTTACATTTATTATACATCCACACAGTTATTATTACTCATTTTTAAAGCATAAATTGCTAGTGGTAATGATTATTTGGTTCCTGATTCAAATCCTACTCACATTATTATTGTTTTGTATTCTGTGTAATGATTTATGTCATATACAATTCACTTTCATTAGCATATTTAGATTGTGATTATAATTAGGATGAAGATTTTTTTATTGTTATAACTGGTTGTCTAGAGTAGTCTTTAGATCTGGCTCATATCCAGAGGATATTACAGTAAATGTCTGTGGTACACCAACTGTTCAGTAGAAGTTGAGGGTTCTTCACATTTAGTTGTCATCTTATCATACCCTGGAAGTTGATAAAATGCAGCTGTAAGGAATGGTACCCAAGTAAAATTATTCTACATGTAGAAGGAATCATGGTTCAGCACTATCCTTTAAGTTGATAGTTAAAATGCAAAATATTAAGTCTGAAACATTTGATGGGAATGTTTTCACTATAAATTAGTCTTCTGACAGAATTTTAAAAACTGGAAGAATGAGGTTACACATCTCCAGTTTGGAAGTTCTTATCAGAAAGATAGAATGATAGGAATGTACTTATGTGCAATCTTTTAAACAATTCAGGATATTATTATGCTCTTTTTTTTGGCACAGTCTGTAGTAACCTTTCTAAAAATAATTTTCTTATAATAAACTTGGTGTTTTTAAACATTCATATTACAATAAATATTTAGACCAGCTGTTCTAAAAGTCTGGTTACGTTTGCTGCAACAAGTATCCACGTACTGAACTGGATCAGATTGCATTTTGGATAAAATTAATATTTATAATTTCTGAAAGTAGTGTGTGTGTGTGTGTCTTAAATTTATTTACTAGTTCCAGACATGTTATATGGAAAGGTATTATACAAGTAATTTAGTTGAGGGAAATAAGTTTTAGTTCCACAGTCATTGTATGTTATCACACACATTTCCTGTTGCTTTATCACACATTAACTCTGTATTGTTTACATCTGTATATTACAAGGGATGAATACATTGTATTTAAACATGTTGTTTCAAACGACGAAGCTTAAGCTGCAGGTATGCATTGCAGTGTACCTAACGGCCAGTCCCCCACTCTAATGCTTAACCGTCCTTTACTTAGCACGGAGGTGCTTGAAGATACCTCTGTGGCCAGGTTTGTAAACACTTGAACACTACTTTTTTCATTCTGCACTGGTTGGTGCTGATGTTTGCATGTGATTGAAGAGTGTTGTGGTGCTATCAGGCTTTGTATGGAATAAACAGCAGCTTCCATTATTCACATTCATTTTACAAGGCTCGAAAATATAAAACTACAAGTGTATCTATTTTTATAAAATTGTACTCTTGTTTCTTATATAAGCTTACAAACAGCACATCACATCACAAATTATTTGACTTGAGCTTTATACTTTTTGTAAGTAAATAATTTGAATTAATGGTGAACAGTTTATAGACTTGAATATTTGAAACACTGTCTTTTTTTATCATGACAATTGAAGCTGTTCTGGAACTAATTTTATAATTTATTATTCTTTTGCAACACATCACTTTTAAAAGCTTTCAAGTACTTTTGCTGTTTTGCATGTGTTTTAAAATGCACGCAGTTGCTTTCAGTAATGAACTTAAGTAAACATTTTGCTTGTAATATGTAACTCGAACATATTTTGTTCCCAGAATGAAATTTTAGTGAAATTTCAATGTGTATCAGTGGAGTATGAAATTATTTTACAAGGATAATTTTTACTGTTTTATAGTTCAGAACATTCTGACTTGTTATCTATTTAAATATAAATGTGAAATTAATTCTCAAAGCTATAAGTTGATTTTTTTAAGATTGATTCATTGACTTACTTTAAAATGATCACCTTATCTCTTTATTTTGAACAGCATTTAAAACTAATACTATCAAAAATAAAACTTATGCTAGTTTTTTTAAGAGTGATTCAATGACTTTCATTGAAATGCACACCTTATCCCTTTATTTTGAACATAATTTAAACTTAATGTAATAAAAAAAATAAAACATATGCTAATTTATGTATAAGTGTAGTTAACTGCCATACATTTTTAAAATATTTATTGGCTTTCCAAAATTCCCATGCATAGCAGATAAAATATTCTGTTTTAAAAACTCTTTCTCATGTAGTTTGTTGTTTCTCACTTCTATGGCATGAAGGCAAATTGTTCATTATAATACTGACTGTGTAAAGTGAGTGATGAAGTCTCATTTTGCACATGCTGACAGTAACACATGCATGGGACCACAACACTCAGTGTTTGATTGTAAAGCACGAATGGGCATGTGAGTAACAGAAGGGAAGGCCAAGTGGTTCCTCTGGATATCACACAAAGCTGGAAGGTTCTATAAGAAAATCGTTTTTTAACACAGAACATATTAAATATTCAATAATATGAATTAACAGCTGTACATGATGAGGAATTATGTTCATCATATGGTTCTTTGTGAGAAAGAGAATATTTGGTGTGCTTTTTCTCCTGTTTACAATTTCTGAAATCATATATTTCCACACTATACATGACTGTAAAACCACAATTATTGCTATGATATAATAACTTTCATTACATTCATAAATAAAAATAATTTCATTTCCTTTCTTTAAAACACTCTATGTTAATTTGGAAGTAGTCTCTTTTTAATCTTGAAGTGTACAATGTAAAATGTACTTGATTAATCTTAAAAACTGCCTTAATTCCCTCATTAGTAACAACCTAACCTATAATATATTAATCGCTATAGGATTTAATGACCTTCCAGTTTTGAGTCTGTGTTGCCATTGTAATGAAGGGGTTTGAAAAAGGATCCCAGTAACATCAGTAATATGATGAAAATATTTTCCACATTACTGTCTCTGTCCTCCAGAAAAATAAAATATCACTCCTAAATGCTTATCACAAAAGCAGTACACTTCTCTATCTTAACACTGAACATTTTCAGTTCACATATAAATTAGGACTCACTAGAAATTACAAAATTTAAAAATTTTGTGCACACAGACATACGCACATATATATGCAAACAGTACACACCACACACAAGGTTTTACACATTTGTAAGTTAAAGAAATTTGAGGCTTTCACAGTGGGACGTGGTCTTCTGGGTAGTGACACTGGATAGGCATGATTCATTTTGAAGCATTGCTTTTAATGTGGCTCATTTGTACTTGTCTACAAGACTACACAGTGTCAAGTCAGAAAACCGCAACCTGTTTATTACCACAACTGGAGGAAACAGTAAAATTATTGCATGTGTCCTTCAATAACACTATTTGTTTCAACTGTAATATTTCGATTCCTTATTTAGTCTGAATTGATATAAATTTTGAATCAAATATAGTATATGTTAGAACAATTCATGAGAGCAAATTCTAGAAGGAAGAATTACAATGTACCAAGAGATCCTTGTTTTCATCTGAGCAATTGTAAACATGTTAAAATTCTTAATGAACAAGATAGTCTTATTTCATGTTAATTTTTACATTGTATAGTGCACATTGTAGGTCTTCCGAAGATCCATTCAGAACCCTGAAGATAGGGACAGAGTTTGTTCCCGAAACGTCGGTTTACTACGTTGACAAGTTAACGCGTCTGATTGCCCGAGAAGATTTTATTGATTATACTCGCCGCGAAAGTCTCAAATCCTATATTATTTTATTTTCTTTCTTACATTGGCAAATGCTGGGTTATAAACAAAATATACATCTTTTGTCATTGTAATTCTTCTTACTAACATTAACATTTAATGTTGAACTCTTATGCAAAAATAAAAGAAAGACAAGAATATTATAACATATGCTTGATTATATTAAAGTTGTAGATTTAACAGAAACGTCTTGTAATATGTTTGTCTTTGATCAGTAAGTTTAGTGTAGTTTGTAATATGGAGCTCTTCCATTGTGCATTGTTTTGTCAGTTTGTACTTTGAATTCACAGTGTATGCAATGCCATTTCAGACCAGATGGAGTGGGAACAGTTACACATGAAGAAAAAGAAAAATTCCAAGAAATCAAAGAAAGGCTGAGAATATTGTTGGAAAATCAAATCACAAATTTCAGGTAATGTAGGATGAAGCCTGAATGGTAGATGTAGATGTTGCAGCACCAGAATATGTACATATGACATCTTTTGTGTAAACATACACAGTGCTACAACCCACAAGACAGCCGTCTTCATAATAACAGATGTTCTTATTAAGTGCCACATATGAAGTTAGCTGTCTTCTGGGTTGTTGCACCATGTAGTCTGGTAGAAATGTAGCAACGTTTCAGAGGTGCTTGCTGCATTCATCATCAGGGTGATTTAAAATGAATACTTGAATTTTTACAAGGAAATCGTTCCTGTGACTAAATTAGCAGCCATCTACAATCATACAGACTGGCTGACAAGATCAGACTACTGGAACAGATGAAAGTGAGGGTAAAAACATTGCTTATTTCAAAAACAAATCAAACATTCTGCTATTTTGAGTGGACTGGAA
>NW_019060002.1:382220-403688 GCF_000696155.1 Zootermopsis nevadensis | reverse complement strand
TAGTGGGACAAACTTTACTTTTACACTAATTCCCTATTATGTAGACTGAGGAAGAATATCAATAAGAATGTATATTATTAATAGCTCAAGAGCACGTGATATAGTAGGATTTTTAGTATTATTTGTGCCACTTCTCCCTTCCATTACTGCAGATAATTCTTTGTCTCTTATGTTGAATTGTATGTGATGTTACCAAGAAAAGGATCTGTCTCTGAATTAACTATATGATTTTTTACAAATAAGGAAACTTTTTTTTAAATTTTACCTCATATTAAAGTGTTGAAGTCAAGAACATTTTACATTTATGTGTTACTGTAGGAAACATGTAGAAATTAGGGACTCCACATTTTTGTAACAAATACTTTGAGTTTTAACGTGGGCTAAAAAAAGCTACTTTAACTGTTACTCAGTATATTATATGTATCACTTCTTATATTCAATTGGGTATATTATATTTTGTAATTCATATTGTTATGAACTCCACTGGTTTGTGTTAAGTTGCATATAATTTACGTTTATTTGTGATGACAACCCTTTCCCATTTTGATTCTGAATCTCTGGTTTATTGTTTTCCATGAGTTGGGGTAGCTCAATCGTTATAAATTCTGATTATGGACTGGACAACTGGTACTTGATTCGCAGCAAGGCAAAGGATTTTTCATCCAGACTGGCTGTGGAACCTATGTTGTTGGTTCCAGGGGTGAAGTACAGCCAGGGCATGCATGGTGCTGATTACTCACCCCCATCTAATGCTGAGGTCAAGAATGAGTAGGAGCTATACCTCTTCCCCCCCCCCCCCCCCCCCCATGTATTTCCATGGCATATAGCAGGGCAGCTTCAATTTACTGTTTTCATTTTAAAATGTGTTTAATGTGCATTGATTACTGATTATACAGGTTCAATTATGTTTGTGATCATGTGAATAACATGTTCATTTTCCTAGGTACTGCTTTCCATTTGGAAGACCTGAAGGTGCTTTGAAAGCAACATTATCCTTATTAGAAAGGGTGAGAAATAGCATGTTTATCTGTAATTTGAGTTCTAACATTAATTTACTAGATGTTTTGTGATGGCTGTTTAAACCCTTCAAGCAAGTTGAGTAACGCATATTAAAAGCTTCAAAAAAATTGTGGAGTATTTTCTAAAAACTTGTTCATATCTTGGAAGTCATATGGCATTAAATACACATCATACTCAACTTTGTGTGGTATAGGGGCTTTAAATACCTGAATATCCAAATTATAGGGTTAACAACTGGGCTTTAACTGAGATTATAATGGTTTAGTAGTATGCTACTGTGATGCAGAAGTAAAGAGGAAAGGGTGCTTGTAGTGAAAACCAGATTTATTGTGCCAGTGTTTATTTATTTTGTAAAGTTTGAATTTCAGCATTTAATAATAGCTTTAAAAGCATCATTGGAATTTGTTTCCCACATTATAGTATTATCCTGGCATTCTTGTGGAGTGTGTGTTAGAAATGATAGAATATGATGAAACTGTATGAATAGTAAACTGCTATTATTCTCATGTACATTTATTCCCCTTTTTCTGCACTCACATTCAGTCACAGTAAAACAGTGATCCAAAATTACAATAACTTGTTTTACATAAATGAACAGCAACAGCAAATGAAAATTCAAACAGTGTGGAGAACCATCATACCTGTTGCCAATACTAGTTAATTTGGAATTGTTCCTTTTAAGTTCTAAATTGGATGCATGGCAGATACACATAGGAAAATAACTGCAAGCATTGATGAAACAACTCATCCTCACAATATGTTCTTGCTCCAAATTCATACTAGATACAAGAAGTACTCCTGATCTCTATGGCCATATGTTTTGACCAGTTCCCTAAAAAAGTGTGGAAATATTCACTTCAGTACATTGTAATGTCAGTGCACAGAGCACTCTAAAGTTTGTAGCCTTTTGCGGCCATCTCACTTTCCGTGCTCTGGTGATGGTCATATTAAGAATAATTATGTCTTGGAGTGCAAGTTACTGAAGTAGTAAAGAAACAGTTCATATTTAATGTCTGTTCTTGTAATATTCAAGTGTGATGTTGGCAGGTACTCATGAAGGATGTAGTAACTCCAGTTCCCCCTGAAGAAGTAAGAAGCATGATCAAGAAATGTCTTGAAACAGCAGCACTTGTGAACTACACCCGTCTGTCTGCTGAAGCCAAGATTGAAGGTAATTTGCTTTGAGCTCGTAGTTACTTATGTGCAGATTCCTATGAAATAGGTATTTCAGCCAATAGGAGTGCAAATTATTGGACATTATTTATGTTCTTTGTCATTGATCATGCATTATAAAATAATGGCAAGTGATCTTACATCTGAACAGCCACATGGAAAAATCTGAAACTTTTAAGTTCTGATCAGTCACAGTTTAGAAAAAGAAAGTTCAACCAAATATAAATATAATTTTTAAAAAAGTATTTTATATTATCAGGTATAATGTATTCTTCTTGGGCTACCAGCCATGTCAGGTGGTTGATAGTTGAGGAAACCAGCGTTTTGAGAATCATCTTCTTCATCGTCCTCATGGTACTAATTTCAGTATGCTGAGGACAAGGACAAAGATGGTTCTTGAAACGTTGGTGTTTTTACCTTTCAACCACCTGATATGGCTGGCAGTCTGAGAAGAATTCATTATACTTAATCACCATGAAAGGTTTAGGTCATTTATATATACTATCAAGTAGTTGTTTTCATCCTCCCAAAATCCTCAAATACAAAGGTACACAAACCTAGTGATTTGCATTTGAGAGGACAGCTGTATATTTGGGTTCTGGTTATAAGCAGTCTAGAAAATGAAGTTGAACATGTAAAGAACTAAACAGAAGGGTGGCAGACTGCACTTACTAAGTACGTGAACATGACAGCTGCTGCTGGAACCAGAGTTCTATAGGTTATGTATGATTAAATTGCATAACATTAAAACTGAGAATTACAATTACACCATGAAGACATGTATATCAGCACCATATTTCTATTATCATACTCCACAGTTATAATATGAAGTGCATTCAGGTTAGTTTCAGTCATTCATGTAACAGCCTCACATTTTTTTTGTAGTGAAATTTATTTTTTCAATAAAGCTTATAAAGAATGAATGATTTTTATAGCAGTTAAACCAAAATTTATGACTTATATCAGCCAGTATGTTGTTTTAACTTTATTTTAAAAATGTTAATATACCTTTTTTCTGTCTGTGAGACCACATCTCTCAGTGTAGATTTTATTAGGCAATATATTTCTGGCAACTAAAAATTCATCAGTCAATTCACATGGCATTTTGAATTGTGCAGTATCAATGGACTGCCTAGTTCAAAGTAATTTCTTTTTTCCACTGGTCTGAGCGAAGGTGGTGAAGGAACAGTTCAAGGTACGAAACTTCCCACAAATGTTGAGTGTCTTGGTTTCTTGCATGCTTGCACATGTACAATAAATAGTAGTTACTATTTCAAAGTATAGTAATTTTAATACACTTACGTGAAACATAATTTATCTGTCATCATAACATCAACAAGTGTGAATTTTCTTATATATTGATTTGTTTGAGGCATGGATCCCATTGTATTTCATGAATGCTTGCACATTACCAGCTAAATCTTAATGTAAGTTCCATGGTATATGGCGTTCAAGCAAAATCATACTTCAAGAGTTTGTTTATTTTATTATTTTATATCAAACTAGTTTAAAAATTACTGTATTTGTAAGTACATCTTCTCCATCAAATAATCATTTCTGTGCATGACTTGATCATAGTTTGTAGTGTATATATTTTATGTGGGAATTACTTCATCTTTGTTGCACTTTTGTATGAATTTATAGCATTGAGGTGAAATTAAAGTCAAACAATAGATCCTCTCACAACAAAGAATAGTTAATTTTGTAGTATGAAGATTTTGTGGTGTGTAATAATATCGGTAGAGATATCAACTGTAGTAAAATGTTAAATCAGCCAAAACTTTGTCTCCCAAATACTTCCACATGTAAATATGTTGCAATTAATATATTTACTACAAAATCCAGTTTAATGAAAATGTTAATACAGAAAATATATATTATGTTACCTTGACCACTTCAAGATAATGAGAGGTTTTGATCCTGTCTTAACCAAATAACAATTTTCATTGTCAGTAGCTCATCCCACACAATACATCATCCTATATTGTTCCATGGATAACAAGATAAGCAGTGTTTGTGACATAAACAAGCAGAAGGAAAGAAATAATGTTAAATTTACGTAGATGAACATCACTACAAAGAATTATGTGACACACGTTTTCACATTTGTGAAAATTTGGATTATGGTTGTCTGGGTTATGATGCTATGGACTGTACGTGGTGATATAAAAGTCCATAAAACCATAAAAACGAAAAGACAGAACTATGTATGTGACAAGGTACAATTCAGCTGCTAGCAGCATGAAACAAAGAGACAGACTAATAAAAAATAAGAAAAATAAATGTAACAAAATTATGTAAATAACATAAACATCTGCCTTCTGGGTTGTGAAGTATATAGTTTGGTGGTCGTTTACCGACGTTTCAGAGGTGCTTGCTTCCTCAATCATAAGGATGATGAAGAATGAATGTATATTTTGCTACAACAGAATAATCACATTGTGGCTTTTTTCGCTGTTTTCACTCACGGAGACTGGACGTTTCCGTTGAGTGCTTAACATTTTGTTGAGTCGTACTGGAAGCCGCAATTCATACCACGTAACTGTTCTTTTTTTTCTTTCGAAATATAAGTGTTTTCAGTAGTCTTGATGAAATACAGTGTTTCTTTCCTCAGTGCTTTTAACAATCAGTATACTATATAAGATATTGTAAATGCGTCATATTGTGATTATAAGTATTAAAATATATTAAAAATTTTTGCCGTCAATCACAAATATAATAATGTTAAAAGATTAAAACATCAAATGATGTTTTAATCTTTTAACATTATTATATTTGTGATTGACGGCAAAAATTTTTAATATATTTTAATACTTATGAATCACAATATGACGCATTTACAATATTTTATAACATAAACATGATTAAATGTGTTTCAGTTATTGAACACAAAATTATTTTGCAACCAATACCTTTGATCGTCAAGGAATTGCCCACGAGAACAGGAAGAACCAGGAAGATTGCCTGGTTTTGAAATAATTTTTACAGTTTCCATCTGTTCTAGACAGTGTTTTGTTTCATTATGCTGGACCACAATACAGAAAATTGTAAATAATTTTACACACACAAGTGAAAGTTGCAAATCCTACAAGACACAGGCAAACACAATAAGAAATGTGATGTATGCAAGTATCTTCACTGCTCTCATACTGCCCACTAGGCTTTTTTTTATAATTTAATTACAGTCTAAAAGTGAGACTTAAGAGCATGAATCCTCTCCCCAGCTGTAGCTAAAGAATAGCATCCTGTATCTGATATGCTTAGTTCTCACTCCAGTCACCTTCCACATTATCAGAATAACACATGTTAGTCTCCAGAGTATACTCAACATTATGCAGAAAGTAGAGATTGAATTTTGCTAATGTACAAATTCATTATTTTGTTGATTGTGTATTTTGCATAATTACAAAACTGAAGTCATGTATGATATTGGGTAAGCTTGTTTTTTCTTTGTCATCGTGTGAGGATAAATAATTTTTGTAATGCAATATTCTCAACTAAACTGGAATATTGTGGTGAGCATGAAGATGACTGTCTTCTGGGGTGTTGTGCCATGTAGTCTTGTATAAGTTTACCAACATTTCAGAGGTGCTATCTGCCGTCATAATCAGGGAAATGAGCCATCAGCCTGATGATGGAGACAGCAAGCACCTCTGAAACATTGGGGTAAACTTCTACAAGGCACAACATTCCAGAAGGCATACAACTTCATACTGGAAAACTATTATTTCCTCAACTTCACTTCTGCTCTATATATATATATATATAAATAATTGGAAGTCAATCTTAATGGTACTTATTCCTTCTTGAAGTAAATAACTTGGGTAATTTACTAATAGCATTTAGATGACCATGATAACAGGTTCAATTGTAATTCTATAATAAATTTAATGCTAAAAATGTTGAGTAACACGAATGTATTGAATGTGTACATGTTTGGCAGATGACTTGAGTGGCGAGGTGATGGTTGCCCCTAATAAGAAACTGGAAGACCTCATCCATTTAGCAGAGCTGTGTGTTGATCTTCTTCAGCAGAATGAAGAACACTACGCAGAGGTAGGACACATACACATACCTAACTGGTTAGTAAAGTTTATAATAGTTACTCTCAGTCTACATATACTATGATCAAATGTCTGAATATAGAGTAATACTTTAATTGTAAGGTCTTACGTGATATATAATTTGACAGTATTTACATGATTAGTATCTATTCAAGTGTGTGAACTTCCTACATATAGAATTCATCAATTATTTTTTTCTGTGTGTAGTTTTATGTTGCCAGCTCATATTCTGTTATAACCTAAAACAGACACACATAAGTACCAGATACACAATACATGGCTTGTGGAGCATGTTTTGACAATCCCAGAAATCTGGAAATTATTATATCTGTTGCTGTGTCTGTTTTCAGTGTTGTCTTGGCCGTATTTTTATAGTGTTGATTTTTTCTTTTGATTTTTGTGTTTTCATAACTGTGGCTTGTGTGTCCAGCATTGAATTGTGCATCTTACAGGAAATAGATACAAAGACTTTGCTGCTCTCTGCATGGACAGTTACAACTCTTGAACAACTATCAGAGAAATTTATGCACACAAAATGTAATATTTTATTTTTTGCAAGACATGCTCCATTTGACCTTTGTTGGTTAGCTGAAAACAGCTACACATTCTAGGATTGGTTCATAGATCTGAAGAAACATATGATAGAGTTGCAGAGTCTCAGTTATCCGACATACTTGAGTGTCAGTGTTTTCTCCATTTTGTATGCCATCAAGTTTGCTCAGATGATGTATTACTCATCATAAGATAGAACTAATTTTTTGTTCTCATAATTATAAACATCTTAAGAAATTAAGTTTGTATATACATTTCTATACACTTCATTGTTGTAAAATGTAGTGTGCTTATACACAGTTTTTTAAACAAAATATAGCAGTGGTATAGTTGTCCACATAGACACCATGATGGTTGTACTAAAAGTTAACGTCGCAATACTCATACATAACATCATGCCTGCTAGGATGGGTTCGGATAGCTGTGGCTTTTGCTCGTGTAGCACTGAGAACCAGCATGCTTGGGTGTTGTGGGATTCATCCATTGTTGTATTTGCACCATGTGAGTAGTGAAAGCTGTGGCATTGTGTTAAATATTATTACTGATATTAGAACTCTACAAGCAGGAAGAATGTGAATGTTTCAAAACGTGTACAGAGTTTCAGATATTAAGAAATAAAAGTGAAATCGTTGCAGAATTTCTTATAAACATGGCATAAATGATTTTAAACAAATATTCTGAGCAAGATTTAAATTGAAATTTTCTTTAGTTTGAGTGTATTTTTTTTATAGGTATTCAATACTGTGAGGTGAATATTTAATATGAATTTATTGTAGTGCATTTTAGACTTGTCAAATCATGAAACTTTTAAACCTGTATATGTAGATATAAGGTGACATTAATACAAATGCAAACCTTCAAGAAGTTGTAGGAATACCACAGCTTGAACTGATTGCATTGTTAACAGCCATTCCTGTGTTTAATGGGTATTAAAAGCAATTAATTATTTATTGTTTCTTTATCATGTAAGTTCTAGTAGGACACCAGTCAGATCCTTCTCTATATTTCCTTGTTGTTACTAATTGTGAGTCTGGTCTCTCTTCTATCCTCTCTACATGTTGGCTCTGTGATCAAAGGCTTACAGATTGGTGAGTGTTGGATGGAATGTATTCTATTATTTTCTGTTCTTCCATGAGACATATTTATAAAAATTATGAATTTATGAGCAGAATATTATGCTTTTGTTATTAATTTTCTTGCTCTTTCTTTGTATTGTACTGATTTATAATCTTTGCTATATGTGCAGCTGGATAGCAACCTGACCTACCCTCATGAAACATAACCTAACTTAATCACACAATACCATATGGTAAAAATTTCCACAAAAATTGACAGATGCTCTCTTTTATCCATGCATTTCTTTACATCAACATTTCTATCCCAGTTCTGGTAGTACTTTCAGTTGTCATCATTATCCTATCATGTATTAGTTGCCTATTGTGGTTTCATGCCAGCTCTTCAGTAATCTTATCAAACTTCTCTTTCAATATTTGAGGAATTAACTGATCCAAAAGAACAAGGAATGGATTACTGAGGTTTATGATTAGTTACGAGTATTTCCAAAAAGCTAACAACATATTATTTAGTCTGAAATATATATATATTACATTCTATAACTAATTAAGCTAGGAATATGAATGAATGGCAGTTCCATAAGCTACAGGAGTAGCTTAGCTACTATCAGTTGAAAAATAGGTAAGTTTTCTCTTAGGATTTTTCACTGAAATAATAATTTATAATACACGTAACTGGAAATTCCTGGTGTTGTACTTCTTTATTTTGGCTAGACATCTGCCATCTAATTAGGAGGAAGCTTCAGTGTAGAATGGAAGATTGACAGACCAATAGGAAGTGTACTGAATATGAGTTGTGGAGTTTTGGTTTGGAGACTTCCATAACCCTTTATGCCTGTTTATTTTCGTTTATTTTTTCTTCATATATTTTGGAATTTAAGGTATACTGACTGAAGTGCTGAACATGTTTTAATGAAACAATTATGTAATCATTTATTGACCTCTGATGGAATTTTAAAATATAATAAAACTAAATAGTTTACAATCATAATATTGAAATGTGTGCTGTAAAAATCAATCCAAAATTTAAGAAAATTATGTAGAACTGTGCAAATTATGCATTTACTTTTGTATAATGTTCTCCATCAGTTTTATAAGTAGTATTATTAGCAACAAATCTTACCTTTTTCTGCTTAATAAAAGTAGCAGTTTCATTTAATGGAATGTATTTCTTTCTTGTTTAAAATGGGGTATCTTTAAAAGTACATGTCCAGAAATAGTCTTAAAATATTTCTAGAAGTTATCTTGGTTTTTATATTGTAGAATTCAGAATGTGCTTTTTCATATTGAACATTTGTCTTTGTGAAAACAATGTAGTCCTCAGTTTAGTAATAAGTAATACTATTGTTCATAAAAATATAAGAATTAATGCAGTCAGCATTTGTGGATTTTTCTATTTGTACATTTTTATGCTGCTGTATCTTAAGATTGTCCCAAATGAACCAAGCTAAAAAATTGCACAGTCTACTCCTATGTATACAGTATGTTTGTGTGCTCCTGCATTTATTGTTGTGCTTTTTATGTCTATTTTTAATGCCTTGTATTTTGTAAAGTGCATTTCATGTTGTGTCCCATTGTGTGTTCAAACTCTCTAAACATCTTCTTTCTCTTCTCTTTTATTTTTGAGCAGGACAAAGTAAGTAATGTACCTTTCATTCAGCACATACACTTTACCTCTCTGCATGTCTTAGCTTACACATACACAGACATACATATTACTCTCATAGACATTGATGCTCACATAACACAGAATACCTTGGCAGGCACATATCAGTGGTTCTCATGTGACATTGGCATTTCCACTTAAGAGTATGCATAATTAAACAATCTGTCAAGCTCAGATATTAAATTGTAACTGCAGAGTATCTTCTTAAAGAAATGTTATGTGCCCAGCATTGTTGCCTGATTTTGACCAAAATTAAAGTATATGGATAAATCTTTGTAATACTCCCTGGTATCAAATTTCGTGAAAATATGTGTAGCCATTCCTTGGTTGTTTCTTGTGTACAGATGTAGCAATGAGTATATCTTAAACAATGTGTCATAGACAGCCAAGGACAATAATCACCTCTTTCTGAGAGAAGTTCATCACAGGTAATGATAGGACTGTTAAAACAACTTTTATGGATGGCTGGGTGGGAGGGCCTAGCCTAAATAGAAATCTTTAGAATATTAAGGCCATCTTTGATGAATTTCTGAAATATTTCTGTTTAAAAAAAGAAATAATGGTTCAGATAATATCGTTATATTGAACATAGTTTTTTTCCCTGTTTTTTACATCAACAAACTTTCTTGTTGTTGTCATTGCTTTTTCTTAATTTTTTTGTTCAAACCATCACGAATTCCTCCTCCTCTGCTCCTATCTCAAGTTTTTTATGTTGGTAGCTGCCAACAGCAGTGAGGTTACTATTCTTTTGAAGATGGCTGTCTTCTGGGATGTAACATCATGAAGTCTGGTAGAAGTTTACCAGCATCTCAGAGGTCAGCCATCTTTGTTCTCATTGCGATGAGAACCTCATACCCTACTTACTTTTCTTTGCTTCTCTCAAAAACAAGTATTCTTACTATAATCATTCTTTTTTCTGTAATGTATATCTCAGGGAGCATGATATATAGTGTTCAAATGGATGAACATTTAACATTTAATGAACAAGAATTTGTCTTATTTTATACTGTTCAGTCTTGAGGAACAGATTATAACAGTCAAGGTATGTTGCTAGTGCCAAATTTTTAAGCATGCATTGAAATTTGTTGTGAAATATTGAGAAAGCTTAGGGATGAAACAGTTTGGTTTAATTTGCACAAGTCTCTAGAGCCAATGATATTTGCTGTGACACTAAATTTTAATAAGGGCATTGAGTGTAGAATGTGGAATTGCTTTGAAGATACATGTTTATGTTTCAATTATAACATTGCAAAAGACAGCTAATATGGTAACCTTGAGAACCACTGTGAAGTTAAGGGGCTTTGAGTGCAGAGTGTGATATTCACCATTGAGGATTATAGTGAATACTTAAAACATCTTTTAATGTAGGATGACCACATGTTAAAAAAATTATGATACCAAATTTACACAAATAAAGGAATGTTAATGGAAGTGTTACAGTTGGTACTGCTACTTATTTGAGCTCTCTAAAATCGCTAAAGGGAACCAGAATATGAACATTCCTGAGATACAAAAAGTGGCATCTGCTTTATGGTAAATGTAGCATAATTCTGCTTCACGGTGACAAGATTTTTATTAAATAGGAATACTTTGGAAACTGTAGCAAGTCTCCAAGATTCCCAAAACTTTGTCAGACTGGTAAAACTTTCCAGTGTACAGGACCATATGAAAATGTATTAAAATCAAGTTTTCTATATATAGCAAGTCCTGTTTTTGTACTCTCTCAGACATACAGGTTTACAGAAACCCCAAGTACTGATAAATTATAATTTGGTTGATTTAATTGCTTACTGAATGTTTTAACACTACTGTCATCTTAAACCAGAGATGAACAGTGAAGGAATATTATCACTGAATATTTGGTTATTGTAAGTTACATTCCAGAGCTGCTAAAATTTGCATTCTAGCAGTTTCTGCCACGCCACTGCACTGTTTCCATGCAAAGCAAATAAATATGATTTTCGGCATAAGAATGAGGTGCCACAGGTGAGGAACCTGCCAGATATAATACTTCTTGTATGCCATGGAAACTTTTCATTCATTAAAAAATTGAATATGAAGTTCATTATGGGAGTTTGCAGACTAGTCAGCATTTAGCTCTGTTTGATGTTCTGTTGTATATTAAAACTGTTTATGCTGTCTGTGATAAGAGATTTTATCATAATCAATGTTCATATATTTATAGTTCTAGTAATTTTATGCCTCAATGCAAAACCTTCATGTAACTATATGAAAGTTTGCATGTTTCTATAAAACACATAATGGATAACCATTCTTAAGTTTCAGTTCATGTGCAACATTTAAATATCTGAATGCAGGCATTCGCGTGGTTCAGTGACCTTCTTGTGGAGCATGCCGAGATCTTCTGGTCACTGTTTGCCGTTGATATGGACCAAGTACTGGCTGAACAACCACCTGATACATGGGATTCCTTTCCATTGTTTCAAATTATGAATGATTATCTTAGAACAGATGGTAAGAAATAATTACAAAAGTGTTACTCTGCATACTAGTTATTTTGTCTTATAATTTTGAGGCCATTACAGACAGTGCAGTATCAAATCTATGAACTGAAGATGGGCTGTCATTGGCTACACTTTAAGATATCGTGAAGTGACAGAAGTGCACAAAACAGTTAATGTGACAGCATCCTACGAAGTATGAGGGACACAACCCATTTGTAATTATCCCTAAATATAACTTTGTGCTTAGTCTAACGCACTAACTGTATGGTGTTCTACCATTCATTAGCATCTGATGCTAAACACTTGAACATACGTGAATGGTTTGTCTCTTTGTACAAATCAAAAAATTCCCAATATATTCACTGCAAGTTTAGAAACATTTAATAAAGATTCATACAAAGTTAACTGCATGAAGAAGAATTAAAATATAGCTTACCATGAATTATAAAATTGTTGGATACTTGGCTAATTAAAGAGGTTATGTGTCTGAACCTCATTGAATTGAACTTAGACACTAATAAAAATATTAACTTCTGTGATAGACAACCTGAAGAATGGACGGTTCCATCAGCACCTACGTGACACATTTGCACCATTAGTAGTACGCTACGTTGATCTGATGGAGTCTTCCATTGCACAATCCATCCATAAAGGTTTTGAGAAGGAGAGATGGGAAATCAAAGGGTAAGTATTAACTAGTATGTAGCATAGTTACAGCATTTGGTTTTCAAGAGAGAGGTGAAGTGTGTGCATACATGTGTCCAGATATGTGTGCGCATGCATGTGCCCAAGATATTTCATGGCATTATTAGTGTATTCATCTACCAGGTCATAAAAACTGTTCTAGCTACAGTATTTGTGATATGCTATGTGCTTTTTGAGTCTTTAATGTGGTTGTTAATGCTTCAAAACATGCATTTACAAATGTTTGGTAAGGAGCTGGCAGTAAAAGGTATTTAGCTGGAACAGAAATTTACTGCTGACCAGTGGGGAGTGGAGTCAGAATCAGGTGAGCGCCTGGGAACCAATAGGAGTGAGCCTGGTCAGCAGGAGGGGGAGAAAGCAGCCTTTATAAGGTCTCCTTGGGGTCTGGCAGGTGGATCACCAGTCATAAGGGAGGTGGGTGGACATGATGAGGGGGAACAAGGATAGTGAAAATAAGAACTGGCCGGGACTGGGTTGTGTCCTGAAAAGAACAAAGGAACGGTTCTAGTGGCCTGGTAAGGACTGGCAATATTATATCTCAGACTTATTCCATAGGCATGGCTTACTCATCACCCTGATGATGGAGGCTGCAAGGACCTCTGAAACATTGGTAAAGTTCTACCAGGCTACACAGCACTACAACCCAGAAGACGGTTATCTTCAGACTGACTGCCATGAAAAGCTCAAATCCTACTGTTTATTATGTGGTTTAAATGAGTAAAAAAACTTTGCCTACCATGGCAATCCATGCAGAATTTGTGGTGGACAAACTATTATAGAGACAGGGTTTTTTTTCTGGGTACTTTTTTTTTCCCTGTCAGTATCATACCATCACTGGTCCACATTCACTCTTGTATCATCTGGGAGTTGGACAATGGGACTGTTGGCAACTGCAGTTCCACAGATGCATACTCTCACCTTATCATGACAATGAAAATGAATGTTATATTTATGTACATTACTTCTACTGATTACAGGAATGGCTGTGCCACTTCAGAAGACCTCTTCTGGAAACTGGATGCATTGCAATCTTTCATTCGTGATCTTCACTGGCCTGATGCTGAGTTTCGGCAACATTTGGAACAACGTCTCAAATTGATGGCGTGTGATATGATAGACTCATGTATTCAAAGGTACTTACTGTTCCTTGCACGCACCATGACGAGAACATTTTTGACAATATAATTTTCTTTTTGTTGTTCACATTGACATTTTTGTGCCAAAAGTCTACATACACTAACAATGTTACAGTATATCCAAATAGCCTTTGTACTAAAGGGGTTAATATTATTGGAACGTGCAACACTTAATTTTGTGAATGTAAGAATACATATATGAGGTTTTAGATTCACATGATAAAGATGACAGATTTGGTCTTCTGGCTTCTAATATCAATTGGTTTTAGAGGTGATTACCAAAGTTTCAGACAAATGTACTGCCCTGAAAATGAAGGAGATACGTTTTCCTGAAATGCTGGTAACAACCTAAAAGGCAACACAGGATAAGGCCCAGAAAACCACAATTGACAATAATACAGGTTTTTTTATAAAACTGCTTTATTTCTTGTGTGGAGACTTAATAACAAATTGAAATATTTCTTATCCTTCAGAACTGACAATGCTTTCCAACAATGGTTGAAGAAAGGTGTCACCTTCATCTCCACTGACTACATTATTCCTTCTGAAATGTGTGCCATGGTGAATGTGATATTGGATGCCAAGAATCAGTCATTCAAACTGTGTGCAGTGGATGGAGTGGATGTGGTAATAGAAAAAATTTATTTTAAAACACATGAAAAATATGTTTAGTCAAATTGGCATGAGGAAGTAATAATTACATATATTTTAGTAAAATTCAGAGTGTTTTGTGTTGTTAGTTCATGAATTGTAGAATGCATTACCATGCCTTTTAATCCACATAAACAGTTACAGAAATTCAAATATAAAAGATTTTGACGTATCAGGTATATGAAATATTATGGGTTACTGAAAATGTAATCCAAAGAAATGTCAGTTACATGGACAAAGTTCGATTAAGGCTTTGAAATTTGGCAGCTGACAGGATACTGATGTCCTCATAATATTGAAATAAAACTGCGGATAAGCGATACTGTCGATATCGAAAGCACGTGTAACAAGAGTCATCTGTATGTACCTAAATATATGTTTAGAGATTTTATTCAAGTTGGTTGGTTAATGGATTTAAAGTCATTTCACCTGGCATGGTCATTCACTGTTGTCAACACATTTTTTAAATAAAAGAGGAACTTAAACTTAAAATTTAACTTGCCTGAAGGTTTGTGATGACATTTCCTTTGCATCAGATGTAATGTTTATATCATCATGAGTCGGTAAGATTTTGATTAACATTTAATATTAAGACCTGCTGATCATTTAAAAGCCATAAGTGTGCATTGTTTTGTATTCTACAATTCTGATTACCACTTTATAAGACACCCAAAATTTAGATTTTAAATTTGTTTTCATACTATATTTATATATGGAAAAATGTTATATTAGGACTTCTTAATAATGCCCAAGCACAAGATAACGCTTCAGAACCATATTATATAAACAGGGCTGCCATTTTACTTGATAAAAATTGATGCTAAAAAATGCTTCAGCATTTGCCAATTCAAAATAATTGTTCCCGCAGAAATGTGTACAGTTCAATGAAGGAAACTTTGTATGTCAGGCATTAGTCACTTTTAAAGCAATAGCCACCACTCTTTGTAAAAGCCTTGCTGATAATGTTCTAGATCTCTTCACTGGCAATAAGATGGAATATACCTTTCTGTTATAGGACTACAGTAAGTGAAAAATTTGAAGTTCACAATTTAATACATTGTGGCAAAGTCTGAGCTTAAATTGGTGTGTTTGCACATTCCTAACTGAAGACTGATAACCGTCTTTGGAAGTTTTTACAGCTCAAATATTATTTTATGGAAAATGTTATTATATTCAAATGCAGTTATGCATGGAAATCTAATAATCATTGTAATTTGCATCAATATAAACTGCATTAAACTTGTTACAGCAAGTACTAATGAATAGTTTGACCTTAAAATTAGTGTTCATGACATGTCTTGCCCAAAAAAAAATATAACTTTTAACATTTAACATAGATAATTAACTGCTGAATACCTTCGCAGTGATGATGAGCAGGGTATGAGTAAATTTTGGGCATGGGGAAAGAAATGCCTATTTTATTCCTGAAATGAGACAGAAATATATGTAAAATGGTCATTGCTGTGGCATATTTAATGTTTTCTAGCATCAATACCATACCAAGATTGATGACATGATTGAGAAGACATCTGCCAGCATGACCCAGGGTATGATCAGCAAGCTGATGTCAGTCTTGGAGACAACACTGTCCAAGTTATCGAGATACGATGAAGGAAGTTTGATCGGGTCCATCCTTAGTTTCACGGTATGCAATCTATCACAAAGAATCTCCTCCTTCTATGAAGATATTGTCTGCACAGTGGTAATGTTTTCTTGTGTATGATATTTAGTGCCTCAAGACAATTTTCATAAAATTTAAGTATTTTATGCCAAATAATATATCTCCATTCAAGATTTCCACATATTCATGTAGCTTGTAGTTCAAAACTTTTTCCAATACTGTATGTATATTCCATAAAGGTTTAGGTACTGAAGTTTTTCCCTGTATGCCGTTTACTTCTTGGATTGGATTTGCTACAGAGACAACTATTTTACATAACTGTATAGGATATAAACATCTTTTCTCTAACCTTTAAATGGTCATTGGTTTTTAAGTATATAGTTTCTCACAATTGAACGGACGTTTCAATTGCTTACGCCATACTGAAAAACACTTCATGATGGAGGCAATATATACCTCCAAAATGTATGTAGAAGTCCATGTGTAGCGGACACTTCCCAAAAGTGTAACATGGACAGCCATGATCTGATTTCATTATATTGATGGATAATAAACGTACATTAACTGAACACAAAATTAACAGCATTAGATTATTAAGTATGAAAGTTTGTGCAAGAGGAAAGTAGGCTTTATAAGTTCTGCCCAGAACTTGCTTCATCTTATAAAGCCATATTTTTTAAACAATGTGGGACTGGTACAATTTTATATGGCACATTCACATTAAATAAACAAAATTGAAGAGAAGAAACTTTGTGAAGATGTTGAAACCTCATAGAAACTAAATTATGCCCGATATTAAATACCTAGATCTGATGCTATCAGAATTTTTGGGGTTTAAAGCTAACAAGACCATACCTCTGGAGGGACTGGAGATCTTTTAAAATGTTATGGTTGGGGTACTATGTCACTTGTAGAGTTGAGTTAGGTATTAAGTGAATACTAGAAATTCCTTTGGTATGGTGTAAGAAGACACTGTCAAGTTTGGTGCAGAGTGCATCATCCTGCAGCTGCCCATTGTGTTTCATGTGGCCCACTTACATTTTTGTAATACTCTGTTATCCTACATGATAGAAAATAATTACCAGATATCAGAAAACACATTTTATTTTTGTCAGTATTTGACAGTAAGCATTCTTTTCATATGAGCAACTGTTTAGCTTATTGAGGAACTAGTGCATGTTACTGATGCATGCAAATCATGACAGAAATTTAACCTCAATTCATTACAGATGTTTTTAAAGAAACTTGTTGATTAGTATGTCAACCTGCTTGCAAGAGTAAATAAGTATCATTTGTAGTAAGTTTCTATGAATGTTAAATAAGTTATCCTGATTTATATATGGTGACTTGTGAGTCAATAAGAAAGAATAATGTGGTCCAATTTCAAATGATGAGATCCTGTGATCTGAACATAAAAGTAATGTTAATGCCAGTGATTAAAAGACTTTAGTAATTAATTTCAAATGATGAGATCCTGTGATCTAAACATAAAAGTAATGTTGTTAATGTCAGTGATTAAAAGACTTTAGTAATACTTGGTTAAATTTGTATTATATATGAATGATGTTATGCTGTTTCAGAATGTGTCTGGGTCTGGCAAAGATATGGGACAAGCTTATGTCAACTTTACTCGTAACTGCATGGATCAGATTCGTAGTAAGGTCAATGATGAGCTGTGGATTTTAAATTTCTTTGAAGTAAGTGTCATACTTTTTAACATGATATTATGTAGAGTGAGGAAAGAAAAGATGAATTCATGATGTACTGGTATCTCTATTGCAGCAGTGGTATACAGCTCAGATTCAACTGTTGTGTAACTGGTTGTCAGAGAGGCTGGACCACTCACTACACTTGTACCAGTGTACATGTTTGGCACATATTGTGAAGGTAAATGAACTTTCTTATCAGCAGTGGAATGTTAGCTCTTAGAAATACATTTTAAGAATAACCGTTGGTTAGACTTTGTGACATGAAAATCTAAATGACCGACAATCTATTGAGAGGGTTACAAAACAAAGCAACAAATGTAACAGCAGAGTGGTTAGCATTATCTCTTCATATTCATCAGGTTCCAGGTTTAAATCTCAAAGACTGGCTATCATGACAGGTTGTTTTGTGGTTTTCCTCATCTCTTCAGGGAAATTCTGCGACTTCCCATACACATCCTGTCTGATTAATCATCATCATCTAATGCTATATAGTCTTAGATGTTGACACCGTTGTTAAATAAATCACATAAATAAGTGAAAGAACAAGTATACAGAAGAATATTTCAACCTATGAGAGGACATAATAAAAGAACTCTATGAAACAGAGCCCTTCTTGGGAAACTGACAGTCAGTCAGGTAGTTAAGTTATTTCCCACGTTTTATGGTAGACACGTTCAATCTATGTTCTTCCATTAATTTGAGAAACAAGAAAGAAAATATCCAGGGCTGAATTGTTGGAAGTATTCCCTGAATGCATTCTGCTCTTAATGTGTTGATGAATATAATTTTGATATGTTACTATCAGTATAACTGTGCAGTAGTTGTGTGGATATCAGCAGTGTATTTCTCATCTCCTCCCCCCCCCTTTTTTTTTGTTTTCATGTAATTCAAAACAATGTCATGAAAAAATTCAATAAAAAGTTATTCCCAAAAATAATGTCCAATCTTATTTTAAAAATATTGCGTGTAACACAACATAATTACTTCCCAGTTGCTATTGCTATTGTTTTGTTGAAGAAGATTATGCATACAACTGTGGTGGGAGAACTTTGTATTACCGTATATGTCAAGAAGTTCTGTTTTGTGCTGCCATCATGCAAGTATTCATCATTGATTGACGACAATTGTTACATTATATATTCCAGAAACTCTATTCAGACTTTGAATTGCAAGGAGTGATGGAGGATAAACTTAATTCAAAGACGTACCAAACAATCTCACAACGTATGCAAACTGAAGAGGCCACCTGTGCACTTACCATGAGCACTCGGTGTGACAATGAGGACTCTGAGTATGTACTGTTATAAAGTGCAATGTCAATTAACATAAATATAATTTATAGTGTTCCAAAACTAAACCCATCTTTTTCACATTTAGGGGATACCCTGAAACAGGAATTGATGATGATGGAGACAGGAGTAAACCAAAGGTGACAATCAGGGAGACTCTGGGAGAGGATGGAAACTACGTGGCCAAGATTACCAACGTTACCAATAATGTTGTCGGACGGATGGGCAATATGTTTGGCAAAGGCATTGGTGGTCTTACTAGCAAATTTGGTGGTGGAAGCTGGTTCTAGAATTGTAGTTATTTTGTTGTAATTTGTTATTTATCTTAAAAGGGCATATGTTGAGTTGTATTGTGACTGAGCTCTGCCTGTGATTGTTTGCCCTAGAAAAACCAATAGACCGCTGTGTAAAGTCAACACTCAGCTACATGGTGAATCACATATGGGCATACCAGTATATATATTAACATGTATATAATATAAATATATAAATATGAGATAAAAATAAGCCAGAGTAGTAGTAGTAGTAGTAGTAGTAGTAATATCTTACAAATTACTTGAGTTAATATTTTGACAAATTATCTTGCATAATGTGTTTGACTGTTGGTAGGATGTAGCTCGCATGTGACCTCAGGCCCTTAAGCCAAAGGTTTACATTGCAAGATTATTGTATATATTATAAAGGCAGCTCCAACACTATCATTCTTAATAGTTTTCCTGGAGAGCTCTGTACATATTCTTTTTCCTCCTCTTTTTATGAAACAAAACTTTAAATGAAAGCAAGTGTGCATCGTTAACTACATAAAAATATGAAAAAAGATCTTTGTTACAAGCAAATTTTACATGTTCGTGCATGATCCCATGTTCATACAGTGACATCATTGGCCATTTGTTATGCATTTTACATGCAAGTTATCATTTTGAGATTCATAATGTTTGGAATATTGGGGTGAAGCAACTAATTTTTTACCATTTTTAGCATAACTTAGGACCAGTATTGTACATAAATTGTTTGTCGAGTGTCTCCTCTCCAATTGTATTTGATACTGGTACTGACTACACAACCTTACCATAAGTCTGTTAATATCATCATGGCCTCTTTGTTTAAAACAATGGAACAGTGAGTCATGTTCTGGATCAAAGAGTGAGTTGACTCACAGTCGAATGCTGGTGCAGTGCATCGCTAGTTGTTAGGCATATGTTGGTGCAGAGAACTTAGTGCTAGCAGTGGTGCAGCATGAGTCTCAGACACACCAAAACCTAAAGAGCAAGTCACTTTTTATCACTGACATGGTTGAGTATATGTGATGCCATATTTAAATTCTTAGGAATAATTACAAGCTTACAGAAAACTCAATTGAATAAAAATTTACTTGGATATTATCCATCGTCTAGTAATAAAACGTAAAACGACGTTTCGGAGATGGGGCTCTATCTCCGTCTTCAGGTTCCTACTCAGTTGGGCCCACTCCGGAGATAGGGATTAGCTCTATCTAGTGGGCCCAACTGAGTAGGAACCTGAAGACGGAGATAGAGCCCCATCTCCGAAACGTCGTTTTACGTTTTTTACGTTTTATTACTAGACGATGGATAATATCCAAGTCAATTTTTATTCAATTGACTCTTCACCATCATCAAGAAGTTTTAGATTTGATTTACAGAAAACTGTTAGACTGGTCAGATATTTGTATTAATGTACAAAGGACACTGGATTCAAGGAAAATCTTCCTCATGACGTGATATTTCATATGTCGTAGCATCAGTGTTTGAAATAGAAATAAACAGTTAGTCTTTGGCCCTGTAACATCTGTCATCCATGAATTGCAGCTTATACATGATACAGCTGGTCGTGCATTGCACTAGCGTACCTAATCCATTAACCCAGGAATAAGATTCCAGCTGGCAACACGATAGTACTGGAGTTTAAATCCCCTACTCTTATATGATAAAAGTTAAAGGTATAAAATATAAGGAATATTTGGTTTCATCATAAAAAAAATATTTAATACCATATTTACATACCTGTTATCCCACTCCTAGTTGAATTCCATTAAAAATTGTCTTGTGTTGACGGTGTTGCCATTTCATATGATTATTGTTGTCAAGTGCCAGTCACAAGGCAGACGCAAATGTGAACAGTGTAGGTAGTAAAAAGAGTTGGACTTGTGATAAGATAGAAGACATTCTCCATGAAGAACTGTGTGATAAAATAAGTTCTGTTGTTGTTGCTGGTGTCTGGGTTACACTTTGCATACTGAAATTCAATCTGTTTATTGATCAATCTTCAGGTCTGTAAATGGCAGTGCTAATGGCACCTACATTTGCTAGCAGTTAAAATGTATACA